>BTHU01000012.1:48980679-49508179 GCA_036184795.1 Tokudaia tokunoshimensis
AGTGCTGGTATTACAGGCATGCACCATTGCATCTGACTTCAAAGAACTTTTTAAAAATTATATATCTATTTTATACAGGGGTGCACAGGAAAAGTGTTAAAAGAGTTGAAAGTGGAGAAAGTTTAGGCAACCCTGGTGTAGTTCAGCAGAACACACCCAAGCTCAGTATCTGTAACCTGAGACCTCCTGCCAGAGCCTCCCTGCAGGCTGCCCACCCGGAAAATGATATTTAGGATTCTTAGAACTGCTAACATTCTTATTGGTAAATCCTAGGTTCCCATCACTTAAAACCTCATCCTGGGACAAAGTACAGGAAGCAGGAACCTGGATCAAACAGGCTCAGCCTCAGTCGATGAAAGGGCTGGTACCCGCACCACAAGCCGGTGTGCCCTCGCAGACTGCCCGCCACACCCCTGCTTCTGCTCCAAGAAAGCCCCTGGAAGGAGGTTGTCCTGGTACCTGGGAGAGAGGAGAAAGAGGAGGAGGGATGGGGCTGGGGAAGAAGGTGAGGTGTTTCACGTGACTGAGCGCGAAAGGGGCGGAGTTGGGCTCCTCGGAGGCTGGTTGGTCGCCTAGCAACGGCTCAGCTAGGAAACATGGACCCTGTGGGTGACCGGGAGCTTCAAGCCAAGCTGTATTTAGAAAGACATCGGATCATGGAGTTGCTGAGTCAACTTACTAGCTTCCTCCTCTTTGCCCGACCAAGTAAGGGTCTTGTCTCCATTGGCTTCCTGTCTACCTCTCTCTAAGCAAAGGGTCCCCAGCCCGACGCTTCACTCTCTATATCCAGTTCTCTCCACTCACTACTTTCCCTGCTCCCCCAAGAGTGGATCCCTGCCGGAGTTCAAAGGCTCTGTGAGCCCTTCCCCCTCCACGCACATCCCCCAACTCGGAGTCAAACAAGATAAATGATCTCTTGGAGCCGCAGGGAGTGGTAGGGAGGCTGGCAGAGTCTGCAAGTGACAGAGTCTGGGGACCGCCTAGCTCCAGGTCTACCCCTTAGTTATGAGCGCTTGGGGCAAGACTGAAGGTCAGTCTCTTCCACGGGAAAATGGAGATAATAGTACGGATCTAATGGGGACAGAACCGGACAGAACACCGAGGGCTGAGGGTTTTTAAATAAATTACAACTATATCAGCCTTGGTCAGGCAAGCAGTAGATCTTTTCAATTCCAAGGAGTCTCTAATTTATTAAGGGAGCTAAACCATGGCTAGCGTGAGCTGCCGGGCTCCTTCTGGGGAGCCAGATTTTCTCCTGGCCTTTTTATACATTAGACTCCTTCCAAGTTTAGGTTATTTCATAATTTTTATTGGTGTATGATAAGATGTTACATTTGAGATGAAGACGAGATTGCATTCTCCAAAGGTGACTTGAGCCTGCCAGCCTTCATAATAAGTCTCCAAAATTCCAAAATGTTCATTTACTTCTGTGGAAAGGAAACAGAAATACCATTCCAATGCAGAAAAAAAAAATGAAAACGAGTATGACCACCTAGGGGATGAGAAAAGTATTTTGAAATATTTTATTGTATTTTTAAAAATCTATTTATTTAAATGTGTATAGGTGTTTTGCCTGCATATATGACTGTATATCATGGGCGTGCCTGCATGCCTGTGTGCCTGGTCCCTGAAGAAGCTAGAAGGTAGTGTTAGATTCCCTAAACTCATGGTCTGAGGCACCATATGGATTCTGGGACCTGAATCAGATCCTCTGCAAGAACAAGTGCTCTTAACCACTGACCATTAAATTTAGAACACAAATTTAGTACATCTAATGTTCAGAACCATCAATGTTTAATATACATTTATGTAACTCTTAGATTACAGTTCCTTTGTAATGAAGTCTAGACTCTTGTGGGAGGTGGGTCCCTGGGCATGCCTGTGGTGTGTCTTCATTAGGCTAATTGGGAGGGGAAAACCTGTCCAGGTGGCAGCATTCTCAGGATTAGGCTCTTGGAGATATAAAAGCAGAAAGTAAGCTGAGCAGAAGCAATCATCTCTCTGCCTTCTGCTCTGGGACTTTCCCTGCCTTGATGGATTTTTAACTCCATACTGTGATGCAAAATAAATCCTCTGTACTGGCTGGTTTTCCTCTGACACAGGCTGGAGTCATCTCAGAGAAAGGAGCTTCAGTTAGGGAAGTGCCTCCATGAGATCCAGCTATGGGGCATTTTCTCAATTAGTGATCAAGCGGGGAGGCCCCTTGTGGGTGGGGCCATCCCTGGGCTGGTAGTCTTGGGTTCTATAAGAAAGCAGGCTGAGCAAGCCAGTAAGTAACATCCCTCCATGGCGTCTGCATCAGCTCCTGCTTCCTGACCTGCTTGAGTCCCAGTCCTGACTTCCTTTAGTGATGAACAGCAGCATGGAAGTGTAAGATGAATAGATCCTTTCCTTCCCAACTAGCTTCTTGGTCATGATGTTTGTGCAGGAATAGAAGCCCTGACTAAGACACCCTCCTCCCTTAAGTTGCTTTTGCCAGAGTATTTTAGCATAGTAACAGAAAGGTAACTAAGAGACATACACTTCAAGAAATGACCAGTATGATTTCTTTAGCATGCATAGAAAAGTCAGGCATGGTGGCACACACCTTTAATCCCAGCCCCCAGAAGGTAGAGGCAGGCAGCTTTCTGAGTTTGAGGCTAGCCTGGTCTATAGAGATTATACCAGGACAGCCAGGGCTACAGGGAGAAACCTTGTCATAAAAAACCAAATACATACATACATACATATACATACATACATACATAGGGGCAAGTAAATAAATAACACTATGGTGAAATTATTTGATTGGTCAAATTTTAGCAGTGGAAGTTGGTGACGAGTACATTATCCTTTTCTTTAGGTTTGCTTTTACTTTTATTTATGTGTGTGTGTGTGTGTGTGTGTGTGTGTGTTTCAGTATATGCCATGTGTGTGCAGGGGCCTAAAGAGGCCATAATAAGGCATCAGATCCCTGGAACTGGAGATAAAGGCTGTTGTGAGTCACTTGAGGTAGGTGCTGGGAACAGAACTTGAATCTTTTGCAAGGGCAAGTGTTATTAAATGTTGAGTCAGCTCTGTCCCAATAGCCTTAAAAAATTAATTCTCACCAATAACTTTAAAATGATTTTTAGAAAATGTGGGCCTGAGACCTAATATTCAAAGAATAAGATGAAGTGATGGTGCATTGGTCACTTAAGCGTCCGCTGTCTTATGTCTGTGATTGCTGCATTAGTTTTGGAAAGTGGACTCAATTTTCTGTTTTTATTTTATTTATTTATTTTTTTTTATTTTCTAAGGTTTTTTTTATTTACATTCCAAATCATTTCCCCTTTCCCGTTTCCTCCCTCCCCGAAAGTCCCATAAGCCCCCTTCCCTCCCTCTTTTCTCCATTCAACCCCCTCTCGCTTCTCTGTCCTGGCATTCCCCTACATCCAGTCTTTCCAGGACCAGGGGTCTCTCCTTCCATCTTCTTAGAGATCTATTGATATGCGAATTGTGTCTAGGGTATTCCTAGATTCTGGGTTAATATCCCCTTATCAGTGACTGCATACCATGTGTGTTCTTTTGTGATTGGGTTACCTCACTAAGGATGATATTTTCAAGTTCTGACCATTTGCCTAGGAATTTCGTGAATTCATTGTTTTTAATTGCAGAGTAGTATTCCATTGTGTAGATATACCACATCTTCTGAATCCATTCCTCCGTTGAGGAACATCTGGGTTCTTTCCAGCTTCTGGCTATTATAAATAAGGCTGCTATGAACATAGTGGAGCATGTGTCCTTATTGCATGCAGGTAAAGCCTCTGGGTATATGCCCAGGAGTGGTATAGCAGGATCCTCCGGGAGTGTCATGCCCAGTTTTTTGAGGAACCGCCAGACTGCTTTCCAGAGTGGTTGTACCAGCTTGCAATTCCACCAGCAGTGGAGGAGTGTTCCTCTTTCTCCACATCCTCGCCAACAACTGCTGTCTCCTGTGTTTTTGATCTTAGCCATCCTGACTGGTGTGAGATGGAATGTCAGGGTTGTTTTGATTTGCATTTCCCTAATGACTAAGGATGATGAACATCTCTTTAGGTGCTTCTCAGCCATTAGATATTCTTCAGGTGAGAACTCTTTGTTTAGCTCTGTACCCCATTTTTTAATAGGGTTACTTGCCTCTCTGGAGTTTAACTTCTTGAGTTCTTTGTATATACTGGATATTAGCCCTCTGTCGGATGTAGGGTTGGTAAAGATCATTTCCCAGTTAGTTGGTTGCCGCTTTGTCTTTTTGACAGTGTCTTTTGCCTTGCAAAAACTTTGTAATTTAATGAGGTCCCATTTGTCAATTCTTGATCTTAGAGCATAAGCTATTGGAGTTCTATTCAGGAAATTCTCCCCTGTGCCCATATGTTCAAGGTTCTTCCCTAGTTTCCTTTCTATTAGTTTCAGTGTGTCTGGTTTTATGTGGAGATCCTTGATCCACTTGGAATTGAACTTAGTGCAAGGAGATAAGAATGGGTCAATTTGCATTCTTCTGCATGTTGACCTCCAGTTGAGCCAGCACCATTTGTTGAAAAGGCTATCTTTTTTCCACTGGATGGTTTTAGCTCCTTTGTCAAAGATCAAGTGACCATAGGAGTGTGGATTCATTTCTGGGTCTTCAATTCTGTTCCATTGATCTACATGCCTGTCACTGTACCAATACCATGCGGTTTTTAACACTATTGCTCTGTAGTACAGCTTGAGGTCCGGGATACTGATTCCCCCAGAGGTTCTTTTACTCTTGAGAATAGTTTTGGCTATTCTGGGTTTTCTGTTATTCCAGATGAATTTTTGAATTGCTCTTTCTAACTCTATGAAGAATTGAGTTGTGATTTTGATGGGGATTGCATTGAGTCTGTATATTACTTTTGGTAAGATGGTCATTTTTACTATATTAATCCTGCCAATCCATGAGCATGGCAGATTTTTCCATCTTCTGAGGTCTTCTTCAATTTCTTTCTTCAGAGACTTGAAGTTCTTGTCTTACAGATCTTTCACTTGTTTGGTTAGAGTCACGCCAAGATACTTGATATGGTTTGTGGCTATCGTGAAGGGTATCATTTCTCTTACTTCTTTCTCAGCCTGCTTATCCTTTGAGTATAGGAAGGCTACTGACTTGCTTGAGTTGATTTTATATCCGGCCACTTTGCTGAAGTCGTTTATCAACTGTAGGAGTTCTCTGGTGGAATTTTCTGTTTTTAAATCAGTCCAACAGACGAGCCTGTTGGTTCAGAGCACCACTTCTTTGTCAGACACAAATGTTATGCCTCGTTAGAAGACTGCATTTGTCTAGGACTGTTTCTGTCTCCTGGGTTTTAGCTTCCTCCCTGTGTCATGCCAACCCCTTTGTCTTTCTAATGCCCATCCCTTTCTGCAAATTAGATCATCTGGGAAGCTTGTTAAAAAAAAAAAGCCCAGGTCCAGGCTGGACTGTGATGGTCAGTCATCCAAGGTAGAGCACTTCCATGTTCAATTCCTTAAGTATTCTCTGTTGCACTGTAAGCTTCATGGAAGCAAGGCCTGCACCTTTGGTAAGTGACTGGTCTATCCCGGTTTACTGGACCCATCACCAACTTTAACTGCTAGAATTTGACTAATCTTGTTTCACCATAATGTCATCTGCTTGCCCTTTTCTTTGTATGTATGTGCATATGTATGTATGTGCACATGTATGTGCATATGTATGCATGTGCATGTATATGCATATATCTATGTGCATGTGTGTATATGCATATGCATGTATGTGAACATGTATGTGCATATGTATGTATGTGCATATGTATGCATGTATGTATATGCATATGTATGTGCATTTGTATCTGTGCATATGTATGTATGTACTTATGCATGTGCATATGTATGTATATATGCTTTTGGTTTTACAAGGCAGAATTCTCTGTGTAGCCCTGGCTGTCGTGGAACTCACTCTGTAGATCAGGGTGACGACCTCATAAGTGACTTGTTTATACTTGTGCACAGTTTAATTTCATATATGAGTAAGTCTCAACCGTTTATTTGCAGAAAAACCGAGAGAGTACTTAATCTCTCTTCTGGAACGTCTGAGAATTGCTAAGGCAACAGGCGTGGCATTTCCCTACTTCATGGACAGCTCTAACATCGTGTCCATGTTTGAGATGATGGACACCGCCGGCAGAGGCTGCATATCCTTTGTGCAGTATAAAGAAGGTCAGCGCAACCCACACAGAGACTGAGGTGGCTCTGTCACTTTCTCCAGCTGAAAATAATCCTAGATTGTAAATTTTTGTCTCTTCTCTTTCTCACTTTTGCAGCCCTAAAAAACTTGGGTCTCTGTGCTGCAGATGAAGTTTTTACTGATGATGGACATGTAATCACTCTGGATAAATTCAGGGATGAAGTGTAAGTTTTTAAATATTTTAATAGCATGGTGTGATTTTGAAGTATTAATACCAGTGCAATACCACTACCCTTCCTTTAGTGCATGCGTGTGTGTGTGTGTGTGTGTGTTTGTGTGTGTGTGTGTTTGTGTGTGTGTGTTTGTGTGTGTGTTTGTGTGTGCGTGTGTGCGCGTGCGTGCGTGCGTGTGTGTGTTTGTGTGTGTGTTTGTGTGTGTGTGTGTGTGCGCGTGCGTGTGTGCGTGTGTGTGTGTGTGTGTGTGCACGCGCATGCACACATGTGGGGCCCAGAGCAACCTTAGGTATCAGATTTTTACCTCCTGCATTGTCTCTTTGTTGTTTGCTGCTGCACTGTGTACCCCAGGCTACCCAGCCTGTAGACTTGCAGGATTCTCCATCTCCACCTCGTAGCTTGCTGTAGAAGCATGGAGTTCACACTACAGTGCCCAGCTTTGTGTGTGTTCTGGGGATTCAAACTCAGGTCCTCACACTTGCACAGCAAGCACTTTACCCACTCAGCCATCTCTATACACACTCCCCTGCCAGCCCCACTACCTTTTGAGTAAAACGTTTCATTCCCTTTAACATTCAACAATTAGCAAATGAAGGCAGAAAAAGCTCTCTCTGGGAAGGAGAGGGGGTGATGATAGGGTTAAAGAGTAAGTTATGGAGGTGGCTTCATTCTTTTCTCATGAGGAAACTTCATCAATGTGGGGTATGCTAGAGCACACCTTTAATCCTGGTCCTCAGGAGGCAGAAGCAGGTAGATCTTTGTGAGTTTGAGGACAGCCTGATCTACATAGTAAGTTCCAGCACAGGCAGGGCTATGTAAAAAAGACTCTTTTCTAACATTAAAACCAAACAAAAAACAAACAAACAAGAAACCTCATCCATTCTCACACATGAGGTAAGGGGGCTCAGTCTGCTAGAATTGCTAAAGCTCTCCGTTCCACACAGTAGCTGGAAAATCTCTGTGTATAAAATAGAGGAGGACCAGAGGGAAGCCTGAGTGAGTGAACGTGCTTCCCATGTGAGCCGGGCAACCAGAGTTTGAACCTTGGGACTCACATAAACGTAGAAAAGGAAGACTGAAGACACAAAGTTGTCATCTGATGTCCACATGCCTGCTGCCAACACCCCATTACACAAAAAATTATAACCATAATTATAGATTGATATGACTTTAAATAGATAGTAAGAAGCATTGGAGTCCTGGTATGTGGGGGATGTCAGTGTGAGGAGGATTGTGAGTTCAATAGCCTGAACTATAAAGTAAGTCCATCCCTCCCATCCCCCTCAGAAAATAGAATAGAATGTGTCTTAAAGTGTTTTCTCAAAATTACTTTCTACAAGGTAAATATCAATAATGTAGGCTATCTTAATGCTTGACTCTTTTTTTTTTGAGATTTTATTTTTTTATTTTCTGTGTATGAGTGTTTGCCTGAGTGTGTCTGTGCACTGCTTGCATGCAGTGTCTACAGAGGCCAGAAGAAGGCTGTGTAGGACCAAAGTTACAGCTTGTTGTGAGCCACCACGTGTGGGCTGGGCATTGAACTCAGGTCCTCTGGAAGAGCAGCCTCTTAATAGCTGAGCCATCTCTCCAGCCTCCAGCTGGGCAATTTTAGATTGAGATGTTACAGCATTGAGAGTGATAAATAATTGCCATGTCAGAAAAAAAATGGAATAAAATTTTATAGGTGTAGAAATCTTCCAGCTAATTAAGCTCAATTTGTGTAAAAGCCTTACTGTCTGAGGATTTATTAATCAAGGCGTCATTGCCTGAGCTGGGGATATTGCTGGAGCACTTCCCTTGCATGAGTAAGGCTAGGAGACTGATCTCTAGTACCACACACACACACACACACACACACACACACACACACGAAACCTATTACTCCTAAGACCAAGAAAATGTTAAAAGGGAAAAAAAGGTTTAGTCTTGTTTCAGACCAGAGAGTTGGCTCATCTGGCAAAAGGCTTGTGACACATCGATAAGGACCCAACTTCAAATCCTGAGCTTGTGGAAAGCAATGTTCCTTCCCCAGTAACAGTGCCTCTCTGTGTTGAGCTGATAAAGGGTTAAATTTGAACCGTCCCCTTTAAGACAGAGAAATGGCAGGGAGGAGCTGCTGCAGCAGCTTCTGCCCTGACCTTCGAACAGAGTTTTCTGAAAACATAGACGTAGGCTCTAAGAATGTAAAAACAAAAGGTTCAAGCACACAAAGTGACCAGGCTGAGGCTATGCTGACCAAGCCAAGACAAAATAAGATGTCACAGTTCTCTGAGTCACCCCCCTGCCCCTCCTGCTACTGAGTTCCGAAGAAGGTCACAAATTGTCAACAATCTTATTGCAAAAATCCTTCTTGACCTGTAAATTTAAAAACCTATGACTTATAGCACGTCACCCCCATTGCAAGAAGGGTGTAAAGATGTATGCTTTCTTTGTTCGTGGTTTACTCTCCCTGCTAGGATGAGCACCCCACATACGTACATGGAATAAACAAACACCTCATGCTATTACAGCAATCGTCTTGTCAAGTTGTGTTCTGAGGGGCTGCGTGCCTGAGCTGAGACCCTGGGGGGTCCCTTGAGTTACAACAAGCTCCATGTAAATGCTGGGCACAGTGACATATGTCTGTAACTCCAGCACTGGGAAGAGCAGGTCGATCCCTAGAGCTCACTTGTCAGCCAGCCTAGTCTCAGGTTCACTGAGACTTTGTCTCAAAAAGTAAAGTGGAAAGCAACTGGGGAAGATACCCAACACCAACCTCTGGCTTCTGCTTGCAAGTACTCAAATACACACCCAGACACACGTATACAAAGGATTTCTTATCTCATCAGCTACATGAACATTACTACAGGCAAATGGCTAAAACACTGTCTGGCCTCTAAGGTGTTTCGGTCAGAGAAAAAAGATTGCCATTGTTACAAGAAATGGGAATAGGAAGGGTTGGGGAGTTGGTTAGTGGTAAAGCTGTTGACATGCAAACATGGAGTTTGCTCCCTAGAACCCATGTAAAAAAATCTGACATGATGGTGTATATTTGTAATACCTGTCTAGGGGAGGCAGTGACAGAAGGAACCCTGGGACTTGCCAAAAGTCCCAGTAAGAGATCCTGTCTCTAAAACAAGGTAGACATCTTGAGGAACAATATTTGAGGTTGACCTTTGGCCTCCACAGGCACACACACACACACACACACACACACACACACACACACACACACAGAGAGAGAGAGAGAGAGAGAGAGAGAGAGAGAGAGAGAGAGAGAGAGAGAGAGAGAGAGAGATAAACACATGTACACAGGAATTTACACACAAATACTACTAAGAATGCCTTAAATGGAAGGATATGAATGTAGAATATTAGAAACCACCATTTTATAAAACATTTTTTTTTCTGCAGTGGGTGGGGGTGGGGTGAGACAGATAGTATCTCACTGTGTGGCTCAGGCAAGTCTTGAATCTTCGGTGATCATCCTGCCTCAGCCCTCAGAGTGCTGGGATTATAGATGTCTTCCACCACTCCCAGCCCACAGTGTGTTTCTCCTACAAACATAGTGGATTCCCAAAGTGGATCCAGCAACCTCGATGACCAACATTCATTCATAAGTGTTTCTACAATTTGTTGGTTGCTTCCTACATTAGCTCCCCTTGCTTAGCACAGTGGAGGCCAGACATGGCTGGCCTTTGCTTTCACACTGCCTTCAGACGTCTGCATTTCTATTTGTGATGCAATTACTCTGCTTCCCATAGCTGAATTTTCTGTTCTTTGTTTCTTTAGGAAAAAGAGGATGCAAAATATGTGGTCAATGTTTTAGTGGCATCGTAACTCAAGATAATAAATGGTCCTACCAAGTTTTCATTTGTCGGGTTTCATTCATTCAACATTTTATCAGACAAATTCAACCCAACTGTCGTCTTTATTAGACAAGAGTTTTCTCAAAGACACGTTAGTTCCCAGGGTTAGGTCAGCTTGTCTTCAAATTAAGCAGAATCTCAGTGTTTTGCTGAGCCAGTTTGTAAACTCCAACTTCACTTAAGGTTGCTGTGGCAGGGGTGTGCTCAGAAGCTGACCGCAGGTCATCTTCCAGGAGCAATGCAGAACTGATGCTGATCAGAGAGATGCAGGCTTCTTCTACACCATTTAGGAAGAAAAGAAAGGAGGAGAGAGCCTCTACTGCACCATCCACAGGATGACAATGACCTTTGGAGAGTCCAATAGCCATTTTGACTATCAGTGGATTTACTATTTTGTTTTTTAAGTATGCTGGGACTACATGAAATGTATGTGGGATTAATAGATGGTTAGCTAGTCATAAACAGCAGGACTGTGTTTCTTTATGTCACCAAGGCTTACCTCAGGAAACTGAGGCTAACATTAAAGGCAGCTATGATTTAGGTACAATTAAGAAATGGGAACAACAACAACAACAACAAAAAGGAATAAAAATGAACGCAGCAGAAAAGGCAAAAATAGCAAGACAGAACAAAACCATAAGTAGGTCGGGGATGATGACACTAATCCCAGCACTCAGGAAGCTGAAGCAGGAGGATACCTGTGAGTTCATGGCCAGCCTGCTCTACACTGTAAATTCCAGGCCAGCCTGCATAGTGAGACTCTGTCTCAGAAACCCAAAACCAAAACAGAAATAGGAAAACTGTTAATATGACTCCATGGGTGAAGTGGCCTGCTGGCAAGCTTGGTAACCTGAGTTCAATTTTTGGGATCCACACGGTGGAAGGAGAGAATCATTTCCAATTTCCCCCAAGTTATAGTCTGGCCTACACACACACACACACACACACACACACACACACACACACACACGCACACAAATAATTTAAATCATTATAAAGATAAATAGGGGCTGGAGATTTAGTGTACTAGACAGAATTCTTGCCTAGATGAACGAAGTATGGGACAGAGCTTGGGGGTGTCATAGCACTCAGGAGACGGAGGCAGAAGGGTCAGAAGCCCAGGGTTATCCCCTGTTAGTACACACTGGGTTCAAGGCCAGCCTGTAATCTGTGAAACCGCATTTCAAAAAGAGAAAATCAAACCAGAAACAACCATAGCTTCCTGAAATAAGTAAACATAAGTATCTATGGTTTAAAGGAATGCCTCCAAATTGCAAAAACTCTCTATATAAATGTAAATCTTTTTTTCTATTAATCATTTTATCCTTTTACATTTCACATGATATCTCCCTTCCAGATTACCCCTCCACAAACTCCCCATCCTATTCCCCCTGTCTCCCCACTTTGCCTCTACAAGGGTGCTTCTCTACCCACTTACCCACTCACCTACTCCCACCTCACCACTCTAGCATCCTCCTATGCTGGGGCATCAAGCCTCCACAGGACCAAAGGCCTCCCTTCCCACTGGTGTTAGATAAAGCTATCATCTGCTACATAGGTATCTGGAGCCATGTATGCTCTTTGGTTGGTAGTTTAGTCCCTGGAAGCTCTGGGTTGTCTAGTTAGTTGATAGTGTTCTTCCTATGGGGTGCTAATCCCCTTCAGTTCCTTCAGTCCTTCCCCTGTCTCTTCTGTTGGGGTCCCCAGGCTCAGTCCAGTGGTTGGCTGTGAGTATCTGCATCTGCATTGGTCAGGTGCTGGTAGAACTTCTCAGGGAACAGCCATACCAGGGTCCTGTCAGCAAGTTCTTAACATCAGCAATAGTGTGGGGGTTTGGTGTCTGCAGATGGGATGGATCCCTAGGTGGGGAGGTCTATGGATGGCTTTTCCTTCAGTCTCTGTTCCATTTTTTGTCCCTGTCTTTCCTTTGGACAGGAACATTTCTGGGTTAAAAATTTTGAGATATCATCCCCGTTGGGGCCTGGGAACCTCTTACTTTCCTGGTATCTGGGACTTTCTGGTGGCTACCCCCAGTTTCCCATCCCCCATTGCTACACAACTCTGTTCAATTTCCTGATCCTCTGTACATCTCCCCTGTCTCCTCCTATGCCAGGAGAGAGAGAAACTGTAGAGACCACATCCAGAGGTTTGGCATGGCCCCTGGTTGAGGGATGGGGCCACCTACCCATCTCAAAAATATTAACCCAGAATTGCTCTTGTCTAAGAGAAATTTCTAAGAAATACAGGGAAAAAGAGTGGAACAGACACTGAAGGAAAGGCCATCCAGAGACTGCCCCACTAGGGGATCCAACCCATATGCAGCTGCCAAATCCAGACACTATAGCAGATGCCAAGAAGTGCATGCTGACAGGAGTCTGATATAGCGGTCTTCTGAGAGACTCTGCCAGAGTCTTACCAATGCAGATGCAGATGCTTGCAGTCAGCCATTGGACTAAGCACAGGGACCCCAATGGAGGAGTTAGAGGAAGGACTGAAGGAGCTGAAGGGGTTTACAACCCCATAGGAAGAGCAACAATATCAACCAGCCAGACCCCCGGGAGCTCCCAGGGACTAAACCACCAACCAAAGAGTACACATGGAAGGACCCATGGTTCCAGCTGCACATGTAGCAGAAGATGGTTTCGTCAGACATCAGTGGGAGGAGAGGCCCTTGGTCCTGTGAAGGCTCGATTCTCCAGAGTAGGAGAATGCTAGGGCAGTGAAGTGGGAGTCGGAGGGTGGATTGGGGGAACAACCTCATAGAAGCAGGGGGAGGGGGATGAGATAGGGAGTTTGTGGAAGAGAAACCAGGAAGGGGGATAACATTTGAAATGTAAATAAATGAAATAACCGATACAAATTTTTTTAAAAATTGAGATGGGTGGGTGGCCCCATCCCTCTACCTGGGGCTGTGCCTATTTACTGGGTATGGTCTCTACAGGTTCCCTTTGTTGGGTATTTCAACTAAACTCATTGCCTTTGGGTCCTGGGAGCCTCTCAATTCCCTGGTGTCTGGGACTTTCTAGTGGCTACCCCCAGTTCCCCAGCTCCCACTGCTACATATTTCTATTCAATCTCCTGACCCTCTGTCCTTCTCTCCTGTCCTTTCCAATACCTGATCCTGCCCCCATTTTCCCTCCCCCTCCTTTCTCTCTCCCAGCTTCCTCCCTTTCTCTACATCCTGTGATTATTTTGTTGCCTCTTCTACATAGAATTGAAGCATCTATACTTTGGTCTTCCTTCCTCTTATGGGTCATGGGTTATATCATGGGTATTCTGAGCTTCTGGGCTAATATCCACTTATCAGTGAGTACATACCATGTGCGTTCTTTTGTAATTGGGTTACCTCACTCAGGATGATATTTTCTAGCTCCATTCATTTGCCTAAGAATTTTCATGAAGTCATTGTTTTTAATAGCTGAGTAGTACTCCATTGTGTGAATGTACCACATTTTCTGTATCCATTCTGTTGAGGGTTGTTTCCAGCTTCTGTCTATTATAAATAAGGCTGCTATGAACATAGTGGAACCTGTGTTCTTTTGGGTTTATGCCCAGGAGTGGTATAGCTGGCGTCTTCAGGTAGAACTATTTCCAATTTTCTGAGGAACTGTCAGATTGATTTCCAAAGAGGTTTTACCAGCTTGCAGTCCCAACATCAATGGAGGAGTGTAAATCTTAAACATTTTCTTTTTACTAGATTCATTGTAAGCGTTCTCATGTTTATACCTATAGTTAGAGCTAAAATTAATATTAAATTTATAAGAAAACAGATCTTTCTCTAGCTTGAGTTATTATTAGGCAGTAAGCCTAGCTGTGATTTTTTTATTTTCTGCAGGTGGCAGAATTATACTTGCATTCATTGTCTATTTACTCTCCCAGTAACAAACAAATAGAATTAAAGCCAGATTCTAGGACGTAAGCACAGCAAGTAATTTATACCTGGTTCTGGTCAACTTTGGAGGCTGTGAATCACATACATTATTTTGGTTTTCCTATTGTATTTTGAGAATAGATACACAATGAATGTTATAAGGTTTTGACCATTCTTTTTAATTTAAAACTTTTATTTCCTGCACACGTATGTCTGTGCACCACCATGTGTGTCTGGTGCCTGTGGAGGTCAGAAGAGCGTGTCAGATACTCCAGAACTGGAGTTGTGGGTGGTTGTAAACTGTCGTGTGAATGCTGAGGACCCAACCCGGGTCCTCTACAAGAGCATCAAGTGCTCTTAACTGTTGAGCCCCTCTCCAGATTTTAACTGCTGTTATTGCAACCAAGAGCAACAGAATTCTGAAACTGTTAAAAAGAAGCAAATTCCTCTGGTGTCTGGATACACCAATACTTACGGTAAGTGTTTTACTATACGGATATTTCTGGTTAGATTTCATGGTTACTGTTTAAAATAGTTTTCCTGTCCCTTGCAATAGTGAGAAAACCAAGGAAGAAGATGTCATGTCCTGTCAAACTGCAACCGAGCAGGGGATTATCTGAAAAACAAAAACAAAAACAAAAACCAACCAGCAATCTATGTAACGACTGCCATCCTCAGCACAGCCCCAGTCTCCACTGACTTGTTCCCCGACAGATGCATTTGCCAGACACTTTTGAATGAGAAGAGGTAAAGCTGCTGCTCCAACTGAAGCAGACATTACGGTAGCATGAGATCAGCAACAGTGGGCAGGCTGAGCTGCACGGGGACACAGGCGCAGTGACAGCCATCTGGAAAAAGAAACAACCTCCACCAGAACGAGGTGGAGGCTATCCTTACCACTTCGTATCCTTAAGGTTTCAACAAATCATTTTGAAGAAGTGTATTCTCCTGGAAGAATTCTAGGGAGGGGGAAAAAAAGTAACATCTAGCATTAAAAGCTCTACCACAAATAAATGCATCTATATTTATATTTTAACTTTTAATTATTCAACATTTCCTTAAAATCCCATAAGTTCTATTGTCTTACAGCTAGAACTTACAGTTTATCTTTAGAACTTAAAAGACACAAGTTCATCTTGTGCTCTGATTTCATCAACCAAACTAATACTACTTCCAAATTGATTACAGTACTGTCTGTGAAGGTGCCATGCTAGGGCATAAGGGGAGGAGAGTGAATTGTAGGATGACAGGGCATAGACTACAGGGCTCTCTATGTTGTAAGGTGAGTGACACATGTGCTAGTCAATCCTAGATCATACGCCACTTCTCTGTGAGGTCCAGCCATACCATTGCTCACTTATTCTGACTACATTCTACAAAAGAATAAACTTTAGAAAAATTTCCATCAAAACCAAAGTTTGGATCTACCATACACAAAAGCCCCAAGTTTTATCTCCAAAACTGGGGGTGGGGGTTTTGCAAAAGCTGAAATTTAGAGTGCACATGCTACCTTCAGCTCTGACTAACCTGTATGTGAATGGTGATTGATGCAGGACAAATCCTTCTTTCTGACACAATTTTGCAGCACTTGTATAAAAGCCTGGTCTACGTTAATCACGTTATCGAAGACAGAGCTCTTCATGGAGGCTAGTTGTCCCAGCTGCAGTTCACTAAGGACATTGATTATTTTCTCCAAAGACCTCCGTTGCTGCCTGTTGAAGCTGCAGAAAGAAATGCAAGCAAACATCTGTTAGTACATTTATTAACACAATGTTGGGCATCTCAAAATGGAACCTCTAGATCACACAGTTCTTTTAATGTGCCAGTGAGATGATTCAGTGGATAGTTGCTTACTGCCAAGCCTGATGATCTGAGTTCAATCCCTAGGACCCACATGGTGGAGAGAAACAACTCTGACCAGTGGCAACTCTCACGCGGCGGTGCACGCGCGTGCACACACACACACACTCACACAAATACATTCACATACACACGCTCACACACACACACACTCACACACACAAATACATTCACCTACACACGCTCACACATACACACACACACACACACACACCGATCAAGTGTAATAAAGGTGTTTTAAACTGTGCAGTTCAGCCTGGCACAGTGGTACATATCTAAAATCCCCACTCAGACTGACACCAGAAGATTATGATGAATTCAAAGCCAGTGTGGGCTACAAGAGTAGCCTGTCTCAAAGGCAAACAAGCATAAAAACCTTCATTGCTCCCTGACAATAAAACGTACAATTCAGGACCAGTAAGACAGGTAAAGTCACTTGTCACCAAGCCTGATGACCTGAAGTTAATGCCTGTGCCTCTCAGATGGTGACACAACTTCCTGCAAGTTCAGATCTCCACGTGTGTGCTGTGACACACACATACACACACAAAATAAGCATTTATTACAATTCAGTAGTTGTAGTAATTCCGAGTTGTGTGCCTATCTCCACAATTCTAGAACAGTCACTACAACCTGCTGACAAAATCCCTCACTCACTGTCTGTATTCATGCCTCCATTTTCTCCCCACTGCCTCCAGCTCTAAGCAATTGATGATCTCTCTGTCTATGGATAAGATGATCCTGAACACTTCAAGCAGAACCCTATGAAGTACTATTCTTCATGACTGACATCTTTCACTTAATTCCTTATCATGTTGGTGTTTTTATTGCCTCCAAATAATCTATCCTATGATCACACTACATTTTATTGACCCACTAGCTAATGGATATTTGGATTGTTTCCTCTTTTTGTCTATTATGCATAATGTTGCTGAGAACGACTGTCTACATTTTTCTGTAAAAAGTGCTTTTCTTTTCAGGACCTACGTGAAGACCAAGCTGTAGTTCTGCTACATTCTGCAGTAGTAAGGTCAGATACACCTATAGTCACATGTCTAGGAACTGCCTGAGAATGAAACCAGAAATGAACTGTGGAGCAGACATACCTAATCTGTTCATTTGCACAAATCCCTCACATATACCCTCCACCCCCACATTTAAGATAGCTGGAATTGAGTTTCTGTCACCTACAACTGAAAATAAAATTTTGAATGGCTGGATTTTTCAAGTGTGGCATGACCCACCAACAAATGGCCACCAACAGACAATCAGAAACAACAGAAAAGGGAGTGGCCGTTCTTTTCTCTTGGGGCTTATGGAAGTGTAGGATACAAGAATTCTGATGACTTTTATTTAAAGCATGTGCGGTCCAAAGCACTGTGAGGAAGAATGGAGAACGTGGTGTGGAGACAAAATCAGCAGCACAGAAGTCAGAGTCCAGTCACAGTCAGAGCTGGAGTCCAGTCACAGTCAGAGCTGGAGTCCAGTCACAGTCAGAGCTGGAGCCCAGTCACAGTCAGAACTGGAACCCAGTCACAGTCAGAGCTGGAACCCAGTCACAGTCAGAGCTGGAGCCCAGTCACAGTCAGAACTGGAACCCAGTCACAGTCAGAGCTGGAGCCCAGTCACAGTCAGAGCTGGAGCCCAGTCACAGTCAGAACTGGAGCCCAGTCACAGTCAGAGCCAGAGTCCAGTCTCAATCAGAGCCGGAATCCAATCACAGTCAGAGCCAGAGTCCAATCACAGTCAGAGCCAGAGTCCAGTTACAGTCAGAGCCAGGGTCCAGTCACAGTCAGAACTGGGGTCCAGTTATAGTCAGAGCCAGGGTCCAGTCACAGTCAGAGCTGGGGTCCTGTCACAGTCAGAGCTGGGGTCCTGTCACAGTCAGAGCTGGGGTCGTGTCACAGTCAGAACTGGGGTGCAGTCACAGTCAGAGCTGGAATCCAATCACAGTCAGAGCCAGAATCCAGTCACAGTCAGAGCTGGGGTCCTGTCACAGTCAGAACTGGGGTGCAGTCACAGTCAGAGCTGGAATCCAATCACAGTCAGAGCCAGAGTCCAGTCACAGTCAGAGCTAGGGTCCTGTCACAGCCAGAGCTGGAACCCAGTCACAGTCAGAGCTGGGGTCCAGTCACATTCAGAGCCAGAGTCCAGTCACAGTCAGAGCTGGGGTCCTGTCACATTCAGAGCCAGAGTCCAGTCACAGTCAGAGTTGGGGTCCTGTCACATTCAGAGCCAGAGTCCAGTCACAGTCAGAGCATACTCACTCCTGCCCTTTCTCTTGGTCACAGCAGCAGATTTGAACTCTCTACAGGTAACTCATATAAGTACCTCATCTTCATTAACAGGCAGTGGCACCATGCAGTCATGGCGTTCTACAAAGAATTTCACTGATATTAAAAATCTGTCCCAGAACAAGTCTCTCATCACATCATCTGGCTTAAGAAAGACAACTAAAAAGTCTTAGCAGGAAGTGGATTGCTGTGGGAGCTGAAAATGAAGTGCTCTCTGAAAGCAGATCAAGACACAAGCACAGAATGAATGGATACATGCTGATTGACTTTATAAAGGTAAATGTACTAATCATTGTATTACACTCACCTTAAAGTCATTCTCTTATTCTTCCTTGTTCAGCAAATGACAGTATGTACACATATTCAATTAATTTTTTGTCTTGTTCAGCATAATTTTAACAGTTTTTAATGTATATTTATTGTCCTATGGTTATCCAAGTTCCATATGAACGGTTTCTGTCTTGAAATACACTTTATGAGTACATAGGTATAAAGCCAAACACATAGTTATATTTTCATAGATGTTCTTAAGGACAGTCAATGCCAACTGGAGGGCATCTGTCCAAGAAGAGAGCCCTCTGAGGTCACCTTAATACTGGATTTAAAATATCTAAAGAAATTAATTAGTGTGTTGAGACTATGAAAACTTTTTTTTTTGACAGGGCTTTATGTTTTCCATACTGACCTTGACATATGTAGTTGAGAATGACCTTGAACGTCTGATCTTCCTGCCTCTGTCGTTCATGGTAGGATCACAGGCTTCTCCACACATCCAGTTTGTGCTATACTTGGTCAAATCCAGGGCTTTGTGCATGTGGGCATGTGGGCTACCAACCGAGTCACAGTCCCAGTCCCTAAAGGTATTTTTGAGTGGAAGTACATACCAGAAATATGGTTACCTTTACTTAGCTAATACACAATACATTTTTCTCTAGAGTAACAAGAAGACTAAAACTTAAATATATGAACACTAAAGTGATTTGAGTAAGAATACTCAGACCAGGGAGTGGAATTGTTTGAAAAGATTAGAAGGATAAATTTCTCTCTGTGTGTGTCTCTCTGTGTCTCTGTGTCTCTGTCTGTCTTCTCTCTCTCTCTGTCTGTCTGTCTGTCTGTCTTACTGTCTCTCTCTCTTGCTGTCCCTCTTATCCTCTCTGCCTGTACATCTTGATGTAACTCTTAGCTACTGCTCCAGTGCCTGCCTGCATAGTGCCATCATCTCTGCCTTTATAATTAATTAAACCTCTGAAACTGTAAGCAATTGCTCCAATTGAATGTTTTCTATTGTAAGAGTCATGGTATCTCTTCACAGCAGTGGAATAGTGATTTAGACACATACAATCCTGAAGGAGAGGGAAAAGATAGGTAGACTTCTTGTTTGATGTTTAGACTGTTGTTGTTTTGTTTATTGTGATAGTGCAGGATAGCCTAGACCTCATGGCACCCCCTGCCTCAGCTTCTTGAATGCTGTGGTTACAGTTGTGTACCACTGCAGTGGCTAATTTACAAAAACATTATACTTCTACTGTGGTGAAAAGGGAACTTTTTACATAGAAATGACTTGTTTTACTTCTACAACTCAAGTTCTGAACTGCTACGCTTCAGTTTCTAGTTAAAGAAGGCTGTTACGAACACAATTAAAATGGCAACAATTTTACTAAGCGCTAGGACTTTGTTACACTTGTGTACTTTACAGCTAAGTACTGTCAAAGTAGCAATGGCTGTTTTGCAAGAAAGCAGAGAACATGAATTTATTATTGTAGCCCTTCAAAAGGACTTCATGATTAGCGTTAGGTTTATGGTTAGATTTAGAGTTAGGGTTAAGAACGAGAAAGGAAAATAGAACAGCATATAAGACTTATTTTTAGCACTACTCAGTGTTATGTTCAGGAAACACAAGCGACTGAAACACCACCTAGTGGCCTACTTGCAAATATCGTTGTATTTCTACTGCAGTGAAAATTGAATCCCGTTTACAGCAAAGTGGACAGCTTTACTCCTGCAATTCTGATGTTGCTTGCAGCAGAAGAGCTGTGCGCATGTCCTCGGGCAAAACAGGCTGGTTAAGCAGCAGTGCAGTGAAAGCAGCAGTACTTAGACAAGAACAAGAACATTGTTACGCCATGAACCTCACAGCGAAACAACAGTAGGGTAAGAGAAGTGGTGACTGTTTCCTACCAAAGCACAGCACATGTGTTTTAGCCCTGCACAAGGGGACAAGGGTTATGGTTAGAGTTAAAACAAGAAAGGAATAATAGAACCAAGCACAAAAATCTGTAAGTTTTACTCGTATACCCCTGAAGTTGTTTTAATGAGATCAATGGCTTGTAGATTCATAGATAGAGCAGGTTTGCTAAAATCACAGTGAATATGGCATGCTTTTTTTTTCTTACAAGTGCAAGAACTTTGTTGCACCTCACAGCAAAGTCCTGTCTATTACATACATGCCTGGGAAGAAGTCCTGAACATCAGGTACCCACAAGGAAGAAGCTCTTAATATCATATATCCACATGGACGATAAGCCTGGATATCATGCACCCTCATCTTGCAAGATCCTGGATGTCGTGTATTGGCATTGGAAGAAATGATGAATATCATACCTGTGAAGGTAGAACTCCTCGATATCACATAACTGCGTGGGAAGACAAAATGTATTTCTTTTTTTTTTCTGTATTTGAAGTAGGCACAGATTTTAAAATTCCACATGATAAGGAGGCCTGAATATAGTGTACTCACATGGGAAGCAGTCTTTCATATTATGGACCTGCAATGGAGAAAGTCATGGTTATCACATACCTGTGTGCCAAACAGTCTAGGAGATTGGTACCCACATGGTAAGAAATATTGAAAACAATGTAGAAGCTAAGGGAAGAAATTATGAATATCATTTACTTTTCATGGGGAGCACTCCTAGATATGTGGTACCTGCATGGGACCAAGACCTCTATATGATGAATCAACATGGGAGATACTGGATATCATTTACCAGCTTGGGAAAAGAGTCCTGGACATTGTGAAAAGAAGTATAGGATATCATATACCTACATGTATAGAAGTCCTGTATATCAAATATCTATATGGGAAACAGTCCTGGATTTCATGACCCCACAGGAGAAGCAGTCCTGGATATGTTGCACCTGGATGGGAAAAAGTCATGAACCTGCATGGGAATCTGGCCTAGGTTTAAAGTACAAGCATGGGAATGGTCTGAAAATCGTTGTGGTATGAAGTCCTGAATACCTTCAACTCACATAGTATGAAGTACTCCACATGGGAAGAATCCTGGATATCATACAAGCATGAACAAAATCTTGGACATCCTGTAACTGCATGGGAAGTCACCTGTCAATGTGGTATCTGTATCAGAGGAAGTCCTGGATATTTTTCCCTAATGGAAAGAAGTCATGGATATTACGTCTGCACATGGATAAATGATATGGGTATCAAGTATTTTCATGGGAAGGAGTCCTGGATATAATGTACCTGGTGTGAAAATGTTTTGGATATCAGGTATTGGCAGGGGAAATCTCCTGTATATCATGTATATGCATGTGACAGAAACTCTGGATATGTGTAACCACATGTGGAAAAGTACTATATATTATGTAATCACTTGGGAATCAGTCTTGTATATTATGTAACTCCATGGTATGAAGCCCTATTTGTCATATATTGATATTGAAATCCTATATATTATGTATCTTCATAAGAAGAAGTCCTGCATAGCATGTACTTGCATGAAAAGAAATCAAGTACCAGCCCAGAAGCAATTTTAAATATCATATACTTGCAAGGGAAGCAGGTCTGCATATGTGATGTCCTGGATATCTTGTGCCAGCATGGAATGACATCTTGGAAATCTTGCACCTGTATGGGAAGGAACCTTGAATAACATGTATCTGACTTGGAAACTGTCCTGGATATCATATACCCATATGGGAAGAAGTCCCAGAAATTATGTATCTGCATGAGAATAAGTTCTATATATTGGACATCCACATGGGAAGCAGACCAGAATATTAGATATCATGTTCTCACATGCAAAACAGTCCCAGCTTCAACACATGGGATGAAATGCTGCACATCATGTTCCCACATTGAAAGAAGTCCTGGATAACGTATGTCCACATGGGAGGCAGTCCTGGTTATTAGTAAACATATAGGAGGAAGTGCTTGTTATCATGTACTTCCAAGAGAAGGAGTTCTGCAATTTTCTGTGCCATCATGGGCAGTAGTCCTTGATCATGTATACATGTGGCAAGAATTCCTCAACATCATGTACCCATATTGGAAGAAATCCTGGATATCATGTACCTTGCATAGAAGCAATCCTTTATATGTGCAAACAACATAGATCCAAGTCCTGGATATCTTGTGCTCACATGGATAGATGCCCTAGATATCATGTAAAAGACAAGAATTCCTTATATCATGTACCCACATCACAAGAAGCCTTGGCTATGATATTCACCTATGGGAAGCCATCTTGTCTATTGGTACATGCACGGGAAGAAGTACTGGTTGCCATGCACTCCTATGAGAAGTAGCTTTGTATTTTATGTACCAGTGTGAGCAGCAGTCTGGGATACCATGTGCCTGCATGGGAAGAATTCTTGCTTATTGTGTACAAGCATGGAGAGAAGAACTACCCATCATGCCCCTTCCTAAGAAGCAGACCTGGATATCAGACACCTGGTTAGCAAAAAGTCCTGCATATCATGCTCCTGCATGAAAAGAAGTACTGAAAATCATGTACCTGCATGAGAAGTCCCATATATATTGTTGCATTATGGGAAGATATCCTGTATCCGTATGGGAATTAGACCTATGTATTTGGTAACTGCATGGGATGGTGTCCTAGATATCTTGTACCAGCATGGAATGAAGTCCTAGAAATCTTGTACTCACGTAGAAAGAAGTCATGTATCTTCCTGGGAAACAGTCCTGGATATCATGTATTCATATGGGAAGAAGTTCTGGATGTCATGTACTTGCATGGAAATATGTCAGATACCTGCATGGGAAGCACTCCTAGATACCATGTTCTTGCATGAGAGGCAGTCCCAGCTGAATTTCAAATTTTATTGCTGCATATCACATACATCTGAAGAAGTCTTGGATATCATGTGCCCACATGGGAAGCAGACTTTCGTACTGGTATACACAGGGGAAGAAGTACTATTTGTCTTGTACTTTTTTTCTTTCAAGTTTTCTTTCTTTTTTCTTTAATTGGATATTTTCTTTATTTACATTTCAAATGTTTTCCCCTTCCCCAGTCCCCCCCTTTCCAGGAAATCCCCTATCCCATCCTCCCTCTCCCTGCTTCTATGAAGGTGTTCCTCCATCCACCCCACTCCCTCCTCTATGCCCTCAATTCCCCTACTCTGAGGCATCTATCAAGCCTTCATAGGACCTAGGACCTCTCTTCCCATTGATGCCTGACAAGGCAAT
This sequence comes from Tokudaia tokunoshimensis, assembly GCA_036184795.1. Taxonomy (NCBI): domain Eukaryota; kingdom Metazoa; phylum Chordata; class Mammalia; order Rodentia; family Muridae; genus Tokudaia; species Tokudaia tokunoshimensis. Next base: position 49,004,395 of record BTHU01000012.1, read on the forward strand.
CCTCTGCTACATATGCAACTGGAGCCATGTGTGCTCTTTGGTTGGTGGTTTAGTCCCTGGGAGCTCTGAGGAGTCTGGTTGGTTGATATTGTTCTTCTTATGAGGTTGCAAATCCCTTCAGCTCCTTCAGTCCTTTCTCTAACTCCTCCATTGGAGACCCTATGCTCAGTTCAATGGTTGGCTTTGAGAATCCATCTCTGTATTTGCAAGACTCTGGCAGGGCATCTCAGGAGACAGCCATATCAGACTCCTTTCAGCAAGAATTTCTTGTCTTCCACAATAGGGTCAGTGCTTGGTGACTGTATATGGAATGAATCACCAAGTGGGACAGTCTCTGGACACCCAGAGACTGCCATGTACTTTTTATGAGATGTCCTGGGCTAGAGAGATGGCCCTTCCATTAAAGACTAGGCTCACAACTACAAAAATAAGAGAAGTCCTGCATTTCATTTGCTAACATGGGCATCAGTTCTGGTGTTTACATTATTTTATTGAGTATTTTGGCATCTATGTTCCTAAGTGAAATTAGTCTGGCATTCTCTTTCTTTGTTGGGTCTTTATGTGGGTTGGTTATCAAGGTAACTCTGGCCTCATAAAGTGAATTGGACAATATTCCTTCTGTTTCTATTTTATGTAATAATTTGAGAAGTATTGGAAATAACATCTCATTGAGAGTCTTGTAGAATTCTGCTCTAAAACCATCTGTTCCTAGGCTCCCTTTTGGTTTCAAGACTTTTAATGACTGCTTTTATTTCACAGGTCTGATTAAGATGTTTACATGATCTTGATTTAACTTTGGTATCAGTAAAATTATCCATGTTTTTTAGAATTTCCAACGTGGTAGAGTACAGGTTTTACAGTATGTCCTTGTGATTCCCTAGATTTCCTCAGTACCATTCTTATTTTGTCAATTTGAACATTCCCCCCCATCCCTCCTTCCCTTTTAATTAATTTAGAAAGGGGCTTGTCTATCTTATTGATTTTCTCAAAGAATCAACTTTCTGTTTCACTGATCCTTTGTATTGTTCTCTTTGTTTCTATTTTATTGATTTCAGCCTGAAGTAGTTTGATTTACTTCTACTGGCAACTACTCCTCTTGCATCAGATTACTTCCTGGTGTTCTAGAGCTTTCAGGTATGCTGTTAAGTAGCTAGTGTGAGATTTCCCCAGTTTTTGTTAATTTAGGCACTAAGTGTTATAAACTTGCTTGTTAGCACTGATTTCATTGTGTCCCATAAGTTTGGGCATATTACGTATTCCTTCTCATTCAATTCTATAAAGTCTTTAATTTCTGTCTTGACCCATTTTTCAGTCAGTAGAGAGTTCAGTTTCCATGAGTTTGTAAGCTTTCTGTTGTTTTTGTTGACATCTAACTTTAATCCATGGTGGTCTGATAGGATTCAATATGTTATTTCAAGTTTCTTGTATCCATTGAGACTTGTGTCTAAGAATGTGGTCAATTTTCCAGAAAGATCTATGACATGCAGAAAAGAAGGTATATTCTTTGTGTTTGGGTGAAATGTTCTGTAAATATCTGTTAGGTTCCTTTGGCTCATGATGTGTGCTCTCTCCAGCATAACTCTGTTTAGCTTTTGTTTGGATGACCTATCTATTTGTGAGAATGGAGAGTTGAAGCTTACTGCTGTCAGTATGTGAGGATCAATATGTCATTTAACCTGAAGTAGTGTTTCTTTTACAAACTTGGGTGGCCTTGTGATTGGGGCATAGATGTCAAGCATTGAAATGTCATGTTGGTGAATTTTTCCTTTGATGAGCATGTAGTGGTCTTTCCTGTTTCTTGTTTTGGTTTGAAGTCTATTCTGTTAGGTAGTAAAATGGCGACACCAGTTGGTTTCTTAGGTTCATTTATTTGAAATATCTCTTTCCAGCCTTTTACCATGAGGTGATGTCTATCCTTATGTTCAGGTGTATTTCTTGGATGCTGCAGAAGGATGGATCCTATTTCCATGTCCATTCTTTTAGTCTTTGTTTTGTTTTGTTTGGTTTGGTTTGGTTTGGTTTTTCGAGACAGGGTTTCTCTGTGTTGCCCTGACTGTCCTGGAACTCACTCTGTAGACCAGGCTGGCCTTGACCTCAGAAATCTGCCTTACTCTGCCTCCCAAGTGTTGGGATTAAAGGCATGTGCCACCACTTCCTGCCTAGTCTTTGTTTTTTATTGGGTAATTGAGACCATAGATATTGAGAGATATCAATGACTAATAATTGTTGATTCCTGTTATTTTATTTTGGTTGTGGTATTGGTGTGTGTGTGTGTGTGTGTGTGTGTGTGTGTTTCCCGTTTTATTTGTTGTTCTCAGATTATTTGTTTCCTATGTTTTCATGGGTGTAGTTAACCTCCTTCAGTTAAAGTGTTTTTTTCTAAAACCTTCTGTAGGGCTGGATTTGTAGACAGATATTGTTTAAATTTGGCTTTATCATAGAATATCCTATTTTCTTCATCTATGGTGGTTGAATGTTTTGCTGAGTAGTCTTGGCTGGCAACTGCTGTTTCTTGGTATCTGATGAACATCTGCTCAGGTTTCTCTGACCATTAGAGTCTCCATTGAGAAGTCATTTGTAATTTTAATAGGTCTGCCTTTATATGTTACTTGGCCTTTTCCCCTTGCAGCTTTTAATATTCTTTCTCTGTTTTGTATGTTTAGTGTTTTGATTATTACATGTTGAGGAGTCTTTCTTTTCTGGTCTAATCTATTTTGTGTTATATATGCTTCTTGGACCTAGACTGGTACCTCATTTTTTATGTGGGGAAATTTTCTTTTATAATTCTATTGAAATATTTTTCTGGGTCTTTGGGGTGTGTTTCTTCTCCTTCTATTACTTTTATTCTTAGATTTGGTCTTTTCACAGGATTATAGATTTTCTCCACATTTTGTGTTAGTTATTTAGATTTAACAATTTATTCATCCTATGTATTTCTTCTATTAATGCTTGAGATTCTATTTTCCATCTCGTGTATTCTGTTGATGAAGCTTGCCTTTGGAGTTTCTCTTTGAATTCCTAAAATTTTCACTTACAGAATTTCCTCAGTTTGGGTATCCTATTACCTTCATACAGGTGGTTTTAAGGTCTTTTTCCTGTGCTTCAATTATGTTGGGATATTTAGAGATTGAGGGTAGGGTTGCTGGGCTCCAGTGTAGTCATAGCCCTGGTTGTTATTATGTTTGAGGGCTGGCATCTTGGCATCTGGGATTGCGACGATTATAGGTCTGGGTGCTGATTTCTGGGTTTGTCTGTTGGGTGGGTGCTTATTGTTTTGTCTTCTTGGTTTCTGTTTTGGAGAGTGTAATGGCTTTGTGTTGCCTAGCAGGAATTTTTCTGCAGACTGGTAGGTATGGGCTGAGAGTTCCAAGTGAAATGTGTTTCTGGCACATGGGAGGTGACATTTAGGAATGGGGATAGGCTAGTTGTCTGAATGGGTTCACAGGAGGGAGAAGAACTGAATGTTCTCCCAGGATCTGCTTATTTGGAGTTGGAACAGGAGAGGGAGGACAGTGGGGAAAGGTCACCCCAGGAGGTATGGTGTAGTACTGGGGTGAGGCTAGGGGATTAGATCTAGAGGAACAGAAGGAGAAGGGAAGAACTATAGACAGCGTCTTGCTTTCCTAGCAGGAGTGGCCTATGGGTTAGCAGGGGGTGCCTCCTGGAGTTGGGTGCTGGGATAAAGCAACAAGTGAGGAGGGAGCAGTTTGGGTGGGAAGATTTGTGGGATCCACAGTAGATGGGGGACAGAGAAGGCTGTATCAGGTGTTCTGTTGCAGAGCTGAGGGTGGGACTGAGGGACTGAGTCTGGAGAACAGAGGGAGAGATGGGAGAGATGAAAATCTTCAGTTAGCCTATCTGTTTCTATGGTAAGAGAGGCTGTGGGTTAGAAGGGGATGCCTGCTGGAGTTGGGGGCTGGGATAAAATACTGAGTAGGGCGGGGAGGAGGTTAGGTAGAGACGGTCTGTGAAAGCCACAGGAGGCATGGACAGGGAGGAGAAGGAAGACTGCAGCGGATCTTCTTTTGCAGAGCTACAGATGAGACTGGGAGATTGAATTTGGAGAGAGCGGTGAAGGTATTTATTCAGTTAGCTTACCTGTTTCTGGCTCAGCTTGTGTTTGCAAGGACTGCCACCTAGTGTTGGAGGCTGGGATAATGGGTTGAGTTGCAGGAAGGAAGGTTAGAGAAGATCTTTGTGATTGGTGGGGATAGAATCAGAGAGGAAAAAATACATGCAGTGGTTTCTTCACGTGTAAGTATGTGATAGCCAGGCTTCCTACGCATGTCCATGATATGTAGGAACTGTACCCATGCAATTAACTAACATCTAAGTTCCTAATATACAGAACTGTTTGCCATGTGAGTAGGTGATATCCAGTTCTGTTTCTGAGGGAGTTATATGATACCCAGAACTTCTTCCCAAGCAGGTACAGGGCATTCAGGACTTTAACTAATGTGAGTACATGATATTCAGAATTTCTACTCAATGTACATAATATTCATATTGTTTCAGAATTGGGTATGTGATGTCCAGCACTGCTTTCCATGCAGATACACTATATCTAAGACCTTTTTCCATATCAGTATATGATATACAGGGTGTCTTTCTGTGAAGGTACAAGACATGAACCCCTTCTTCCATTGGGGACAAAATATTTCCAGGTCTGCCTCCTTTGCCATTATATGATATACTAGCTATTGCCCCTTGTGGGTAGTTGATAGCCACAACTTCTTCCCATGTGGGCACAACATTTCTAGGAGTGTTTCTCATGTGGGTATGATATCCGGTTGTTTCCCATGAGGTACATGATACCTAGAACTCCTTTTCATGTGGGTACAGGATATCCAAGACTTCTTCTCATGTGGGTACAGTATTTTCAGGAATACTTTCAAAGTGAATACATGTCATTCAGGATGGCTTCCCATGTGGTTAGATGATATCTAAGACTGCTTCCCATGTGGGTATATGATATACATGACTGCTTGCAATGTGGGTACATGATATCCAGAACTTTATATCATGTGAACATATGGTATCTAGGACTTCTTCCCATGCTAGTCCATGAGCGGAAGGAATTCTTCACCTGCAGATATGTGATATCTAGGACTGCTTCCAATGTGAGTACATGATATGCAGGACTTCTTCTCATGTGGGTACCATGTATCCATGACAGCTTCCCATGCAGATCTGTGATGTTCAAGATTTATTCCCATGTGGTCCATGATATTGAGGATTTGTTTCACATTAGGAACATGATATCCAGGACAGTTTCCCATACAGGCACATAATATCAGGAAATACTTCTAATGCTAGTACATACCCAGGACTTCTTTCCATAAAGTTACATGTTATCCCCAAATACTTCCCTTGCATGTACAACATATTCAGGGCTGGTTCCTTTGAGAGTACAACATATTCAGGAACCCTTCTCCTGCAGGAACATGACATCCAGGACTTCTTCCCATGTTGGTACATTGATACACAGGACTTCTTTCCATGCTGTTATATGATATACAGAACTGTTTCACATGCAGGTTAAACAAATGCAGGAATGCTTGTTACATGCACAACATATCCGGGACTGATTCCCATGCACATTGAACATTTGCAGCACTGCTTCACATGAGTGTAAGTGGCATCCAAGACTGCTTTACATGCAGGTACAACAACGTTAGGATTGTTTAGCATGAAGGTACATTATATCCATTACAACTTCCCATTTGCGAGCATGATTTGCAGACTACTTCCCATGTAGGCACAGCATACACAGGGCTGCTTTCCATGCAGGTACCTGATATTCCAGTTTTTTTCCAATGCTGATACATGACATCTAGGACTTTGTACCACCAGGATACATGATGTTCAAAACTTCCCAAAAGAACACTACATTTTCAGGTTGTTTACCATATAGACACATGATATCCAGGATTGTTTCCCATGGTGTTATATGATGTTCAGAACTGCTTCCAATGTAGGATACATCATAGCAAAATGATACGTGATATCTAGGACTTTCTTCCAAGTGAGTACCACATATCCAGGACTGCTTCCAATATAAGTACATGACACTCAGGAATTCTTCCCATTTCGGTTCAAGATATACATGACTGCTTCTCATGTGAGTACATGAAATACTATCTATATTCCCATGTGGGTATCAATATAAAGGGCAACTTCTCATACTGTTCTATGATATTCAGGACTAGTTACCATGACGGTACATTACACACACACACACACACACACACACACACACACACACACACACACACAGTACTTCTTCCCATGCAGTTACAAGGTATCCAGGTACCATACAACCAAGAGTTCTCCAGTACACACATGACCTCTTCACAAGCAGGTACATTTCTAGGACTGCTTCTCATTCAACTACATGATACACAGGACAGTTTGTAATGTAGTGTACAAACTATCCAAGATGTCATCCCATGTGAGTACATGATATCAAGGATACCTAATCATGAAGGTATGTGATATCCAGGACTGCTTCCTATGTGTGTGCATGACACGAAGAACTTCTTCTTGTGCAGTACACAATAGCTAGCCTTCTTCCCATGTGGGTCCATGATATCAAGGAATTCTTTCCATGTGCTTTTATGACACCCATGACTGTTTTTCAGGTGGTTACATGCTATCCAGGACTGTTTCTCAAGAGGGTAAATAATATCCAGAACTGCTTCTCATATAGGAATAAGATATCCAGGGCCCTTTCTGATGTTGGAAATGATGCCCTGACTTTCCCCCCTGTGTGCATACATGGTATGCAGCTCTTCTTTATATGTGATACATAATATTCAGTGCTGCTTCCCATTTGGGTACTTGATATGCAGAACTCTTTCCATGTGTGATAGGCAGCTCTTTTCCCCATGTGGCATATGACAGCCAGTGTTCCTTCTCATCCAGGCACAACATATCCAGTGCTGCTTCCCACACAGGTGCATGATAGCCAGGACTGCTTCCAATGCTGCTACGTGGCATTCAGGATATCACACCATGCTGATGCATTATATCTAGGATTTCTTCCATTGTGGGTACATGATGTACAGGTCTTTCCCTGCATGATCATAATGTATGTTCAGGACTGTTTCCCTTGTTATTACTTTATAACCAGGACTTTATCCCATATAGGTGCCACATACAGAGGATTGCTTCCCTTATTTGTTCATGATATTGCAGAAAATTCCCCATGCAGAGTCGGGATAACCAGTACTACTTTCTAGGGGGGAGAATAATCATGACTCTTTCCTATACAAGTACATGATATCCTGGACTTCTTCCTGTGGGGGTACTTGGTATGCAGGTCATCTTCCATGTGGGTACAATATTTGGAGGTCTGTTTCCCACAAGAGTGCATGATACGCATGACTGCTCCTTCTGTGGGTATTTGATGTTCATGAGTGTTGCTGTTGATAATGCATGATATCCACTACTGCCATGCCAATGCATGGTATGCAAAAATTCTTCTCATGAAAGTACATGAAACACTGGACTTCTTCACAAGTGGGTACATGCTATGGAGTAATTCTTCCTATGCATGCACATGATATTCAAGATTGCTTCCCATGTGGGTGCTTGATATCCTGGACTGTCTGCTATGAGGTCATATGATATATAGAACAGCTTCCCATGCAGTCACAACAAATCTCGCACTTCCCATGCTGTTAAATGATACGGAGGACGTCTTACCATACAGGCACATGATATCCAGGACTGTTTTCCAGGTGGGTATAAAATACACAAGTCTCCTGTATATGATATCCAAGATTTGCTCCCATTCTGGTATGTGGTATGCAGGAATTCTTACTATGTGAGTTCATGATGTCTAAGACTACTTCACATGTGTATACATGATACCCATTACTATTTGCTAGGTGAGAGCATGATACCCATGGCTCTTTCTACTGCATGTATATTATATCTAGGAATTCTCCCCATGCAGGTACATAATATCCAGGATGTTTTCCCATATGGGCACAAGACTTTGTCCAGTGCAGGTACCACATAGAGAGGACTGATTCTGAAGTAGGTACATGATATTTAAAATTCCTTCATGGGTGGTGGCATGGGTATCAAGGGCAGCTACCTGAGCTGCTACATGTTATGCAGGACTTCTTCCCATGTTGACACATAACATCAAGAACTGTTTCTGATACTTGATATCCAGGACTTCTTCCCATGTGGGTACATGATATTTAGTATTTCTTTCTATGTGAGCAGTCTATCCAGGACTGCTTTTTATATAGGTTTGTGATATACAGATTTTCTTCCCATGCAGATACACACTATGAAAGTCTTCTTCCAATTTGAGTACATGATACCCAGTGCTGCTTCCCATGAGGGCACAATATTTCCAGGGCTGCTTCACATTTGGGGAAATGATATCCAAAACTGCTTCCAGTGCTAATATAGAACAACCAGGATACTGTACCATGCTGCTACTAGACATTCTGGATTCTTCCTATGATGGTACATGATGCACAGGTCTACTTATCTTGCATGAAATGGTATGCAGGATTGTTTCCCAGGTGTGTAAATGATATCCAGGACCCCTTCCCATGCAACTATGAAATATACAGTACTTTTTTATATGAAGGAATGAGATAACTAGGACTTGGTCCCATGTGAGTACCACATAGACAGGACTTCTTTTACTGCTGGTTCATGATGTGCAGGGCTTCTTCCCATGCAGGTACATGATAACCATTGCTAATTCCCATGTGAGCATAAATATCCATGACTGCTTCCTATATAGGTATGTGATATCCAGGACTCCTTCCCATGAGGGAACCAATATCCATGACTGCTTCCAATTCAGGAGCTTATCCAGTATTTGTTTTGATGTAAGTATATTGATATGTAGGACTTTCCCCCATGTGGGTACATGACATCCATGACTTCTTTCCATGTAGGTACAATATTTGCAAGACTGCATACCTGGTGGGAATATCATAGTCAGGACTGCTTCCTGTGAGGTTACATCATACCAAGGATTGTTTCCAATGCAAGCACATGATATCTAGGACATGGTCCTATGCCGGTAGATGATATCCAGAACTTTTTCCTCATATGAGTCCTTTTCATGTGAGCACAAGATATTCAGAACTTTGTCACATATAGGCTCCACGTATCAAACATTTCTTCCTATGTGAGTACCGATATCCACAACTACTTCTGATACATGTTCCTACATGAGAAAAAAATCTTAAAGGTCTGAGACCTGGGTGGGAGGGGAGAGGAGGAGGAAGGAAAAGGAACATGATCAGGCATGGGGGGGGGCAGGAGAGAAGCCCCAAGGACCAGCAGAATGGATGGAAATATGCAACTTTGAGGGGTGAGTGTTGGGGGGACCCTCTAGAAAGTATCAGAGACCTGGGAGTGAGAGACTCTCAAGACTCAAAGGGAGGGACCTTAGATGAAATGCCCAACAGTGGGGAGAGTCTACTTCCAGTAGAAAGACAGGGCATCAAGTGGAGGGATGGGGTTGCCATCCCACAGTCAAAAACTCTGGCCCATAATTGTTCCTTTCTAAAAGAACTACAGGGACAAAAATGGAGAAGAGACTAAGGGAAAGACAGTCCAGTGACCAGCCCAACTTGGGATCCATCTCAAGGGGAAGCTCCAAGACCTGACACTATTATTGATGCTATGGTGTGCTTACAGACAGGAGCCTAGCATGGCAGTCCTCTGAGAGGCCCAATAAGAGGTTGACTGAGATAGACTCAGTTACTTACACCCAACCATTGGACTGAAGTTGGGGACCCTGTGGTTGAAGTAGGGAAAGGCTGGAAGAAACTGAGGAGGAGGGTGACCCCATAGGAGGACTAGTCTCAACTAACCTGGACCCCTGTGGGTATATGATAGGAAGGACTTCTTTCTCTTTTGATATATTATATCCAGGAATGCTTCCAATGTGGGTATCTCATTCCATGAGGATACTAGAATTCCAGGACTGCTTCACATGCAGAAAAACACATGCTAGACTAGGCATGAACCTGGTATCCGGGATTGCTTTTCATGTGGGTATGATTCACAGGATTTCCCATGGGGTATATGATATGAAAGATATTTTTCTATAAGGGTGCACAGTATCCAGAGCTTGTTTCTGTGGAGTTACAATATTTGTAGAACTGATTCTGTACACAGTTCTAGGACTTCTTCTCTTTTGACTACATGACATCCAGGACCTCATCCCATGCCAGTATGTTATATACAGGATTTCATCCCATGCAGGAACATGATTATTCTGGACTGTGTTCCATGGGGTTATAATACCATATATCTAATACTGCCCCCCTAGAGGTACTTGATAAACAGGAGTTCTTTCCATACCATATATGACATGCAGGTCTTCTTCCCATGCCGATACATAATATCCAGGATTGCTTATCATGTGGGTACGACATATTCTGGTCTGCTTACAATATATGTACATGTTATCTATGGTTATTGCCAATGCTGATACATAACATCTAGAACCCTTGATGACATACCATGTGTGTATATGATTTCCAGAACTGCTTTCAATTCCAATAAGTGACATCAAGTTGGTACTATGCAGGCACATGACATCCAGGACTCCCTCCTTTGAGTGTACATGGTATCCAAGACTTTTTTTTACTTATATGGGTGTATGATATCCAGGGCTGTTTCCCATGAGGATACATGATATACAGCACTACTTCCCTTGATGTAAATGGCATGTAGGAATTCTTCCAATGTGGCTATGTGATATAGAGGACTGTTCACAAGTAGGTACATTATATGAGGAACTTCAACCAATGTGGGTACATGATATCCAGGTCTTCTTTTCAGGCATGAATTCGTCAAATGCAGGTAAGTGATGTGCCCACCTTATTTCCATGCCAGTACGATATCCAGTTCTTCTTTCCATGTTGTTATATAACATCCAGGATTTCTTCCCATAGGAGTACATGATATCCAAGTCAGCTTCCTGTATGGGTACAGAATATACTGAACTGCTTCTGGTGCATGAACATTGTATGCAATACTGCTTTCTATGCACTTATAACATATCCAGGAGTGCATTACATGAGGGTAATATCAACTAAGAGGGCTTCTTATACAAGTACAACATATTCGTGATTGTTTCCCTGTTGTGTACACAATATCCAGGGATTCTTGCCATGCTGGTGCATCATATCCAACTCTTTTCAAGCAGCTAAAATATATTCAGGACTTTGTTACATGACACTACCACAATTCATGTATTTAATCCCATGTGAGTACATGATGTCCAGAAATGCTTCCCACACAGGTACAACATATCTAGGCACATGATATCCTGGACTAATTCTCATGAGGATAGATAATATCCTAGTTTTTTCCCAATGAAGATATCCAGGCTTATATCCCATATAGCCAGTTCTGCTTCCCAATGCAGGTACATGATATTTTTAATTGTTTCTAATATGGGTACATGATACTCAGGACTGCTTCACATGATGGACATGAAAAAGAGTACTTCTTCAAATACGGTCACATGACATGTAGGTCTTATTTGCAGGACTGCTTCCAATGTGGGTACATGATATCCAGGATTGTTTAACACGAGAGAACATGATATCCAGTTCTTTTTTCATTATGATAAAAAAATATCAAGGATTTTGTCCCATGTAGGTACCACATATACAGGATTTCTTCCCATAGGGATACATTATATTCAAAATTGCTTCCCATAAAAGTATATGATATCAACAATTTCTTCCCCCATGAATACAGAGTATTCCATGCAGGTACTTGATAAACATGACTGCTTCCCATGCAGGTACATGACATAAAGGATTGCTTTCTTTTTTTGTGTGTGTTTTATATTAAGATGTTTTTTTTATTTTCTAAGTTTTTTTATTTACATTCCAAATAATTTCCCCTTTCCCGTTTCCTCCCTCCCCGAAAGTCCCATAAGCCCCCTTCCCTCCCTCTTTTCCCCATTCAACCCCCAGGATTGCTTTCAATGCCAATACATGACCTCCAGGACTTCCTTCCATGCAGGAACCTCATATGTAGGACGTAGGATTTCTTCCCATTCTGGTATACAATATCCATATTGGTATCATGGATTGTTTCTAAGGATGTTGATATCATTGATGTATCAATGACTGACTTCTTCCCATGTAAGAATAAATTATTGAGGATTTCATCCTATGATGGTACCATATAGAAAATCCTGTTTCCTCTGTGAATATATGATGTCCTCATGGGGGTATATGATTGCCATGTTTTTTCCCAGGTCAGTAAACTATATCCAAAATTGCTTCCTATGATGCCAAGTAACATTCAGGACTTCTTCACATGTGTGTACATGATATCCAGTACTTTTTCCCATGTGGGTATAAATATACAGGACTATTTTCCATACAGGCATAAGACAATCCAGAACATCTCATGCAGGTATATGATATGCAAGACTTCTTCCCACATGAGTACAAGTTAATAAGATAACAAGGACTTTGACTCATGCTGGTACCATATATCCAGGGCTGTTTCCCATACATGCTCATGATATTCTAATTTGCTTCTCATGCGATACATGATCTCCAGGACTGCTGTCCATGCTAGTCCATGAAACACAGGATTCTACCCATGAGCATCCATGATAGTCAATACTTCTTCCCAAGCAGGTAGCAGTATCTAGAAATGTTTCCCCTATGGGTACATGATACCTCAGACTCCTAGGCATGCGGGTACATGATGTGTAGGACTGCTTCCCAGGTGGGTACAGCATATAAGGGGCCATTTCTCATGTGGGAACATGATATCCAGGACCTCCTCCGTGTGAGTACATAATAACAGGACTTCTTCCCAATTGGGTACATGATATCCAGGACTGTTTTCCATGAAGATACATGATATCCAGTTCTCTCCCCATGTGGGTAGGAAATATTCAAGTCTTCATCCTATGAGGATACAACATATGCAGAAATTCTTCTCAACTGCTGGTCTTTGACCTTGGGAAGCAGGAGGGTGGGGGACTTCTTCCAAACATAATCTCATGGGGGGGGGGTGTAAATACTTCTCTTTATAGAGTGCGGCATATTGATGCAAAGCAAAGAAAAGAGACCTATCCATCCATTGCTGGTCTCTGTTGAGAGTTTTGTTAAAGTTTCTTTTAATGTCCTGTTTATTCTTTTTACCTGGACAGAACTCTGAGGTCTATATGCATAATGAAGTTTTCAATCCATATCTAAAGCTTTAGATTTTAATTGAGAGGTTTTGGCTATGTAATCCAGGCCATTGACGGACCCTATTGCTAGGGAGAGGCTAAATCAGGGACCAGTTTCTGGAGGAGCTTTTTATCTATTACTTGAGCAGTTTCAGTCTGGGTGAGCAATGTTTCTACTGGAAAAGGTATCTTTAAAAACTAGCAAATACTTTTATTCTCTCCCAGCAGGCTGGATCTTGTTGAAGTCAGTTTTCCCAGTGTTTGTGGGGTGTTGGTATCTCATTTGGACCCTTCCTGGGTAAGAGCTCTCTATTTCGGATTCACTTGAGCACAAACCTGGCATCTGGCTGAGACATCCTGTGTTAGATATAACACACCTTGATCTGAGCAGCTCAGAAAGTTTTGTGGATCCTAGATGAGCCGCCCAAAGCTGGTACTGGGCTTAGCCATTTGAAAAACATGTCACAACACCCTCACAGTGATTTAGCAGAAGGCAGAGGGAAGGTAGATTGGAAAGATATGGTGGTAACAGTTCAGATGTTGCCTTTGTAATTTGTGGCCTGCTGTGTAGGACTAGGTTCACCACTGAAAAATTTATTCCACTAATGTTTCTGATTCCTTATTGAACAGCTCCAGCTCATAAAAATGTCTTTGGCCTCACTGAAACTGGAAGAGGCACTCCTTTTAATAGCCATGCTAAATCCAATAAAGAAAATACTCAGCTGGGAGTAGTGGCACATGATTTTTTTTTTTTATCCAAGCTCTCTTTTGGCAGAGGCAGGCAAATATCTAAGTGTTAGAACCAAACCAGCTTGGTCTACATAGTGAATTTCAAGCCATCCAAGGCTACATAGAGAGACACTGTCTAAAAGCAAAACAAAATCACAAAACCAAAACAAATTAAAAAACCCCATTAATTTACTAGGCCTTAGCCCAGTATTGAAAGAAACTAAGGAGCTTGAAAAAAAAAAAATCAAACTTTTTCGGGCCTCTGTTTTTTTAGGCTTAAGTGCCCAGATCAATAAATTCAAGCTTCGCTCCATAACTGAGCATACTTTGCAGTGATGAACAAACGATCCTGTATCCTAAACATCCGCCTATATAAATCAGAGCGCCCCTGGATTTCACGTGTTCAATAGGTACCACGGCCTCAGCGGTTTATCTGGATTTGGGAAAGAGCAGCAGCCCTCTGCTGGTCAAACCTCTATAACGCAGTTTTAGGAGATTAAAAAATCCCCAGGCCGCGGTCGGTCGCTTTTTGATGATGTCAGCCATCATCAAAATTCGGAAGCGAAGCGGGGATGCTTGCGTCATCCGTGCGCGCCCCAAAGCACACTGACAAGCCTCATGGCTGCGGGCTCTGTGGAGTCTCAGCGGCCTGAGAGGCCCGTGGCGGGTCAGGCCGGGGTTCTGCCCTGCCTGGAGCTGCCGAGCTACGCCGCGGCGTGTGCGCTGGTGAGCAGCCGCTATTCCTGCTTGGTGGCCGCCCCGCACCGCAGGCACATCGCCCTGTCGCCCCGTTACCTGAGCCGGAAGCGCACGGGCATCCGCGAGCAGCTGGACGCCGAGCTCCTGCGCTACTCCGAGAGGTAGGGTCTCTCGTCTCCTTCTGGGAGCCGGCAGCTCCGACGTTACCTGCCGCCCCTTCTCAGCTTGCAAATGGGCCCTGGCTCCGTCACCCCATGGCGCCGCGGAAGTCGCACGAGCTTCATGAACCTTAGCTCCAGCGTCTAACGTCGCCTTCTGCACCGCTGGCCTGCATGCAGTGGCACAGCTCCTAGTGATGAAGTGACCGGTGAAGTGCAAGTGGCGGCTGCGGCAGTGCAAAAAGCACTCCCCGTGTGGAGACTAGTAGTGCCCGGTGTCTAGAAACCCACCAGACTGAGCTTTGTTTGGGTATTAAATGTTTCATTGAATCACTTCCGGGTGTGTTCTCAATAATGAAATTTTGCTGTCGGTATTAGATTCAGCTAACGTGGAAGACAGCATATAAACATGGATAAGTCGTTTCGTTGCAAAACATGGGGGGGTTGTTTGTTTCGAGTAATTTCTTTGTTTTTGTTTTTTTTAACACCCTCTGGGGCCTAATTGGGGATGAATGGTGAGCCTCGTTTTGTTTGTAGGAACAGAAAGTTTACACACACACACACACACACACACACACACACACACACACACACACACGTGCATGTATATCAAGCTATTCAAGAGTAACTTGAAAAAAAAAAAAAACCTCAGAATTTCAATGGGAAGTGATATGCCCTAACACTCATCTAATTTGACGTGAATGGGGGGTACCTGAGACACCATCGATGTCTCCAGTAACTCTATGACTCTTCAGAAATTGCAGGGATTTTCCACGAGACTGTTCTTGGGTAAATTATCCAAAGCAGTTACCCCTCTGGAGGTGACTTTGGCAGTCAGCCCAATTAATAATAGAGCATCCTTCAAGCACCATTACATAGTCTATGTCTTTATTATGTCTTAGGGAGTTGGGATAGAAAGATAAAAGTAAGATCGTACATTCAAGGAGCTTTGAGGCACTTTGGGGATATAAATGTAAGCAAAATCCAGTGAACTGTTAAAACTTGACAAGTTATATTGAGAAAAGTGAAATTAGATTTTGTAACTTTTGAGAACAACACAATAGGCTGGTATTTAGATGGTAACATTGTAGCCAGTGAGTGCCATAAACAGATGGGTAGTAAATGTAAGCTAAAACGCTGGGACCAGAAGCCTGTAAATACTGTATAACTGCAGTGAGGCTTAAGTCAGGGATTCCTTAGTAGAGTGTCAAAGAATGGGAGGTGACTTACAAGATGGCCATTACATTCCTCCCATTCTGCCTTTATCTGTTTCTTTTCTTCTTCTTTTTTTTTTTGTATTATGTTTATTTATTTATGTTTTGCTTACATGTGTGTATGTGTACCAAGTGGATGCCTGGTGCCCTCAGAAGATGGTGTCAGATCCTCAGAAATTAGAATTATGAATGATTGTGAACCACCAAGTGTGTGCTGGGAATGGGATCTGGGCCCTTTGGAGGGAGAGGGGGAGGAATAGAACAAAACAAAGCATATTCTTTTCCACTTGGCACCCTTGGGTTATTTAAAGATGTCAAATGCATTCTCTCTTACTAGTCCCCAAAGACTTAATGGTACATATCCTACATATCCTAGGTGAAGTTACCATGTGGACCTCATGTGGTTTATTTATGTATTGATTTTACATATATATATACATATATATATACATACGTATATATATGTATATATATATGAGAAAAAGATATTTAGTGTTAGGGTATCTGTCTTTGCATATATGACTTTTGATAAGTTACTCTGAGTAGTTTACCTAAAGTTTTAAGGGTTTACACAAATTCATTTAGCCTTGTACTCAGTGGTCATAACAGTTCTTAGAGGTGTTGAACCCTGTGGAACCTGGTATCTGCTTAGAAGCAATAATTTGTAATGTTTTCTTTATTGTTATGAAAATATCATTCACTATGCTGAAATGAAATTTAAAGATTAACACAACCTATCTGCATAATTAAAAGTTTTACATGGTGTTCCAACACTATAAACCCTTTCAATCTATGAGCATAACGACCTGGAAGATAAAGAAGTTAGATGCTTCTGCCCTTATACATAAGAATCATTGGATAAGTGTTATAGTCACAAATGTGGATTGATCCAGACATTTTGCATTTATAGCTCAGAAAATATACGCCACATCCACAATTACCAGTGCGTTTATGAAATAGTTACTCTTGGTGACGTGCCACAAAAATAGTCTTTCTGACATTCAAGTATTACTCTATTCCCAGAAATGTTTTAGTATGTTGGGAGTATATAAAGTTGACAAATGACTTTATGTTGATATATTTATTTTTAAATGTAAATTCTATCTCCAGCAATTTATAAACAAGTTTGTCCCTTATTTAATAATCATGTATAGAGACTGCTTGCACATGTACAGAACTATTCTGTGCAGAGTAGAGTTTCTTGCTGGCTTTTGCAGGATCTGTGATAAATGCAAACAATGCCATGTGTTTCTAAGTGCCATGTAGGGAACAGTAATCTCTCCTGACTAGATTCTTCTAAGGATTTTATTGAGAGGAGGTTTTTAGTAGAAACAGAGACTTCTTTTTCTTGGCAGTTGTGGTGGATCTGTTTTCAATGTCCCTCATATTGTCTTAATAATGGATGAGTCCTGCTTAAGTAAGCCATGTGTAGAAGCTAAAAATTCCAGAGTACTCTCCTTGGAAGATCTCTCTGAATTTCTGGTTTTCCTAATTTGGTAACTATTCCAATTCCTTTCCTATGGCTTGTGACTGTTTCACTAAAATAAAATCTATTATAGAGAAATCTTTTCTCCTACTTTAGATGAATTGTACTAGAAATTTAATTGAGGCCAGTAAACCATTTTCTGCTGTTCATGGCCTTAGATTTGTGTTTTGAATCTAAACATATATACAGATGGATTCAATAAAATTAGGTTACAATTAGTAATACATTTTTTCATGTGGTAAAGAAGTGATTTTTCTTTTTTGGGGTGGGGAAGTCAGGGAAATTTCCTTCAGGAAATTTTTCATGTGGGAGAAATAGTTAAGCTCATATGTCTTTCTTACTTAACTGATCTTTTAAAATTAATCATAGCCTATTAATCTTGACTTGAAATGTGCTTACTAAGTATCAGTTCTCAAATGATATGGTTGTCGATATTAACATTTCTTTTCACTAGAAAATGTTTTAGTTTGGTATTTTTCTGTATTAAGTCATTGGTTCCAATGATCAGAGGCTGTAGCTTAAACAGTCATGATATAGTTATGATAAGAGTATCACATATAAAAACTAGTAATAGTAGATAGTGTCACGATTGCCTGTATTCAGGCATACAGTATCTAGAAGTTTTTCTTGCTTAGTTCCATTATTCCCCCTAGTATGACTCATTCAAATAGGTAACGTATAAGTGTCAGTTTATTGCCAGTGCATAGTTCTGAATAGCCATGCGGATGGTCACTTTTACTTAACTAAGACATTGGAATTTTTTGATAAACTGTAATTGCTAAGATTTGCTAGTGTTAGTCTATAAGACTAAGTGATGCCATTGTGTTTGGGAAAGGGTGGTATATCAGAGATAACAGCAGATTATCTTTAACTAGGATTAACAGTATCTTTTTCCCCCCTTAACAGCCTTTTAGGTGTTCCTATTGCATATGATAACATCAGAGTTGTGGGTGAACTGGGAGATATTTATGATGATCAAGGACACATTCATCTTAACATTGAAGCAGATTTTGTTATTTTCTGCCCTGAACCAGGGCAGAAGTTAATGGTATGTCCATCATTTTTTTTTCTTACTTCCTTTACATAATTTTTCTCTGTGAACCTCTACTCTGACTTAGCACTCACCCTTCCTACTCCCTAAAATCACGGTTCTCTCCCAGGTTCCTTTAAAAATGAACTTTAGTTTCCACATATGAAAGAAAACCTGTAATTGTCTTTCAGTGCCTGTTTACTTCACTGATGTGATATACTTCAGCTCTCTTCATTGCTGCAGACACAGGAACTTATTCTTCTGTGTGGATATGTTTATTCCATTGTATTGCACTGTGTATGTAAACTCTAGTTAGACAGGTGTGTAGACTGAACAGTGTCTTAGCTGTTGTGAGTAGTGCCATGTAAACATGGGCAGGTGCACAGGCCCTTCTGCTCAATGTTGACTTTACTTCTCTTGGATTGTTATGGTCATATGGTAGCACTATCTCTTTAGTAATTCCTATGCTATCTGCTGATTTACATTCACTCGAGGAGCTTGTTTCTTTCACATCGTTCCAACATGTAATTTTTGTGGTTATTAACCATTTAGGTGGAAGTATCGAGCCACTTTCTTGTTGCTATAACAAAATACTTGACAGAAAAAGCTTGAAGGATGAAAGGTTTTGTTTGGCTTCTACTTTACTTGGCAAGGAAGAAGCTTTCATCCTGCTGGGCCAAGAAATAGAAAGGAATACTGGTGTCTGACTTGATTTCTACTTTTCTCTTACTCTCTCTGGGCCCCAGCCTTGGTTCTTTGGAAACTGTCTCTTAGACACACCCAGTACTGTGCCATAGTCTACTAGGTAATCCTAAACCCTGTCAAGCTTTGAGAGTGCCTAGCCATTGCAGATATATCATTGAATCTGTGGCTTGGATTTCCCTTGTGGCTAATGTTTGTTGGTTACTTCTACTTCTTTTGAGGTATGTTTAGTCAGATCATTTGCCCATTTTTATTTTTATTTTTTTTTTAATTTAATTTTATTTTATTTTTTTAATTTACATTCCAAATCACTTCCCCTTTCCCGTTTCCTCCCTCCCCGAAAGTCCCATAAGCCCCCTTCCCTCCCTCTTTTCTCCGTTCAACCCCCTCTCATTACTCTGTCCTGGCGTTCCCCTACATCCAGTCTTTCCAGGACCAGGGGTCTCTCCTTCCATCTTTTTAGAAATCTATTGATATGCTGATTGTGTCTAGGGTATTCTGAGATTCTGGGTCAATATCCCCTTATCAGTGACTTCATACCATGTGTGATCTTTTGTGATTGGGTTACCTCACTAAGGATGATATTTTCAAGTTCTGACCATTTGCCTAGGAATTTCGTGAATTCATTGTTTTTAATTGCAGAGTAGTATTCCATTGTGTAAATATACCACATCTTCTGAATCCATTCCTCCGTTGAGGGACATCTGGGTTCTTTCCAGCTTCTGGCTATTATAAATAAGGCTGCTATGAATATAGTGGAGCATGTGTCCTTATTGCATGCAGGTAAAGTCTCTGGGTATATGCCCAGGAGTGGTATAGCCGGATCCTCCGGAAGTGTCATGCCCAGTTTTCTGAGGAGCCGCCAGACTGCTTTCCAGAGTGGTTGTACCAGCCTGCAATTCCACCAGCAGTGGAGGAGTGTTCCTCTTTCTCCACATCCTCGCCAACAACTGCTGTCTCCTGTGTTTTTGATCTTAGCCATCCTGACTGGTGTGAGATGGAATCTCAGGGTTGTTTTGATTTGCATTTCCCTAATGACTAAGGATGATGAACATCTCTTTAGGTGCTTCTCAGCCATTAGATATTCTTCAGGTGAGAACTCTTTGTGGAGCTCTGTACCCCATTTTTTAATAGGGTTACTTGCCTCTCTGGAGTTTAACTTCTTGAGTTCTTTGTATATCTTGGATATTAGCCCTCTGTCGGATGTAAGGTTGGTAAAGATCATTTCCCAGTTAGTTGGTTGCCGCTTTGTCTTTTTGACGGTGTCTTTTGCCTTGCAAAAACTTTGTAATTTAATGAGGTCCCATTTGTCTATTCTTGATCTTAGAGTATAAGCTATTGGAGTTCTGTTCAGGAAATTCTCCCCTGTGCCCATATGTTCAAGGTTCTTCCCTAGTTTCCCTTCTATTAGTTTCAGTGTGTCTGGTTTTATGTGGAGATCTTTGATCCACTTAGAATTGAGCTTAGTGCAAGGAGATAAGGATGGGTCAATTTGCATTCTTCTGCATGTTGACCTCCAGCTGAGCCAGCACCATTTGTTGAAAAGGCTATCTTTTTTCCACTGGATGGTTTTAGCTCCTTTGTCAAAGATCAAGTGACCATAGGAGTGTGGATTCATTTCTGGGTCTTCAATTCTGTTCCATTGATCTACATGTCTGTTACTGTACCAATACCATGCAGTTTTTAACACTATTGCTCTGTAGTACAGCTTGAGGTCCGGGATACTGATTCCCCCAGAGGTTCTTTTACTCTTGAGAATAGTTTTAGCTATTCTGGGTTTTCTGTTATTCCAGATGAATTTTTGAATTGCTCTTTCTAACTCTATGAAGAATTGAGTTGGGATTTTGATGGGGATTGCATTGAATCTGTGTATTACTTTTGGTAAGATGCTCATTTTTACTATATTAATCCTGCCAATCCATGAGCATGGCAGATTTTTCCATCTTCCGAGGTCTTCTTCAATTTCTTTCTTCAGAGACTTGAAGTTCTTGTCATACAGATCTTTCACTTGTTTGGTTAGCGTCACGCCAAGATACTTAATATGGTTTGTATTTGCCCATTTTTAATTGACTTACTTTTTTGTTCTTTATATTCTGGATATTAACTCTGACATTTCTCCTGTACTTCCATTCAGACTTCTCAAAGAAAAAGAACACACACACACACACACACACACACACACACACACACACACACACACACACTTTAATTTGTTTGCAAAGCAATATGGCTCGTTTTATTCCCCTTTATATTCAGCTTTGGATATTCTTACTTTATTCCTTCTTCTTTTATTTATCTCTATAGATTGATGGTTTACTATGTTGATCCCATTTGATTCTGTTATTTCTCTTGTGTGACTAATGAAATGACAGATACTCTGACATGCTATCTTTTAAGTATTGTGAATGTTTTGTCTATTCACTGTTTGCATGTACAGAGGCCAGAAGAGGGCCTCAGATGTCCTGACAAAATGCTGAGCTGCTATATAAGTGCTGAGAATCAAACTCAGGTGCATGGAAGAATAGCCACTAACCACCAAGCCTTTCCTCGAGGCCTATATATTGTCTTGATGGTATTGTTCTTTCTTCTACTTTGGGCTGTAGGACTCATATAAGCATCTTTTTTATAAGGCTGGCTGATAATCACAAATGCTCTTAGGTTTTGCTTATCTTAGAAAATCATTGTTTTTTATTTTTATAGAAAAGCCTTGCTATTAGTATATAGGATATAGTAGTCTTGATTGACAGTTACTTTATTTTAGGGATTGAAGCTTGTAATCCTGTACCTACTTGGCCTACTGGATTTATTTTCCTGGTTTTCTGAGTTTGTTTGTTTGTTTGTTTGTTTTTGGTTTTTCGAGACAGGGTTTCTCTGAATAGCCCTGGCTGTCCTGGAACTCACTCTGTAGACCAGGCTGGCCTCGAACTTAGAAATCCGCCTGCCTCTGCCTCCCAAGTGCTGGGATTAAAGGCATGCACCACCACCGCCCTCTTTCTTTTTTTTTCCTGATAAATTTGCTATTAATCTAAACAGGTTACTTTTAAATGTGGCCTGGAGATTTTTCTCTGAAAATTTGAAAGTTCTTTATTCTGTATGTTTGAATTTTAGGTGTAAATGGTGAAGAATTTTCTGGTTTGGCCATTTGAGAGCTCTATAAATTTCTTACACATGATTCTGTATTTTTTCTTTGCTATTATTTTACTGAATAGATTTTTCTTTGCCCTTAACTTCCCTCTCCTTTGAGAATACCATTTGTGTAGTTATTATTTTCTTTCATGGTGTTTCAAAGATCTTAATTACTGTTCTAATTCTTTCCCCTCTCTTTTTTTTTCTTTTTTTGGAATGGAATAATTCAAAAGAATTAGGTTCAAACTTTGTAGTCATTTCTTTCACTTGATCTAGTCTGATAAGGGGTTTAACTGAAGTTTTTAAAAATACTAAAATAATTACTGTATTTGAGAACTTTATATACTTTAGTTTGATTATATTCATTCCATCCCTGTAATCCTCCCAGCTCCTCCTTCTCCTACCCAACTTCATGTTTTCTCTTTTTTAAGTCCAATTTGTGTTGGCTGACTACCCCTGGACATGGATCCTGTCTATGCATGTGGTTGGTATACCAAGTATCACACCATTAAATAGAAACTGACTTTCCCTCTTCAATAACCATCAAAGGCCAATAGCTTCTTAGCTGGGGTGGGGACTTTGTACCTGTCACCCCTCCTCCAAGCTGGGATTTTGTTTGTTTTGGGTTTGTGTAGGTCTTGTCCATGTTGTTGTGCAATAAGACTTTTCTTGAGAAGATGGCTTCTCACTCCAGATAGGAATCCCATGACAGACCAAGGTATGAATATCACTAAAGTCCAACTTGGTTAACCAATGAGTATTATTAGGGTTATTTACAGGAACACTACAAGTTTTTGCCTGGCTCTAGGCAGATTCATTGTAGATGGGTCAGCCCAAGGCTCTTAAGTCATATTTGCATCCATTAGAGCCAACAGGCTACATTATACCATGAGCCCAGGACCAACATTTTTGTAGGTATTGCTATGGTGGATTCATGACCTAGCATTGCCAGAACCAGCCATGGGTGATGCTATCTGTCTTTTGTACAAGTCCAGTAGATTGGCCTCATGTATGTTCCTGTCACTAGAGCTAATCTGTGGTCTCTGCACAGGCTGGCCCCCCAGGGACTGTTGGGATATATAAGCATTAGCTTTCTGTGGTTCGGTGTGTACTACCTTTGCCTTTTCCCAGCAAATAGGGTTTTCTGTCGTTCTGTCAGCTCAGAGTTAGGAGAGTGGTAGTGAAGGTAATTCTTCACCAACTGTACTGATATTAAGATGGATTGGACCTGAACCTTAGAACCACAGGTACCCGCACAATTTTAGTGGTACACTGTAGTGTGCATTGTAGCTAGAGGTAATACAAATCAACAAAACACAAGTCTCACAGAGGGGCACAACTCTCTGCTAAGTGTCAAAATGTTCTAAAGATTCATCTGTAAGCACTGTCCTGGCAGTAGCTGTGCCACCTTACATTAAGAAGCAAGTAGTCCATTGGACAACATAGCTGGTGCTTAGTTGGATCTTGCACCTAACTGACAGCTGCAGGCACTTGCACAGTTACAGGAGGAGAATGGGAGTTTCCCAAGCCAACATCAACTGAAGTAGCTGAGACTCAGGTCTGGGTACCAGGTGTGTAGGTCTCCTGTTGCCTGGCTGGTGTCAGTAGACTTGCTCTGTGTTATGTTCTGCCACACTGGGCATTTGCTTTATTGCAGCATGGCCATCACTGGGTCTGAGATAGCCCTGTGCCAGCTTTCATGTCTTGCTTCTTTTGCTGAAGTTGGAAGAGTAGTTAGTAGTAAAGCCTTCTCTTTGCTGCCCATCTGGCACAATTTCAGTAGTTCACTGCTGGGGGTACCAGCCTGACAGTAGGGGTTTGTGGGACTTTGCCCAGCATTGAGCTTTACTGTGGCAGACCTAGCACAAGGTTTAAAGTAAGCATATGTAATGCTCTCTTAGCTGACTTTTATATTCTCATTCTGGTAGTCTGGTTTATGAATGGCTGTATGTAGGGAGAGATTGTCAGAGAATCTTACTCAGTTGCCATCCTGCTCTGCCTTGCATATAGTTCAAAGCTTATGTTAGAGTTTAGTCTTCATGTACACTCCTTATATTTTCACAAATATATTTTGCTGTCTGTTTAGCATAATGCAAAATACTTTGACTATCCTGGAATTTCCCTGTACACTACCTCCTGATCTTCACTGTTCACATTAGTTCTTGCCAACCATTGATCCTTTTGCTATCCTATAGTTTTGCTTTTTCTAAGATGTTAGATACTTATTTTTAATTACACCTATTTGTTGTGTGTGCTTGGACATTCTACAGTGTGCAAGTGCCACAACATGCACATGAAAGCCAGAGTACAACTTGCAGAGAGTCAGTTATCTTCTTCCACCACATGGGTGCTGGAGATCAAATTGCAAGTGCCTGTACTACTAAGCTATCTTACCTTGCCCATACTAGATATTTACCTCATGAAGCAAGTATTCAGATTAGCTTTCTTGTTTGGAAGTATGCATTTAAGATTATTTTCTTTATGTCTAAAATTTGATAGCTCTTTTTTTTTTAAATTCTGAAAAATTAATACCTCATTCTGTGGATGTACCATAGTTTGTTTTTTTTTTTTTTTTTTTAGAGACTTTTAAAAGTTAAGGGTGGCATTTAACTGGTCATTACAGATGGTCAAACATCAGACTCCTCCTAGTCATCACAGATACAGGAGCTTTCGTTTCTGTTATATTCTGTTAACAGTTTGTATTGCATGCATGTTTATATTATTTTACAAATCTGTCTTTCAGAAAATGCATCTTTAAAAAATATTTTAGCGTTTCATTCATATACTTCATGCATGTTGGCCCCAAAGGAGGCTAAAAACTAAATTCCATGGAAAGCTTCACCTTTTAAGCATAAAAGTCATAATAGTAAGTTTTTCAGAAGTAGTCAAGAATCCATGTTCCAGATCGATAAAGAATGACTTGTTTCCTAATAGAACCATTTATATCATGTTAATTTGAGTTAGTAAAAAATGTGCTTGGGAACTTTGAAATTCAATCTGTTTATAGAAATATCAGCATGAACCCTATTGCACATGTTTCTTCTTGCTTTCTGCTTCTTACATAGAACATACACATATTACAGTGTATTCTCTGCTTGGTTTCAGTTATAGAATCATCTACTCACTGGGCAATTCTGCAGTGGAGCTAAGGCTTTTTTGCTGCCCCCTCCCCAATCCCCCTTGGCCCTGCACCTTTCCACCTTTGTTTAAGGAAAAACTGGTTTAGTTGTTATCCACTTAAAATAGATATGCAATTATTTAATAAAATTTAAAGTTTCTAAGTTTCCTAAAATTATGTTTTGTCGTGATATGGTAATTTGTTAGATTTTGTTTTTGTAAAGTTTTTTTAAAACATGCCATCAATGTGATATTTTCTCTTTTGAAGATGAATTTCATGTTTATAAAGTTTGACTCGCCTTTTAACTCTTCAGCTATCTTCATAATGTTGTGTTCTTTCTTTTCTCTTCTTTACAGGGTACAGTTAATAAAGTATCTTCTAGCCATATTGGCTGTTTAGTACATGGATGTTTTAATGCCTCTATCCCTAAACCTGAGCAGATGTCATATGAGGAGTGGCAAACATTGGAGATAAATGTAGGGGATGAACTGGAATTTGATGTATTTCGCTTAGATTCAGATTCTGCTGGAGTATTCTGCATTCGAGGAAAACTAAATACCACAAGGTTAGTGTATGATGATTGAAATAGTAGGTAGGAGAGCTTGATGCTCTGATATATAGCAGAAGTAAGTATGTTTTCTATTTCAAAAGTCTTTTAGCTAGTTAGCCTGGATTTAATGTTTCACAGCTAAAAATTTCTTAATCAACTCTAAATTTTAAAGCTGTGTTTGAGCTTCTGTAGAAAAACAGTGAAAACAAAACAAGAAATGGACATTTTATTGTCATATTTGGGCCAGCTATGGTAGCCTTGCCAGTCATTCCAGCATGCTGACCGCATGGGCAGGAGGGTCTTGAGCTGGAAGCTAGCCTGCCACAGGGAGAAAAAAAACAAAGATCAAAAAGTAGCTGGACAAATATGCCATTGACCTTGACATCTGACAACTCGTAAACATTTTAGTGGTCTGAGGAATAACAAGATAGAACATTTGGAGTTAGAGTCACAGTAAACCAACATGTGCAAAGAATCATAGTCTATTGAAACAGTTGTGGCCTCATTTTTTCCTTTCTTTTTGCTTATTGCTGTTAATATTTTAAAAATCTGTTCATTTACAGTTTGCAACTTAAGAGCTCTGTAGTTTCTGAAGATGTAGCAGAAACTGTAATTGAAGAGGTTGTTGAAAAAATTCCAAAGAAGAAGAAGAAGAAGAAAGACAAAGACACAGAAACGTGTGAAACAGTCGATAGTGTTACAGAGGTAGCAGATGTTACAGATGTCACTTCAAAGGAAGAAACAGACATACCATGTAGTGATAATGTGAATGACTTCTTTGAGGAAGAGCCAAAGAAGAAGAAAAAGAAGAAGAAAAGGCACCAGGAAGATCAGGACCCCATTTTCCAAGCCAGTGACTCCAGTGGCTACCAAAGTGACCATAAGAAGAAAAAAAAGAAAAGAAAACACAGTGAAGAGACTAACTTTGAGCCACCTAAGGAGAGACAGTAATTGGCTTTTCTTTTGTTAACATATTCAGATACACAGATGAATAGATTTTTTTGAATGGTAGGAAATGCTTATGGGACATTCACAAACAAATACTTGATTGGTAGGGTTTTGTACTAAAATCATACAATTGACTATATACATTTTAGATAATACCAGTATTATTAAAGTATTATTTTTTACAGTTCGGTGGAAAATGTTAACAAATGCTTTCACTCTTGACTCATATTGTTAATGCTCTACGTAAAATTTTATATTCTCGACAGTTGCCAAAGAACTTTATAATACTTTCAATTTTTTTTTCTGATAATAAATCTTGTCTTTAGCCATAACATTTTTTCTAAATGCTTAATACGTTTACCAGGTTTAAATTTTCCTTAAACAGTATATCTGTTTTATTTAAAATGTATAGGTAAAGAAGATATATACCCTGTGGCTATCTGCTGAATGTATGGTGGGCAGAAAACTCATTGTTCCCTCCCAGAGGGTGTGTGTACATATGCTCTTGAATTCTGAAACTGCAGTGGAAGGGCTATTAATTTTTACTTTGTGTTTCAGTAGTCTTCATCTCATTATATATGGATCATGAGCAAGATGAAGAAAGGATAAATGTGGTTCTTACTAGTTGAAAATCTCCAGTAAGTTTTTAATGCTTAGGGGTAGTCTACTAGACTTGCTTTGAGGAGGAGCTCCACAGTTATTATTGCTTTTATTGATAAAAATGTGGGATGTGTTATGCCTAGCCAGGAGGTGGTAATGAGTATAAGTTTGTTGAGGCTCATAATCAATCCATAGCCAGGCATTTACAGGCACTTAATATCTGTAATGTATTTTATTGAGGCCAAATGATATAAAGTCAATCAAGATAGTGTAGTTCTTTCCTCCATGAAGCAACATGGGAGAAACACTTGTGTGCACACAGCCTAAGTGAAGAAATAAAACAGTATTTGTAGTAAATACCATGGAGAAAACAATGACCACTCTTTAGTTAGTATCTGGAAATATACAGGGGTAGGGTTGACCTTTCCATGTCAGTCATTGCTGTTGTCACTGACTGGCAGACATAGTGTGATCATAAGTTTAATGTTTGATAAGGAGTAAATTTTGGCAACCACGTTTGTTGACTTAATCTATGGTATATAGATCATAAGGAATGGCAGCAATTTAATATGTACAGGTAGATATAATGGACAAACCAGAATCTTTCACTCAGGATACTTGAAATTTTTAGGTGGCTTTCAGGTCTCTTCTTAAACCTTGACTATTCCAAATTGACTTGTGTTGTCTGTCAGTATAAAATATGAGATTTTAAATTAAAAGTGTTAAAAAAAATACAAAGAGTACCCCAATACAGTTGTCTTTCCCTCCTCTTACCTCATCCCTCCTGTTCCCATACCTGCCTGCTCCCCCCATACCTGCTGCTCCCCCACCCACTCTCCTCCCTCCATCCACCCTTGATGTCTATTAAAAAACTGGGTATAGACCTAAACAGAATTCTTGGCAGGAATCTCTAATGGTGAAGAAGCACTTAAAGAAATGTTCACCATCCTTAGTCATCAAGGAATTGTAAATCAAAACAATTCTGAAATTCTATCTTATATCCATCAAAATGACTAAGATAAAAAACTCAAGCAACAGCTTGTCTTGATGAGGATATGGATCAAGGGGAACACTCCATTGCTGGTGGGAGTCCAAATTTGTACAACTGCTTTGGAAGTAAATTTGGTGGTTTCTCAGAAAACTGGGAATAAATCTACCTCAAGCCACAGCTCTGGGGCATATATCCAAAAGAACCTCTACCATTACCATAAAGCCATGCTTAACTGTGTTCATAGCAGCTTTATTCATAATAGCCACAAACTGGAAACAACCCATAGCCTTCAACCGAAGAATACATAAAGAAAATATGTTTCATTTGCA
The DNA here is from genome assembly GCA_036184795.1 of Tokudaia tokunoshimensis. NCBI lineage: Eukaryota > Metazoa > Chordata > Mammalia > Rodentia > Muridae > Tokudaia > Tokudaia tokunoshimensis. The sequence goes on from BTHU01000012.1 coordinate 49,033,276, forward strand.
CAATGGAATAGTACTCAGCTATTAAAAACAATGACATCACGAAATTTGCTGGTAAATAGAACTAGAAAAGATCATCCTGAGTGATGTAACCCAGACCCAGAAAGACAAACATGGTACGTACACACTTGCAAGTAGATTTTAGTCGTAAAGTACAGGGTAACTGTGCTATAAACCACAGACTCAAAGAAGTTAAATAGCATGGAGGGTCCAAGGGGGAGATGCTTGAATCTCATTAAGAAGAGGAAATAGAAAATTTAGCTTTTTTTGCTTAACATTTTTGCTGTGGTGATTTAAGTAAACTATTAATTTTAGCCTGTTTCCAATTTATTTTTTCTCAATGGTTAAATAAGATCGTAGATGGGACTCCCATTATCTTACTTTGGACAGTGTTATTTAAATGAATATGTAAGTTGAAAGGGGTTCAAAACCTTGTTTTGTCAGGATTTGATGGATGTAATATACCTAGAAAATGTTCAATAAATCCTTTATACTTTAGGAGTTGAATTTATAATTATATTTAGTACAGTATGGTAAGTCACATAATTCTAGCCTTCCATAAACAGCAGGAAAACATGTCATATTTATCCATTAATGAAAAAAATATAAATTCTCACATTTTTATTTTGCCTCAAATGATACTCTTGAGTTTTAAAAGAATTTGCTTGTTTGAAGTGTCAATCCCTAGGACTTCCAATCCTCATCCTCATGAGTGAAGACTTTTTTTCTGCACAATTGTTACATTGCACAAGGACCTAAGCAGATAGAACCCAATCACCATAGCCTTTTACAAAGTTATCTTCACCCCATGGCATAAGAATTGAGAGAAATCAATGTGAGAAGAGTTTGATGGGAGACTCTCCCTTACTGTAGATGGAGGGGATCCTAGAACCCAAGGGTTCTAAGCTAAGAGCTAAGAGCCGTCTCTGGCTAACAGACAGGAGGAAATGGTCTTACATCTGCAAAGAACTGAGTTCTGGAAGGGGCAAGAATGAATCACAAAGCAGAACACCGTAACTCAGGTTCTTGAGTTAAGCATTAGCTAGACCTTGATTTGTATGGGCAGTGAACCTACCTGAACCTTGTAGACTCATTGTGCTTTGTATGTTCTTGTATGTGTGTGTATGTGGAAGCCAGGGGCTAACATTGGGCTCTTCCTCAATCTCTTGCTTAGTCTTTGAGATAGTCTTGCTGAATCTGGAACTCACAGATTCAGCTAGGCAGTCTGGCTAATGAGCCCCAGGTATCTTCCTGTCTCCATATTCCCAGTTGCTGGGATTATGGGTGTGTGCCCCAGGCCCCAGCTTTTCTGTCTAAGTGCTGGGGATTAAGGTGTTGGATAGCTGTTACTGGAGGGGATGAGTCATCTCTCCAGCCCTACCTTGTTGGTCTTCAGACAAAACATTCTATCAAATGATTTGTTTTCCTAATCATTTAATTTGTCTTGTACAGTGGCACTAAATTTTTGTCTATTATGGCCATTCAGAGGGAATTCGTTTCATGTTTTCCCCTGTTAAATATGATTTTTTTTAAAAAAGTCCTAATTGGTTCTTATATATTACAAAGTTAATGATTTCATATATTAACACATCTGACATGCTATGCCAACTTTTGTATATTAGTTTCAAATCACTGTTAACTTATTTGCCATGTTTTTTTAATTGCTTGTTTACTGAATCCTATAATCCCTTCCCCCCTTCATCTTCCTTGGACTTTGTAAATTAAATACTTTTTATTTAGTTTCTAGCATTACTAATAGATATTTGGTCCTAAAATATTCCAATTTTTGTTGTATATATCCTCCTAAGTTTACCCAAGTTAGTTGTTGTTTCTATTGTCTGTGTATTACCAAAATCCTACCTTTGAAGTTTTTCACCCAAGGCTTATTTTAGAACTATACATTCTGCTTTCTGTTATATTCTGTTGGATTTGTCTATTTGTTTTATGTATTCCATACTGATCTGTAACTCAGATGAGCCCAGATTTGCCTTTAATTAAAGGCCTCCAAGTGGAGAGAATGAACATGGGATATTAAGCTACTATAAATACATCTAATCTTTAAAATATTGGCATAGGAGAAGAATAAGTCCATAGCAAATGCAAAGGGAATATCTAAAATCAGATGACTCACCTAAACCTAGAGAACAAGATGCCCATCCAGGTATAAGAGGACTAGAGAATACCAAATAAAACCAGAGAAAATTTACATCATATTGTAGTTGGAAGTTGTATAAATGTATAGAAAGCTTAGGAGAAAAAGGTTAAGTCACTTATAAAGGCAACACTAGATTATTTGACAGAATCTTAAAGTGAAAAAAATTAGAAAAATTTATTCCAGGTTCTGAAATACCACAGTTGTCAACCCAGCCTATTACCCAGAAAAAATTATATTAAAGCTGAAGGAAAAATTAAAACTCTGGAATAGAAAAATGGAGGGATGTTACTTACTGGCTTGCTGTCTTATAGAACACAAGACTGCCAGCACAGGGATGGCACCACCCACAATGTGCCCTCCTTGCTTGATCACTAATTGAGAAAATGCCTTACAGCTGGATCTCATGGAAGCATTTCCTCAACTGAAGCTCCTTTCTCTGTGATAACTTCAGCCTGTGTCAAGTTGACACACACAACCAGCCAGTACTCCACCTTAGGGTAAAAGGATGAGAAAAGGGCATTCCATATAAGGCATAGCTACGTTACTGTCTGACAAAATAGACTTCAAACCCAAACCACTCAGAAGATGTAACAGGAACATTTTTTTTAACTCTTTACCCACAAAGAGGATATTTCAATTCTAAACAAACATGCACGAAATAAATAGAGAAGCATCACATTTTACAAAAGAAATACTATGAGATTCCAAACCACAAACTAATCACAATAATGGGTGGTTTCAGCATTCCACTTTTATCAAGTGGTTATAACACAGAAATTCTGGAATTAAGTGATGTCATAAATCAAATGAATCTAGCAGATAGCTATGAATATCACACACAAACACTTTAGAATGTTTTTCTCAGCCAATAGAACTTTTCCCAGAATCAACGTCATACAAGTCTCCAATGTAGAAAAACTGAAATAACATCTTGTATTCTTTCTGACCACAATGGAAAAGGGTGGGCATCAAGAGCAATGGAAACTACAGAAAGTACACAAACTCATGGAAACTAGGTGTAGTACAAAAATAAAAGTTGGGTGAAGGGAGAAATCAGGAATATTTAAAGTTCTAGAATTGAATGAAAAACACAATGAGTTCGTATTGATGGAACAAAGTAAGGGCAGTACTAAAGGGAAAATTCATGGAATGTAAAGTACCTAGATTAAGACATCTTGAATTAGTAACATGATGCACTTAAAGGCTTTGGGAAAACAGGAATAAACTATCCCAAAAGAATAAATGGGAAAAGATAAGGTTACAGCTGAAATTAATAAGCAGAAGCAAAAATACAAATAACAAATGAAATAAAGGTGGTTCTTTGAATATATTAGCAAGGTTAGCAAACCTTGAGCCAAATTAACCAAAGAAAGCATTCACATTTAAGAAAGGGAGACATTAAAACAGACACTCAGGATACTTTTAAGAAGCACTAACCTTCCAATTTTAAAAAGCTATGGCCAGATGAATTCAGTAAGTAATTCTACCAAACCTTCAAAGTAGAAGTAACACATAGTAAGTATAATATACTTGCTGTGTGCTGATCCCACAGCTTGTTAAGATTTCATTTCCACCAAAATCACAAGTCAGGGTTGTCCACTTTCCCCCCTTCTGTTCAACATAGTACGTACTTGAAGTCTTAAAACAATGAGACAAGTGAAAGCAATAAAGAGGATATAAACAGGAAAGGAAGAAGTCCATGAATTCTTATTTGCTGGTGATGATTCTATGCATAAAAATCCCTAAGCTAAAGATACCACCAAAACCTACACCTAACAAACATCCAGCAAAATAGCAGGGTGCAAAATTAACAGACACACACACACACACACACGCACGCACGCACAACCACTGGCTTTGCTGTATATAAATGACAAACATGTTTAGAGATAAACCAGGGAAACAATTTCACAGGAGTCTCAAAAAAGGTATTTTGAATAAACCTAACCAAGGATGTGAAAGACTTGTACCATGGAAAAGTAACAATACTGAACAAAGAAACTAAAATAACCTGATGAAAACCAGGACATGACTTCACCTAGCATGGTCAAGGAGAAGGTTTTATTGCAGGTAGGTGGGAGAATATGGCTCAAGGCATCTGGAAGGATCCAGACGGAATAGGGCTAAGAGAGTTGGGAGGAATCCAAAGAGGAAAAGGAAAGAGTGTGGACAAGTAGACTAAGAGACAAAGAAAGCACATAGCCAAAATGACTATTATATATAAAAGAAAATCTGGAGGAGGGAACAAAGTTTGCCCTCTGCATTGGGGGAGGTTTAGGGAAGGGGGCAGAATGCAAAGTGCTGGAAGGAGCCATGGGAACTGAGAGAGACTGGTCCCAGATTTCTTTGGATGGCGCAGTACCAGAAGAAGGATTGGTAGGATTCATGCTGTGACAATGCATCCTACCAAAGTGATTGATAGATTCAATGTAATCTTTCTCAAAATTCTTTTAAGTTTTCTTGTTTTGCTTTGTTTTTTTGTTTTTAAATCCTGTGATCAGGATTGTGCAAATGTACCACATTTTCTTTATCCATACTTCAGTTGAGTAACATCTAGGCTGTTTTCAGTTTCAGGCTATTAGGAATAAAGTTGCTATGAACACAGTTGAACAAGTGTCTTTGTGGCATGGTGGAACATCTTTTGTGTATATGCCCACTAGTGGTATACCTGGGTCTTGTGGAAGAACTATTCCCAACTTTCTGAGAACACCAAATTGATCTCCAAAGTGGTTATACAAGGTGTACTCTCATGGGCAATGGAGGGATGTTCCCCTTGATCCACATCCTTGCCAGTGTCTTGGTCATTCTGAAAGGTATAAGATAGAATCTCAGAGTCTTTCGATTTGCATTTCCCTTATGACTAAGAATGTTGAACATTTCTGTAGGTGCTTCTCGGCCATTAAAGATTACTTTGTCAAGAATTCTTTGTTGAGATCTTTTTGCCATTTTTTAATCATTATTTTATTTTCATTCCTGCTGTTGCCCACTCCCAGTCTCTCCTACAGTTCCTTATCTCATTCCTCCTCCTTGCCTCCAAAAGGGTGCTCCTCCACACCAGGCCTTCCCCTTCCCTGGGGCCTCAAATCTCTCAAGAATTAGGTGAATCTTCTTTCACTGAGGCCAGACCAGGCAGTCCTCTGCTATATATGTGCTGGGGCCTCAGACAAGCCCATGTATGCTGGCTGGTTGGTTACTCAATGTCTGGGAGCTCCCTGGGGTCTGGGTTAGATGAGACTGCTGGTCCTCCTATGAGATCACCCTCCCCTTCAGATTCTTCAGTCCTCCCCCTAATTCAACCATAGGGGGTCCCTTACTTCAGTCCAATGGTTGGATGTAAGTACCTGCATCTGTCTCAGTAAGCTGCTGGTAGGGCTTCTCAGAGGACAGTCATGCTAGGCTCCTGTAGCATCATTAATAGTGTCAGGCCTTGGGGTCCCCACCATGAGATGGATTCCAAGTTGGGCCAGTCATTGGACCACCTTTTCCTTCAGTTCATTGAAAAATTTTTTTTATTTATTTACATTCCTGATGTTGTCCCCCTTCCCGGTTCCCCTCCCACAGTTCCTCATACCATTCCTCTTCCCCCTTGCCTCTGAGAGGGTGCTCCACCCACCAGATCTCCCCCTTCCCTGGGGCCTCAAGTCTCTTTAAGATTAGTCTCTTCTCCATTTTTGTACCTGCAGTTCTTTTAGACAGGAACAAAGTACCCCATTTTTAATTGTGTTATTTGGTTTGCTGTTCAGGAATTTGCCCCTGTGCCAATGTGTTTAAAGCTATTTCCCACTTTCTTTTCTGTCAGTTTTAGTGTATCTGGTTTTATGTTGAGGTTTTTGATCCACTTGGACTTGAGTTTTGTGCAAGGTTGCCACAGACCACCCCAGCCGGGTATGGGAGTCCCTGGGATGAGGGTTCTCGAAGTCCAGGTGGGTAGGGATTCGGCGGTGACAAACAGAAACAAACACAGAGGCAGTTTGAATCTGAGTGTATTTTGCAGCTCTCAAGCAGGGGATTTTATACATTAAACCAAACATGACACAATTCTTAGAAACCATATCCAGGGAAACAATTGTGAATACCAACAAGAATCATTTGGCACAGTAAAGCACAAAAATCATCCAAACATTACGACTCTGAAACTATGTATATAGTGAATCACAAACAGAACAGGTAATGTCATTAACAATTCTAAAAGAATATATTCAATAGGGCGATCATCCAAGGCTAGTGGCATATTCCCAAGAACAGGTTAATAAATCTTTTATGGTCAGTGCTCTTAACCACTGAACAAACTTTCCAGCCCCTATGGTTAATTATTGTTTAACATCTAATATCTGATTTTTTATAAATCTTTAAAGCATAAATTTAAACTACTTTAATTCTTTTTAATTAAGGCTTTCTTTTCCATATACCAAAACTCACCTCCGATAACACACGTGTAGCCATATGAAATTTTATTGTTGGGAAAGTTTTTATCTATCATAATAATTTTGTAAAGGATTTGAAAAGTAAAGCTTTGGTTTCCCTGGAGATAAGGTCATGTTGGTGACCTGTCTCAAGGGGTGGTTTCGTACCCATTATTCTTGCTTAAGATCATTGTCTGGGCTACCAGGAACCTGTAGGTAAGAAAAGGAATGAAAGAAAACAAAACCGAAAAATTGACATGAGAACTATGACTCAATTGCTTTCTCCAGCCAAGAGTTCCACATCCAGTTCTAGGAGACCTTCTTTTGAAGTCTAATGCCTCAGTCTGTGGAACTTGTCACACAGATTCTACTGGGGTTGGTGTGGCACAAGGTGATAAATATGGATCTATTTGCATTCTTCTACAAGCAGATATCCAGTTAGTCCAGCACCATTTGTGTAAGATGCTCTCCCTCATCCCCCACCCCATTTTAAGGTTTTGGATTCTTTCTCAAGAATCAAGTGTCCATGTGGGTTTACTTCTGGTACTTCAATTCCATTGATCAACCTGTCTGATTTTATGCTAATACCATGAAGTTTTTATGACTAATGTTTTGTGGTACAGCTTGAAATCAAGGATAATACCTCCAGAAGTTCTTTTATTGTACATGATTGTTTTGGATATCCTCTTATTTTTTTTTAAGTTTAGTATTGTTCTTTCAAGATCTGTGAAGAACTGTGTTGGAATTTTGATGGAAATGGTATTGAATCTGTAGATTGCTCTTGGTAAGATGGACACTTTTACTATGTTAATCCTACTGACCCATGAGCACAGGAAATCTATCTTCTGATATCTTCTTCAAAGACTTGACGTTCTTGCCATAATGGTCTTTCACTTGCTTGGTTAGAGTTACAGCAAGATATTTTATACTATTTGTTGTGGGGGATGTGGAAGTGAACCTGGTGGAGGACGAAGTGGGACAGAGAGCAAAGTGCTATAGGCTCCTGCAGCTTCTCCAGGAATCCTGATCTGACATATATGGTATACAATGTGAGATGGTTCCTGACACACAGGTGAGACAACACAAAGGACCCAAGCCAGGTCAGTGGCTGCTTCCCCTGTCTTCTCAAAATCTCTCTTGGTGATTGGCTCCTCCCCTACAGGCTCATGGGCAGATAAGTCAGATTCAGCTAAACAAGGCATGTTCTGCCCCCATTTGCCTTTGAATACATAACCATACCCTATTTGGCTGAAAACTATTTTTTGAGCTTATGTGCTAAACAATAAAGTTAGATATGCACCATGGTCCTGGTCTCCATAGTCTAAACCTGGGAATCTTTATGGGTTCCACCTCCACTTTCCTCCCCATTTCCTGGTTCCTGTTCTCATAATTTGTGGCTAATGTTCCTTTATTTTTTTCTTAGCCTATTTATCATTTGTATAAAAGAGGGCTACTGATTTTTTTAGTTAATTTTGTAACCAGTCACTTTACTGAAGGTGTTTATCAGCTATAGGAGTTCTCTGGTAGAGATTTGGGGTTGCTTATATATACTATCATATCATCTGAGACTAGCAATACTTTGACTTCTTCCTTTCCAATTTGTATCCCCTTGATCTCCTTTAGTTGTCTTATTGTTCTACCCAAAACTTCAAGCACTATATTAAATAGACATGGAGAGAGTAGACAGCCTTGTCTTGTTCCTAATTTTAATTGAATTCCTTTAAGTTTTTCTCCATTTAATTTGATTTTGCTGATCAGCTTGCTGTATATTGCCTTCATTACATTTGTGTCTGCATTCCTGATATCTCTAAGATAAAAGGATGTTGGATTTTGTCAGAGGTTTTTTCAGCATCTAATGAGATGATCACGTGTTTTTTTAAAAATTTGTTTATTTATTATATGTAAGTACACCATAGCTGTCTTCAGACACCAGAACAAGGTGTCAAATCTCTTTATGGATGGTTGTGAGCCACTATGTGGGTGCTGGGATTTGAATTCATGACCTTCAGAAGAGTAGACAGTTCTCTTACCCACTGAGCCATCCCTCCAGCCCTGATCATATTTTTTTTTCTTTTAGTTTGTTTATATGGTTGATTACATTAATGGATTTTCATGTTGAACCATCCCTGCATCTCTCATATGACCCCTACTTGATCATCGTGGATGATGTTTTTGATGTATTTTTTTGTGAGTATTTTATTGAATATTTTTTCATCAACGTTCATAAGGGAAATTGATCTGAAATTCTCTTTTTATTGTTGAGTCTGTGTGATTTAGGTATCATTCTGTGTAGCCTCATAGAATGAATTTGGCAGTGTTCCTTCTGTTTTTATTTTGTAGAATAGTTTGAGAAGTATTGGTATTAGCTCTTCTTTGAAAACCTGGTAGAATTCTACACTAAAACTGTCTGGTCCTGGGCTGTTTTTGGTTGGGAGAGTTTTAATTACTGCTTCTATTTCTTTAGGGATTATAGGACTATTTAGATAGTTTACCTGATCTTGATTTAACTTTGGTAAGTGGTATCTGTCAAGAAAATCATCCACTTCATTGAGATTTTTCAGTTTTGTGGAGTACAGGTTTTTGAAGTAACACCTAATGACTTTTTTGGCCTTTATGAATCTGCATTTTGCAGCTATTATAGCTTAGATGCTGATTTCTGAGTTAATCTTTGTTGAATGGGTATTTTTGCAAATGCTTTTTTTCCTGTTCCTGTTTCTTCTTTGTCTATTGGCCTAAGTAGCCTGCAGTTCTGGTAACTAGCTAAGCTTCAGGTTTAGTAGGATGTCTCCTCTGGGGTTTTTGTAGCCTGGAAGGCCTCTGGAACTTTGGGTTCTCTTTCTTTGTCGGATCTTTGTGTGCTTTTGGTATTAGCGTAATTGTGGCTTCATAGAACGAGTTGGGTAGTGTTCCTTCTGCTTCTATTTTGTGGAATAGTTTGAAGAGTATTGGTGTTAGGTCTTCTTTGAAGGTCTGATAGAATTCTGCACTAAAACCATCTGGACCTGTGCTTTTTTTGGTTGGAAGACTTCCAATGACGACTTCTATTTCTTCAGGGGTTATAGGACGGTTTAGATAGTCTATTTGATCCTGATTTAATTTTGGTATTTGGTATCTGTCAAGGAAATTGTCCATTTCCTCGAGATTTTCTAGTTGTGTTGAATACAGGCTTTTGTCGTAGGATCTGATGATTTTTTGAATTTCCTCATTTTCTGTTGTTATCTCTCCCTTTTCGTTTCTGATTTTATTAATTTGGATACTGTCTCTGTGCCCTCTGGTTAGTCTGGCTAACGGCTTATCTATCTTGTTGATTTTCTCAAAGAACCAACTCCTCGTTTTGTTGATTCTTTGTATGGTTTTATTTTTTTCTGCTTGATTGATTTCAGCCCTGAGTTTGATGATTTCCTGCCTTCTACTCCTCTTTGGTGTATTTGCTTCTTTTTGTTGCATGGCTTTCAGGTGTGCCATTAAGCTGTTAGTGTATGCTGTCTCCCGTTTCTTTTTGGCAGCACTCAGGGCTATGAATTTTCCTCTTAGCTCTGCTTTCATTGTGTCCCATAAATTAGGGTATGTTGTACCTTCATTTTCATTAAATTTCAAGAAGTCTTTGATTTCTTTCTTTATTTCCACCTTGACCAAGTTATCATTGAGTAGAGCATTGTTCAGCCTCCATGTGTATGTGGGTTTTCTTTTGTTTTTGTTGCCATTGAAGACCACCCTTATTCCATAGTGATCTGATAGGAGGCATGGGATTAGTTCTATCTTCTTATATCTGTTGAGGTCTGATTCGTGACCAATTATATCATCGATTTTGGAGAAGGTACCATGAGGTGCTGAGAAGAAGGTGTATTCTTTTGCTCTAGGATGAAATGTTCTATATATATCTGTTAGTTCCATTTGGTCCAAGGCTTCAATTAGATTCACTGTGTCCCTGTTTAGTTTCTGCTTTTCTGAACGATCCATTTCAGAGAGTGGGGTGTTGAAGTCACCCACTATTATTATGTGAGGTGCGATGTGTGATTTGAGCTTTAGTAAAGTTTCTTTTACGAATGAGGGTGCCCTTGCATTTGGAGCATAGATATTCAGAATTGAGAGTTCTTCTTGGTGGATTTTTCCCTTGATCAGTATGTAGTGTCCTTCTGTGTCTTTTTTGATGACTTTAGGTTGAAAGTCAATTTTACCTGATATTAGGATGGCTACTCCGGCTCATTTCCTTGGACCATTTGCTTGTAAAATTGTTTTCCAGCCTTTTACTCTGAGATAGTGTTTGTCTTTGACACTGAGGTGCATTTCCTGCATGCAGCAAAATGCTGGGTCCTGTTTATGTATCCAGTCTGTTAGTCTATGTCTTTTTATTGGGGAATTGAGACCATTGATATTAAGAGAGATTAAGGAATAGTGATTATTGCCACCTGCCATTCTTGGCGCTATCTTTATGTTTGAGTGGTTATCTACTTTTGGGTTTGATGCAAGAAGGTTACTATCTCATTTTTTCCAGGGTGTTGTTTCTCTCCTTGTATTGGCGGTTTCCACCTATTATCCTTTGCAGGGCTGGGTTTGTGGACAGATATTGTGAAAATTTGGTTTTATCATGGAATATCTTGGTCTCTCCAGCTATGGTGATTGAGAGTTTTGCTGGGTATAGTAGTCTAGGCTGGCACTTGTGCTCTCTTAGTGTCTGCATGAGATCTGCCCAGGATCTTCTGGCTTTCATAGTCTCTGGAGAGAAGTCTGATGTGATTCGGATAGGTCTTCCTTTGTATGTTACTTGGCCCCTTTCTCTTACTGCTTTTAGTATTCTTTCTTTGTTTAGAACATTTGGTGTTTTGATTATTATGTGACGGGAGGTATTTCTGTTCTGGTCCAGTCTGTTTGGAGTTCTGTAGGCTTCTTGTACATTCATCGGCATCTCTCTCTTTATGTTAGGGAAGTTTTCCTCCATAATTTTGTTGAAGATGTTTACTGGCCCTTTAAGTTGAAAATCTTCACTCTCATCTATACCTATAATCCTTAGGTTTGGTCTTCTCATTGTGTCCTGAATTTCCTGGACATTTTGGGTTACACGTTTTTTGCATTTTGCATTGTCTTTGACTGTTGAGTCGATGCTTTCTATGGAATCTTCAGCACCTGAGATTCTTTCTTCCATCTCTTGTATTCTATTGTTGATGTTTGCATCTATGACTCCTGATTTCTTCCCAAGGTTTTCTATCTCCAAAGTTGTCTCCCTTTGTGATTTCTTAGTTGTTTCTACTTCCTTTTTTCATTCCTGGATGGATTTGCTGAGATCCTTCACTTGTTTGTTCGTATTTTCCTGTATTTCTTTAAGGTATTTTTGCATTACCTCTTTCAGGATTTCTGCCTGTTGACCCACGTTCTCCTGCATTTCTCTGAGCGATTTTTGTGTTTCCTCCTCATGGGAATCCATCTGTTGATCCATCGTCTCCTGCATTTCTTTAAGCAGTTCTCGTGTTTCCTTTGTAAAGGCATCTAACCGTTGATTCATTTCTTTAAGCAATTTTTGTGTTGCCTCCTTATGGGCATCCGTCTGTTGACCCATATTCTTCTGCATTTCTTTATGCAATTTTTGTGATTCCTTTGAAAGTGCATCTACCCATTGATTCATTTCTTTAAGCGATTTTTGTGTTGTCTCCTTGTGGGCCTCCATCTGTTGATCCATGTTCTCCTGCATTTCTCTAAGCGATTTTTGTGTTTCCTTTGTAAGGGCTTCTAACCGTTGATTCGTGGTCTCCTGTAATTCTTTATTAGATTTATTTATGTCCTTCTTGTGATCCTCTAATAGCATCATGAGAAGTGATTTTAAATCCAGATCTTGTCTTTTGGGTGTGGTGGGGTATCCAGGACTTGCTGCTGTTGGAGAGTTGGATTCGGATGGTGCCATATTACTTTGATTTCTGTTAGTAACTTTCCTATGTTTGCCTTTTGCCATCTGGTTACCTCTGGTGTTAGTTGGTCCTGCTGTCACTGGCTGTTGGTTGGACCTCCTGTGAGCCTGCAAAGCTATTTCTGGCCCCCCTGGATTACCAGGATCCCCCTGGCACCAATTTCTGGGACCTGCCCTGCTCCTGAGTGACTTTGGAGCCCTGATGTGCCTTGCCCCAAGTGATGTTATATTGGGGAGTCCCTGCACATCCAAAGGCTCAGCGTAGTGGATTCCTGGAGCAGAGGTCGCCAAAGGGAGGCTGGTAGGCTCCCGCCCTGTGCAGGGGTGTGTGATCTCTCCCAGAGTTGGGGGGAGGGGGCGTCCCTCTGCAGGGCAGAAGTCCCACAGCAGGGCTGGCACGTCGATTACTGCAGACCTGCCCAGCTCTTGGAGCAGGTTACACACAAGCTGCCTGAGACCCAAGCGATATTATGCCTGTGTGTCTCTGACCCTGGCGGTCCCAACTACCCGGACACTGGAGCAAAGATGGCGGAGTGCACTCTGCCCTCAGTTGGCGCAGGTCACCCTGCAGGGGGGATGGCCCACAGCAGACCTGGTGCCCAGACAACCACAGCGCTGTCCCGTTCTTGGGAGCAGTTGGAAACCCCAACAGGCCAGGTCCCAAGCTATGTTATATTGGGGAGAACCTGGGTACCTGTCTCCTCAGTGAGGTCAATCCCGGAACAGAGGTCACCAAAGGGAAGCTGGTAGGCTCCCGCCCAACAGTTACACATTTTTATTAGTGTCTTCTAAAATTGCTTGCATTTCATTTAGGAGGCCATCTTTACTTCATGATTAAACATCTAGTACAACTCCCATGCCTCTGATACTCACTTTTCACAATGGACGTTGGCATCGTAGCACCACCCTACAGTTAAACTCCATGGAAAGTAATCTAGCTTTAGCTCCTAGTAAGTAAACACACACACACACACACACACACAAGCACACACACCCCACAGACACAGACATATAGACATAAATACATACCACATACAAACATATAGACATAGACACATAGATATAAACACGTGACACACTGAGAGAGAGCTAGAGAGAGAGAGCGAGAGAGAGAGAGAGAGAGAGAGAGAGAGAGAGAGAGAGAAGAGAGTTTCTAAATGAAGTTACCTTACGACAGGTCCCATAGTTTGATGAATAACTATGAATATAAATAATAAATATTTTTACCATTGATATCCCATAGACTCTGTAACATGGAATATTGCTGATGTTCTTTGTTACCCTTGGGAAGTTGATAATAAGATCATACTGCTGTGACTGCCACACACTGGAGTCATAGAACATGGAGAAATCATGCTAGTACTGACCTGGAGGCTTCATCCATTCTGATAAACTTTATGAAAAGTGTTATGTACATCATTAGATGAGAAAACAATTGTCAATCTTACCTAGCTACAAACACTGCAAGCTACCATAACAGAGCCAGCAAGACATGGTCATTGATACCATAGTGCTATAAATGTCATGGGATATACCAACAACTTTTTGATTGGATTTAAGGCCATCTCCACAAGATTAAACTCATACCTAGCACTGTTATTGGGACCAAGAACCTATAACTACAAAGGTCATTAACAGACCTAGGAGCTTATCACTATTATTTTGCCAAATGGACATAGTATTATGCTGACCAGTAAAAGTTTATCATTAGTGGAAAGATTGTAAGCATTCACTGCAGCAGTGGCTGGATACAAAATATGCTTTCTAGGCACAACAGGGAAGTTGCGCATATGAACTCAGTGTAGTTTTGGCAGTATTCACAAGACCTGTGCAATAAACCAGAAAAATTCCCACCAAGTAGAGGGAAGGTGTACACAAATCTCAATGATCTGTTAGGAATTGATAGCTTCCAGGAACAAGAGACTCAGTTTTCTTTAAGGGTGTGGTTTTCTATAGGTCTACCTTGCTCTAATAGATGCACACTTACCTAATTTATATGGTCAGCACATATTGAAATTGATGGATTTTGTTGTTTTTGTTCATTCTTTGAAAATTTGATAGGGAAGAGGGATGAATTAGAGGATGGTAAATTTTATCAAAACATGGTGTACACAATTCTCAAGTAGCTATATTTTTTAAGTAGAAAATAAAGAGTTATGGAGGGCAGAGCCCAGAGACACTCTGGCTATGATCATACCTATGATTCTTGTCTTCTTTATCTCTGCATTCACCCCAAGTGGCTGCTGTTATTACTTTTCTGTTTTACAGATAACAAGCAAAAACAAATCTTTAAAAGTAAACATAAATCCAAAAAATATTTTATGAACCATGAAGTAAGAACAAAATTGCAAATATAGCAAATTCTGAGCTTGATGTTTTCTTGGGATTTCGCTGGGAATTTCATGTGAAGTTTAACTTCTGCCCACTTGAGTATATCATTGTGTTTCTTTGTTAAAAATAAGGGTACTGAGACGTTTGATCTACACTGTCTCCCAAACTTTTGCCTCTGCATCAGTAGTTAATTTTACAAAACTGCTGTTTAGTGCTTTCAAATTAATATTTGGTCCAGTGGACCATCTTAACTCAGCTGCCTTCTCTCAGGAAATTAGGATGCTAACCCTGTTCTTACATGTACTTATTGAATGATTGTCTCTGAATATGCTTAGTTGAAAACTTATAAAATCAAAAATGCAATAAGGTATCAGATCAGAGTAAAAACAGAAGCATAATCAATTATAAATATATGCTACAAAGATTTTATTAGCAAACAAGCTTTAGTGTGTATAGTTGCAATTAGTTTCAAATTGCTTGAGTGTATTTTGAACATTCTTAGTATTTACTGACTTGCTACTTTATGTCTATAATTTTGCTACTGTTATGAATTGTAATGTAAAAATCTGATATGCAGGATATCTGATATGTGACCTTCAAGGGTGTCCCAACCCACAGGTTGAAAACTGCTGGTCTCGAAGATAAAATTGGGAATGTAATAATAAATGACAGAGGTTTATGATAGAAGCAAGAAAATTAAAGATAAATAAATAGGTCTAGTACAGGAAAGAAATTCTTGAAATTCTACATCTTACTAATACAGGAAAGAAATTCTTGGAATTCTACATCTTACTGAGTGCTGTTATAGCACAATGTCCTTGTCTGTAGGGAAGATAACTAGTTAACGATCTTCCAGTAATAAAAAAAAAAACCAACATATTGTATGTAAGTGAATTTATGCTTATGTACAAGGAAACCTTAAGGAATACTAACTAGATTTGGAAGTATAAATAAAGATTTCGGTGCTCAGTGTTTTAGGATATTCATACCCAACTTAACTACTTCTAAAATTTGCATAACTATACTGGTTTGGCCCTAATGGTAGAGCTACATTTTCTTGCTGTCTTGGTTTGGGTTTCATTGCTGTGAAGAGACACTAGGACAAAGGCAACTCTTTTAAAGGCAAACATTTAATCAGGGCTGGATTACAGTTCAGAGGTTCAGTCCGTCATCATCATGGTGGGAATCATGGAACTATGCAGGCTGACTTGGTGCTGGAGGAGCCAAGAGTTCAAAATCTCGATCCAAAGGCAGCCAGAACGAGACTGTCTTCTTTTTTTTTCTAAGTTTTTTTATTTACATTCCAAATCATTTCCCCTTTCCCGTTTCCTCCCTCCCCGAAAGTCCCATAAGCCCCCTTCCCTCCCTCTTTTCCCCATTCAACCCCCTCTCGCTTTTCTGTCCTGGCATTCCCCTACATCCAGTCTTTCCAGGACCAGGGGTCTCTTCTTCCATCTTCTTGGAAATCTATTGATATGCGAATTGTGTCTAGGGTATTCCGAGATTCAGGGTCAATATCCCCTTATCAGTGCTTGCATACCATGTGTGTTCTTTTGTGATTGGGTTACCTCACTAAGGATGATATTTTCAAGTTAAAGATCTTCCAGTAATAACAAAAAAACCCCAACATATTGTATATAAGTGAATTTATGCTTATGTACAAGGAAACCTTAAGGAATACTGACTGTCTTCTACAGGCATCCAGGAGGAGGATCTCTTCCACACTGGGTGGAGCTTGAGCCTAGGAAACCTCAAAGCCTGCCTACACAGTGACACACTTCCTCCAACAAGGCCACACCTCCTAATAGTGTCACTTTCCAGGACCCGAGCATATTCACCCCCTCCCCCCATACTCGCCTATTTAGGTTATGTTTCTTTCCCTGTACAATGAAAAGTTATTGCTGGGAGCCACGTGATGTAAATGTTACTTTCAATCTGGTTATCATGAATTTAAATCCTGGAAGTCCTGCCCCCAGTTAGCTCTAATTGGTAAATAAAGTTGGTGAATGGCTAGGCTGGGAGACAGAGGTAGGACTTTAGATTTTCCTGCAAGGTACCACGGGAAGAAGGAGGTTTTAGAAATGCCATACTGGGCAAGCAGAAACACCAAGTCTAAGAGCTGTAGGAGAGAAAGCATACAAAATGTAAGAATCAGGGAAGACCCCGACCTGGTCTGGGGTAGCAGAGCTGAAATAAGATTTTATAAGTAATAATTCAGAAATATCGGAGGGGAGGTGTTAGCAATGCAGATGTTTGGAAGTGCCAAGCCATTCTCATTTCTCTCTCTCTCTCTCTCTCTCTCTCTCTCTCTCTCTCTCTCTCTCTCTCTCTCTCTCCCTCTCCCTCTCCCTCTCCCTCTCCCTCTCCCTCTCCCTCTCCCTCTCCCTCTCTCTCTCTCTCTCTCTCTCTCTCTCTCTCTCTCTCTCTCTGTCTCTCTCTCTCTCTCTCTCTCTCTCTCTCTCTCTCTCTCTCTCTCCCTCTCCCTCTCCCTCTCTCTCTCTCTCTCTCTCTCTCTCTCTCTGTCTTTTTTTCTGGAATCCAGAGTGAGTGGCAAAAAGTGCGCGCTCACTCACCAGGGAGTTTAGATCGAATTAACTATCTACCACTGCATATTTCCCTCACCCATGCTATCACATGGCAAGGAAGTGGTTGGATCAGCTTTCCCAGGATCATGCCCTCGGGGTTAGTTCTTCCGAGTCCCCATCAAGGTCAGCTCTACCGTGCTGTTCAGACAAGGTACAGGGCCCCCTTTCCCAAGTGCTGCAGCTGGTGAGGGGTAGAGCCAGCTCTCCTGATCTCATAAGCCCAGGGCCTGGTATCCCACCTGCCATAGATAGTGAGGGGAGAGGGGTGAGGAGGGTATCTCTCCCTCGTTCACACCATCACCACGCAGGATATGAGTGGTAGGTCCACCTCTCCCATGCTTATATCCTTGGGGCCAGCTCATCCACAACTCCTACAATGTACAGGCTCTCTCTCTGGAGCATTGCAGCTGCCTAGGGGTGTGATCAAATCTTCCTTCCATTCTTATATTCTTAGGGCCAGCACTCCCATGATGCCCAGGTGGGGCCAGTTCTGCACAGCCTTCAGACCTCAAGATGTCCCTGGGAAGGCAGCCCAGACCAGGGACCTGGCCTTTGGTGGTAACAGACCACAGACCCAAATAATGTCCTCCAGACAGGCAGGACCCCATCATGGTGGCATCACTGGCTACTCACATCAGGCTGTTCCTCACACCCTCGAGTCTCCAGTTCTGCCTCTCTTCATTGTGCCCACATCCTTCTGTTTCTCTTTCTCTTGCATTTCTGTACCACTTACTTGCTCCTCTTAGTGGCGTCTAGGGTCTCTTGAATGTCTGGAGTCTTAGGAGTGGTCTCAGGAGTGCTATGTCCAGCTTGTGTATTATGGTGCCAGGCAGGCGTCATTGTGGGCATAGTCTGTCCCCTGTTCCCTGGGCCTGAGTAGCACTAGACTGGTGGTCATCTCAGGCTAGCTCCCTGTCAGGGCCCCATGACAGGGGAGTCTTATGTCTCAACCAGGTCTTCCCTACCCCTTAGTATCTCAGGCTCTCTTTTTAGGGAGTGTTAGGTTACTAATCACTTAGATGTTCACAGGTCAGCACACTGAGCATAGACTTGGCCTGTCTCTGCTCTGCCACCTAGTGATGAAATATGACACAGCAGCCTCACCTGTAATGCTTGTAGGGGCAGATACTACCTTGGATTGGTGGCCAAGCCTTTGTGTTCCCAAACCTTATAATGGGCTGCAAACATCCTAAGTGTTGTGCTGTGTAAATGTTGAATTTTCTTTTCTAAAGCTCATGTTTATGTCTTGGTCCCTACCTGGTAGACTGACTCATTGAAAGGTGACTGAATTATGACATACTCGATGGGCTCATATGTTAATAGATTCACAGTATAATATTGGGAAATGGAGTCTAGGTGGAAAAATTGTGTTATGGAGTATGCCTTGGAATGATGTATCTTGTTCCCACCCCATGCTTTCTCTGCTTTCTGGCCACCTGAAGTAGTCACCTAAGGTAGTCAGGTTTGCTTCTCCATGCCTTCCATCATAGTCTACCTCGTCATGGCCCAGAACCAATGAAGCTACTGACCATACACCGAAACTAAGCCAAACCAAACCTTTCGCCCTTTAATTTGTTCTGGCCAGGGGTTTTGTCACAGTGATGAAAATTAAACATACTTCCCCAAACAATGACAATTATTAGTCTTCGCTATAGAAGAGGTAATATTCTTATTTTCCAAATTTTTAAATATATTAATATCCTGGCAAAGTTAGTCTGGAACAAAAACCATGAGCTCTTCTGCTTATTAGATGTGAAGAAATTGCGAGACATATTTTCTCCCAGTATCATCTCATTTCCCCTAAAGGATTGTTAAAATTTACTTAAATACAATGTGTTATGTAGTTATATAATCCATTAGTTTGCTTTATTATGAAATGACTCGCCAATGTCTTATTTTTATAGGATTATTAGAAATGCAAACTTTTATGTACTTATAAAAGTTGCTTTCAAGTCAGTTGCTTATTTATGAAGCATTGTTTTACAATGGAAAATTAGGTCTGGTGACATAAGCCTGTGATTACATCTGCTCAAGATGTTGAGGTAGGAAGATTGCAAGATAAATACTTGGGGGTGGGGCGTGATGTTGGAGAGGGAGCTGAAGATCAACCTGGGAAACTTAGCAAAATCCTGTGTCAGAATTAAAAATATAAGTCAAAGTGTTCAGGATGTAGCTCAGTAAGTGGTAGAATTTCTTCCTAGCACATGGAAGGCCCTAATTTCAATCTCTAGTACCAAACAATAAAATAGAAAGTAAGTATATACCATAAAATAAATACCATCTTACTGCATCACAAACATTTGTATGTTTATATGTATGTTACATGTTGATAGACATTTGTTGGTTTTGAGAAACCATCTTTCCTCCACTACATGGATTCACTATGAGGCATGAAATTACTAGACCCAATCTTGGGTTTTCTTGTGACCTTGTCCCACAAATCATGTGTTTTGAAATGGTCATGTGATTTTAAAAAAATCAAGGAAAGTTTTGAGAGTATTTACTTCGATCTTGTAGCCTGTGCTCTTCTTTCTTAGTTCATTTGACTGCTATGAGAATGTGCTTCACAGACTTTGAAGCAAACAGTTTAATTCACGGTAGTCTCCATGGCTCCAGATGCATATGCAGCAGAGGATGGCCTAGTTGGACATCAAAGGGAGGAGAGGCCCTTGGTCCTGAGAAGGCTAGATGTCCCAGTATAGGGGAATGCCAGGACAGGGAAGTGGGAGTGGGTGGATTGGTGAGCAGGGGGAGGGGGCATGGGTTAGGGGATTTTTTTTCGTGGGGGGGGGAGAAACCAAGAAAGGGGACAACATTTGAAATGTAAATAAGAATATACCTAATAAAATAATAAAAAAAGACCAGATCAAACACTGAAACTCATCCTACTGAACACCTGACCATTTTCTTTGTTTCTCCATAGAGCTACATCTGTTAGTGAATTACATGAAAGTAACAACCTCACATTATACCCAAATGGATAATAGCCCTGAGACATACTTTAATGCCTGGGTCTATCAGCAAGTCTCAAGCTGAAGTAGTGGATAAATAGATCCATCAGTTTGGGAATATCAATTTCAAAAGGGCATGCATTTTCATTTTACCAAAGAGATATTTTTGGATTAGCACCCCCCTTCTCTCCCTCTCTCTCTCTCTCTCTCTCTCTCTCTCTCTCTCTCTCTCTCTCTCTGTGTGTGTGTGTGTGTGTGTGTAGAGGGGGGTATTTACACATTTGTTCAGTTGTAGATTCTTTTTCTTTGTTTGACAAGCATGGCGTATCCATTTCCTCCTTTCAGAAGCAATAAACTAAAAACCAAAGAAGGAAACTATTTATTTTTAAAATTACTCATGAGCTCCAAGGCAGCAGGATTTGTTCCAGTCTTCCCATCCAATTGTCAGAAATTCTCCGGGGACTAGAGCTTGTCCTTCTGGAACACCATTGCTTTGTTTGAGAAAAACAAGGAGGACTGCCAAAGTGTCTGGGCTGTGGGTGCAGTAAGCAGACTAAGCCAAAACCACAAGAGGCTCTGTGCGCATCCATCCCAAGGACAGACACCCTCTACCATGTGTTTGTTACCAGTGCACAGACTACACTGAGAAAGCCTTCTATGCTCACAGCCTAATATGCTTTCTTTTGTTATGTAGATCTTCATCTGAGTTTAACATACTTCAAAATATACAGTATATGTTAAAAACAAATGATGGAGTTCTTTTTGGTCCCTGAAATGAACATTTCCAGTGAAGGATTGGGCTTGAGATGTTGGGGGTAAGGAGAGGAGGAAGGATTATGGGCTTTTTTTTTTGACACATTATTGCCTTGAAAGAAATTTTTAAAATGTACTATTTTTATATGCATTTTCTGTGTGAATACTTATTAATGTGCTATAACTACAACCGTAACCTCATTAGCTCACATTATTCATTGCAGTCAGAAATAATAAGATCCATCTATGTATATTGCAGAGTAGATTTAAAAAAATTTTTTCCAAGTCGAGTTGAGAGAATAAAATGTCTGAAAACATAAAAGTAACTCTTCAAACTTCAAAGAAGGTTTTCGGTTCTATAAATCATTGCTGAAGAGTTTCTATCAGCTTTTCCATGGAACATCTTTCTAACGCCAGTGAAATTAAAGAGATTTGCATTTACTTCATCATGTAAGTGCATATGAGTTTTTAACTCAAATTTTTTTCTGTCCATTTGGTTTCATGTTCCATATCCTATTTGTTGCCACATGGTGGTTTACAGGAAGACCTAGTACAGCCAGCTCTGGAAACTGCAGGGAATTTCATGAGAATGTAAATGTGCCTCCATATTAAAAAGGCCTCACACCAGCACCCTCAGAAACCTCTCCTTCTGCTTTTTATTTCTGAGTCATGAATTCATGTAACCAACATTTATTAGGTGGTTACTGTGTGTCAA
This sequence comes from Tokudaia tokunoshimensis, assembly GCA_036184795.1. Lineage (NCBI taxonomy): Eukaryota > Metazoa > Chordata > Mammalia > Rodentia > Muridae > Tokudaia > Tokudaia tokunoshimensis. The sequence goes on from BTHU01000012.1 coordinate 49,055,065, forward strand.
ACCATTGATCTAAGTACTGGAATTATATCATGGAACCCCCCAAAAAACCCCCCAAAATATAAATATTCATATTTTTGTAGCAAGGATGGTGGAAAATACAAATGGAAGTGTACTAGATGATAAATGTTATAGAGAAAACTAAGGCAGAAGATAAATCAGAATGCTGAGGGCCTTGGGTACAATTTTAAATGAAGGGGTGAGTTAAGGCCACATTGTTGGTGATGTCAAAGCCAACACTCAAGGGAAATGGATGACCGAGGATGTGGATAGAGAACCCTGGGTTTCAGCATCCTAGATTATGTGGATGAAGGATAACTGTAGGCCCATAGAACAATGAGAAAGGTGGAGATTGTGGTGTGATGGTTCAGGGAAGGTTTGTTTTTATTACCTTTATATTGAACAATATTTGGCCTTGCCTAGAACCCCAGGAAACTACTTTCAAAGTATTTTGTTTTTTTAAGAATTTCTTAACTATCAGTTACATCTAGGTTAACTGAAATCTTGTAACTAGAAAAAATATTTTAAATGTTTGTATATTATAATGCATACAAGATAGACTTTATCTGCTGAGGTCTATTTTAGTTTTATTTTTTTAAAAAGAGGAACTGCTTAAGAGTTTTTAAACGTAAGTTCCATAATTACATCAATATTTCTATGACTGTTGATAGGTTGCATAGTGGCTTCTAGAGATCATTTTTGGGTTATTTTATTTTCCAGTAAATTTGAATTAATGATTTTAGGTGTGCTTAGATATATACAATGCTCAAGATTTCATATAAAATAAAACATCTATGTTGACTCTACAATAGACAATCTAGTTTAACAACATAATGTAGTGAGTAAATTTATATCATAGAAAAACAGATGAATAGAACTGCACCTTAGGTGTAAAGCAAAATAATAATCCTTTCTTCCCAAGTGCACCTTTTGTTGATAAGGTTTTGCTTGCTCTATAGGTATAACTGAGGTAGGCTCATTTAAAGCAAAATGTTTTAATCAGCTCACAGTTTTGGAGGCCAGAACAATATAGATAAGTGTCTTAGTTAGGGTTTCTATTGCTGCAACAAAACATCCTGACCAACAAGCAAGCTGAAGAGGAAAGGGCTTACTTGGCTTACACTTCCATATTACTGTTTGTCATTGAAAAAAGTCAGGGAAGGGACTTAAACAGCGTAGGAACCTGGATGCAGAAGCTGATGCAGAGGCCAAGGAGGAGTGCTGCTTACTGGCTTGCTCCTCATGGCTTGCCCAGCCTTCTTTTTTATAGAGCTGAGGATCACCACCCCAGGGGTGGCATCACCCACGATGATAATTCAGAAAGTGCTTTACAGCTGGATCTACAGAGGTGTTTCCTCGATTAAGGTTCTTTCATCTCAGATGACTCTAGCTTATGGCAAACCAGTACAATGAAATAGTCCTTAACTTGAGCTTCATAGAAGTGTCTAGTGTTAGGTGGCATGGTGATGGGATGAGCACAAGAGGGATGATAGAGAGATGTTACACAAGGTCTGTAACCACCAGGAAGGCAGAGAGCAACCCAGAGCTTAGGTCTGTTCTTCTGCCCTTAGAACACTTGCTCTCAAAAGTAGCCTCATCAAGAGAGGTGCATACTTATTTAAGGGCAGTGCCCTCATTTTGTACAAGGAGTTCCCATGGGAATTCTATCAATTCTCATATTATCATGCTAGGGACTAAACCACCAGCCTGTGAAACATTAAATGACAAACGATAATCAAACCAAAAGACACTGTTCATTTGGCCTGTAGTCCCAACAAGGGCAGTCTTGCTATGATGCAAATACATCTTTTAAAAGCTGATGGGAACAGAGTGGGCAGTAATAAGACAGATAACCATGTTTTTTTCCCCCAACACATGTAATATATTGGAGACTGCAGTTGTAAATTAATAGACTATAGATGCCACTTGAAAAATAATGCACATCTGGTGCAAACTGAAATTCTAAGTAAAATTTAAGATTCTAGAGGAAAAGGGTCTTCGATAAGAACATGACTGAGCTATTTCCAGGAAGAGCTTGAGAAATTCGTGCCTGCCGAGTATGTACTTCATGTAAAGCCTTTCCGGTTCATTTTTGTCTCTGTGATAAAATAGTTCAGATAACATACTGGAGGGATAGCAGTTTATTTTGGCTCACATATTCAGATGTGTCACAATATAGGAAGCTGCTACCTAGACTCTGTGACAAGGCAGAGGAAACCCTGTGATAGTGAGTGTATGGTACAGCAAAGGGGCGTGCCTTAGGACCACCAGGGAATAAAAAGGAAGAGGGAAGCTGCCAAAGCCTCCATAGTCACATTAAGGGCAGGACCTTTGTCTATGTTGGGGGCTCGGATTCAGAAAGTTGAATATGTCACCTTTTCTCCAAAAGTGGGCATGGTTTTGAATATGACTGGAAATGCCTGTAGCATTGTTTTATGAAACATTTAATAAACTTCTTAGAGATCCTAAATACCACCCTTAATCACAGAGTAATGAGATATCTAGGGTCTTTAAGAAGTTTAAGTTTCACAAACTCAAACCAAAATCAGATAACCGTTGTTTATATGAATGGAGGAGAAAGTAGGAAGAATGATTTAAATAGTCATTAACAACAGGGCTACGATTTTCTCTCCAGTAGCTGTGCAGGCAGGTATGGCCAGGAGCCCAGGGAACACAGGAGTGGCAGAGCAGCTGGAACAGGGTCCTTCCAGGGTTCACCCGCACCCAGGAGTTGGGGTGAGCCACAGCATTCTGTGCCATGGGAGAGCTGGTCTCCCAGGGGTGCTGACAGGCTTGCAAGCCCACAGGAGGGACAAGCTCCAGCCAGAGAGAGCAGGACCAACTAACACCAGAAAAAAACAGATGTCAAAAGGCAAACACAAGAATGTTACCAACAGAAATGAAGGCAACATGGCACCATCTGAACCCAGTTCTCCCACAACAGCAAGTTTGGATACCCCAACACACAGGAAAAACAAGATTTAAATTTAAGATCACAGCTCATGATACTGATAGAGGACTTCAAGAAGGACATAAATAACTCCCTTAAATAAATACAGGAGGACACAGGTAAACAGGTAGAAGCCCTTAAAGAATTACAGGGAAGCACAACCAAACAGGTGAAGAAATTGAACAAAACCGTCCAGGATCTAAAAATGGAGGTAGAAACAACAAAGAAATCACAAGGGGAAACAATGCTGGACATAGAAAACCTAGGAAAGGATTCAGGAGTCATAGATGCAAGCAAGCATCAACAACAACAGAATACAAGAGATAGAAGAGAGAATCTCAGGTGCAGAAGATACCATAGAAAACATTGACACAACAGTCAAAGAAAATGCAAAATGCAAAATGCAAAAAGTTCCTAACCCAAAACATCCAGGAAATCCATGTCAAAATGAGAAGACCAAACCTAAGGATTATAGGTATAGAAGAGAGTGAAGATTTCCAGCTTAAAGGGCCAGTAAATGTTTTCAACAAAATTATGGAAGAAAACTTCCCTAACCTAAAGAAATAGATGTCCATGAACAAACAAGAAGCCTACAGAAGTCCAAATAGATTTGACCAGAAAAGAAATTCCTCCCATCACATAATAATTAAAACACCAAATGCACTAAACAAAGAAAGAATATTAAAAGCAGTAAGGGAAAAAGATCAACTAACATATAAAGGCAGACCTATCGGAATTACACCAGACTTCTCACCAGAGACTATGAAAGCCAGAAGATCCTAGGAAGATGTCATACAGCCCCTAAGGGAACACAAATGCCAACCCAGGCTACTATACCCAGCAAAACTCTCAATTACTATAGATGGAGAAACCAAGGTATTCCATGAAAAAAACAAATTTAAACAATATCTTTCCACAAATCCAGCACTTCAAAAGATAGTAAATGGAAAACATCAACAAAAGGAGGGAAACTACACACTAGAAAAAGCAAGAAATTAATTTTTCTTTAACAAACCAAAAAGAAGAGAGCCACACAAACGTAGCTCCACTTCTAATAACAAAAATAACAGGAAGCAACAATCACTTCTCCTTAATATCTCTTAATATCAATGGACTCAATTCTCCAATAAAAAGACATAGAGTAACAGTCTGGACACATAAATAGGACCTAACATTTTGCTGCATACAGAAAACTCACCTCAGGCACAAAGACAGACACTACCTCAGAGTAAAAGGCTGGAAAACAATTTTCCAAGCAAATGGTCCCAAGAAACAAGCTGGTGTAGCCATTCTAATATTGAATAAAATCAACTTTCAATCTAAAGTAATCAAAAGAGATAAGGAGGGACATTACATACTCATCAAAGGAAAAATCTACCAAGATGAACTCACAATTCTGAACATCTATACTTCAAATACAAGGGCACCCACATTCATAAAAGAAACTTTACTAAAGCTCAAAGCATACATTGCACCTCACGCAAGTATAGTGGGAGACTTCAACACCCAACTTTCATCAATGGACATATCAGGCAAACACAAACTAAACAGAGAAACAGTGAAACTAACAGAAGTTATGAATCAAATGGATTTGACAGATACTGGCAGAACAATTTATCCTAAAACAAAAGAATATACCTTCTTCTCAGCACCTCATGGTACCTTCTCCAAAATTGACCATATACTCGGTCACAAAACAGACCTCAACAGATATAAGACAATTGAAATTGAAATTGACAATGCATCCTATCAGATCACCACGAACTAAGGCTGGTCTTCAATAACAATAAAAACAACAGAATTTCCACATACACATGGAAACTGAACAACATTCTACTCAACGATAACTTGGTCAAGGAAGAAACAAAGAAAGAAATTAAAGACTTTTTAGAATTTAATGAAAATGAAGGCACAACATACCCAAACTTATGGGACACAATGAAAGTAGTGCTAAGAGGAAAACTCATAGCTCTGAGTGCCTCCAAAAGAAAACTGGAAAGAGCATACACTAAAAGCTTGACAGCACATCTGAAGGCTCTAAAACAAAAAGAAGGAAATACACCCGAGAGGAGTAGATGTCAGGAAATAATCAAACTCAGGGCTGAAATCAACCAAGTAGAAACGAAAAGAACTATACAAAGAATCAACCAAATCAGGAGCTGGTTCTTTGAAAAAAAAAAAACCAACAAGGTAGATAAACTCTTAGCCAAACTAACCAGAAGGCACAGAGAAAGTATCCAAAATCAGGATAATCAGAAAAGAAAAGGGAGATATAACAGCAGATGCTGAGGAAATCCAAAACATCATCAGATTCTACTACAAAAGCCTATACTCAACAAAACTGGAAAATCTAGATGAAATGGATGATTTTCTAGACAGATACCAGGTACCAAAGTTAAATCAGGATCAGATAAATGATCTAAACAATCCTATAACCCCTAAAGAAGTAGAAGCAGTCATTAATAGTCTCCCAACCAAAAAAAGCCCAGAACCAAATGAGTTCAATGTAGAGTTCCATCAGAACTTCAAAGAAGACCTAATACCAATAATCTTCAAACTATTCCACAAAATAGAAACAGAAGGAACACTACCCAATTCATTCTATGAAGCCACAATTACTATGATACCTAAACCACACAAAGACCCAACAAAGAAAGAGAACTTTAGACCAATTTCCCTTATAAATATTGATGCAAAAATACTAAATAAAATTCTTGCCAATCAAATCCAAAAACACATTAAAATGATCATCCACCATGATCTTTATCACAGGGATGCAGGGATGGTTCAATATATGGAAATTCATTAATGTAATCCACTATATAAACAAACTCAAAGAAAAGAAAAACCACATGATAATTTCATTAGATGCTGAGAAAGAATTTTACAAAATCCAACACCTCTTCATAATGAAAGTCTTGAAAAGATCAGGAATTCAAGGCCCATACCTAAACATAGTAAAAGCAATGTACAGCAAACCAGTAGCCAACATTAAACTAAATGGAGAGAAACTTAAAGCAATCCCACTGTAATCAGGGACTAGAAAATGCGGCCCACTCTCTCCCTACCTGTTCAATATAGTACTGGAAGTCCTAGCCAGTGCAATTAGACAACAAAAGAGGTCAAAGGGATACAGATTGGAAAGGAAAAAGTCAAGTATCACTATTTGCAGATGATATGATAGTATACTTAAGTGACCCCCAAAATTCCACCAGAGTACTCCTAAACCTGATAAACAACTTCAGCAAAGTGGCTGATATAAAGTTAACTCAAACAAATCAGTAGCCTTCCTATAGTGAAAGGATAAAGAGGCTGACAAAAAATTAGGGAAACGACACCCTTCACAATAGTCACAATAATATAAAATACCTTGGTGTGACTCTAACCAAGCAAGTGAAAGATCTTTATGACAAGAACTTCAAGTCTCTGAAGAAAGAAATGGAAAAAGATCTCAGAAGATGGAAAGATCTCCCATGCTCATGGATTGGCAGGGTTAATATAGAAAAATGGCCATCTTGCCTAAAGCAATCTACAGATTCATTGCAATCCCCATCAAAATTCCAACTCAATTCTTCACAGAGTTAGAAAGAGCAATTTCCAAATTTATCTGGATTAACAAAAAACTTAAGATAGTAAAAACTATTCTCAATAATAAAAGAACCTCTGGTGGAATCACCATCCCTGACCTCAAACTCTACTACAAAGCAATAGTGATAAAAACTCCATGGAACTAGTACAATGACAGGCAGGTAGATCAATGGAATAGAATTGAACACCCTGAAAGGAACCCACACACCTATGGTCACTTGATCTTTGACAGAGTAGCTAAAACCATCCAGTGGAAATAAGACACCATTTTTATTTATTTATTTATTTATTTATTTATTTATTTATTTATTTATTATTTTCTAAGTTTTTTATTTACATTCCAAATGATTTCCCCTTTCCCATTTCCTCACTCCCTGAAAGTCCCATAAGCCCCCTTCCCTCCCTCTGTTCCCCATTCAACCCCCTCTCGTTTCTCTGTCCTGGCATTCCTCTACATCCAGTCTTTCCAGGACCAGGAGTCTCTCCTTCCATCTTCTTGGAAATCTATTGATATGAAGACTCCATTTTCAACAAATGATGCTGGGTCAGCATGTAGAAGGATGCAAATTGATCCATTTTTATCTCCCTGTACAAAGTTTAAGTCCAAGTGGATCAAGAACCTCCACATAAAACCAGATACACTGTATCTAATAGAAGAGAAAGTGGGGAAGAATGTGGAGCACATTGGCACAGGGGAAAATTTCCTGAACAGAACACCAATAGCTTTTGCTCTAAGATCAAGAATTGACAAACGGGACCTCATAAAATTGCAAAGCTTCTGTAAGGCAATAGGACAAAATGGCAACCTACAAATCAGGAAAAGATCTTTACCAATTTTACATCTGATAGAGGGCTAATATTCAATATATACAAAGAACTCAAGAAGTTAGACTCCAGAGTACCAAATAACCCTCTTAAAAATGGGGTACACCTGAAGAATATCTAATGGCTGAGAAGCACCTAAAGAGATGTTCATCATCCTTAGTCATTAGGGAAATGCAAATCAAAACAACCCTGGGATATTGACCCAGAATCTCAGAATACCCTAGACACAATCAGCATATCAATAGATTTCTAAAAAGATGGAAGGAGAGACCCCTGGTCCTGGAAAGACTGGATGTAGGGGAACGCCAGGACAGAGTAATGAGAGGGGGTTGAACAGAGAAAAGAGGGAGGGAAGGGGGCTTATGGGACTTTCGGGGAGGGAGGAAACGGGAAAGGGGAAGTGATTTGGAATGTAAATTAAAAAAATAAAATAAAATTAAATTAAAAAAAATGGGGTACAGAGCTAAACAAAGAATTCTCAGCTGAGGAATACTGGAGGGCAGAGAAACACCTAAAGAAATGTTCAACATCCTTAATCATCAGGGAAATGCAATCAAAACAGCCCTGAGATACCACATCACACTAGTCAGAATGGCTAAGATCAAAAACTAAGGGGACAGCGGCTGCTGGAGAGGATGTGGAGAAAAAGGAACATTCCTCCATTGCTGGTGGGATTGTAAGCTGGTAAAACCATCCTGGAAATCAGTTTGGTGGTTCCTCAGAAAATTAGACATAGTACTAACTGAGGACCAAGCTATACCACTCCTGGGCATATATCCAGAAGATGCTCCAATATGTAACAAGGACACGTGCTCCACTATGTTTATAGCAGCCTTATTTATAATAGCCAGAAGTTGGAAAGAACCCAGATGTCCCTCAACAGAGTAATGGATACAGAAAATGTGGTATGTTTACTCAAAGGAGTACTACTCAGCTATTAAAAACAATGAATTCGTGAAATTCTTGGGCAACTGGATGGAGCTAGAAAATATCCTGAGTGAGGTAACCCAATCACAAAAGAACACACAGGGTATGCACTCACTCACAAGTGGATATTAGCCTAAAAGCTCAGAGTACCCAGGTTACAACTCACAGACCACAGGAAGCTCAAGAAGAAAGAAGACAAAAGTGTGGAAACTTTGATCCTTCTTGGAAGGTGGATCAAAATACCCATGCCTCACAGTCAACAAATAGACTGAGCATAGGGTCCTCAATGGAGCAGCTAGAGAAAGGACCCCAGGAGCTGAAGAGTTTTGCAGCCCCACAGGAGGAAAAATAATATGTACCAACCAGTACTTTAGAGCTTTGAAGGGGTAATGAGGAAAGGGGATACCATTTGAAATATAAATAAAGCAAATATCTAATTAAAAAAAACCAATAGAGTTAGGACATAGTATTAGAGAAATAGATGCTGTGTTAGGTGAAGAGTAAATAGCTTCTTTAATAATAAGTGAAGTTTATACTTCTACTCATTTCTTGCTCCATTAAGATACTGTTGAAAGGTCAATCCCAATACTTACTATATTTTAGGACTGTGGTCGTTTGAATAAAATTGGTCCCCTTAGGCCAATAGGGAGTGGCATTATTAAGAGATGTGGCCTTGGAGGAAGTGTATAACAGGTGTGGGCTTTGAGGTTTCGGATGCTCAAGCCAGGGTCAGTATGTCTGTCTCCTCTTGCTGCCTGCCAATCTGAATGTAGAACTCTCTGCTGCCCTTCTAGCACCATGTCTGCCTCTGTGCCACCATGTTTCCCTTCATGATGATAATGAATAAAATCCCTGAATTATAAGCTAGTTCCAATGAAATGTTTTCATTTCATTTCATTATAAGGGTTGTTGTGGTCATGATGTCTCTCTACAGCAGCGGAAACCCTAGGGCAAGTACTGACATCTAGTAAGCAAACTTATGTCACGAGTTTTGATGAACATTTGGGCATTTATTTTGCTCTATGTGTTTCTTTTTTTTTTTTAAATTTGGAACTGTTAAATTTTATTCAAATTTCTGAGGTAACATTGAGCATGTAAAATTACAGTTGATACATCTATAACATAAATCCTATACCTAAGGCTTAGGGAACATTGCAGAAGAAGACGAAAAAATAGGGCAAGCACAGAGGATCATAATGCCTTCTGTAACATAGCCTCCTCTGTACATGACAGAGGCGTTGTAAAGAAAAACAACAGCAGCAACAACAAAAATAACAACAAGGTCACATAAAGAAGCAATACACAGTGATAATGCCACTTGACACAATGACTTGGATAAGGGAAAGTCTCACAATGCTCTACCACCAAATGAAGAACTGTAAGAAATCCCTGGCCTTGAGATCAGTCCTAAAAACAGACACATATGAGCAACATGAAGTGGACTCATCAGTTTGGATTAAATTCTTCTTCTTATAATCCTATACTTGATAGACATTTCCTTTAATAGTATACAAAATTTATTGCATATTTCCCTCATACATTAAAAACTTTATCATTGACCTTGATGTACTGATCAATTTTTCTATTTTGTATTCATGTTACAATTTTTAAAAACAATTTAGTCCAGTCTATTGAAGCTTTTTATTGATTTTATTTTATTTTATTTTTTCTTAAATTTTATTTTCTAAGATTTTTTTTATTTACATTCCAAATCATTTCCCCTTTCCCGTTTCCTCCCTCCCCGAAAGTCCCATAAGCCCCCTTCCCTCCCTCTTTTCCCCAATCAACCCCCTCTCGTTTCTCTGTCCTGGCGTTCCCCTACATCCAGTCTTTCCAGGACCAGGGGTCTGTCCTTCCATCTTCTTAGAAATCTATTGATATGCGAATTGTGTCTAGGGTATTCCGAGATTCTGGGTTAATATCCCCTTATCAGTGACTGCCTACCATGTGTGTTCTTTTGTGATTGGGTTACCTCACTAAGGATGATATATTCAAGTTCTGACCATTTGCCTAGGAATTTCATGAATTCATTGTTTTTAATTGCAGAGTAGTATTCCATTGTGTAAATATACCACATCTTCTGAATCCATTCTTCCGTTGAGGGACATCTGGGTTCTTTCCAGCTTCTGGCTATTATAAATAAGGCTGCTATGAACATAGTGGAGCATGTGTCCTTATTGCATGCAGGTAAAGCCTCTGGGTATATGCCCAGGAGTGGTATAGCCGGATCCTCTGGGAGTGTCATGCCCAGTTTTCTGAGGAACCGCCAGACTGCTTTCCAGAGTGGTTGTACCAGCTTGCAATTCCACCAGCAGTGGAGGAGTGTTCCTCTTTCTCCACATCCTCGCCAACAACTGCTGTCTCCTGTGTTTTTGATCTTAGCCATCCTGACTGGTGTGAGATGGAATCTCAGGGTTGTTTTGATTTGCATTTCCCTAATGACTAAGGATGATGAACATCTCTTTAGGTCCTTCTCAGCCATTAGATATTCTTCAGGTGAGAACTCTTTGTTTAGCTCTGTACCCCATTTTTTAATAGGGTTACTTGCCTCTCTGGAGTTTAACTTTTTGAGTTCTTTGTATATATTGGATATTAGCCCTCTGTCGGATGTAGGGTTGGTAAAGATCATTTCCTAGTTAGTTGGTTGCCACTTTGTCTTTTTGACAGTGTCTTTTGCCTTGCAAAAACTTTGTAACTTAATGAGGTCCCATTTGTCAATTCTTGATCTTAGAGCATAAGCTATTGGAGTTCTGTTCAGGAAATTCTCCCCTGTGCCCATATGTTCAAGGTTCTTCCCTAGTTTCCTTTCTATTAGTTTCAGTGTGTCTGGTTTTATGTGGAGGTCCTTGATCCACTTGGAATTGAGCTTAGTGCAAGGAGATAAGAATGGGTCAATTTGCATTCTTCTGCAGGTTGACCTCCAGTTGAGCCAGCACCATTTGTTGAGAAGGCTATCTTTTTTCCACTGGATGGTTTTAGCTCCTTTGTCAAAGATCAAGTGACCATAGGAGTGTGGATTCATTTCTGGGTCTTCAATTCTGTTCCATTGATCTACATGCCTGTCACTGTACCAATACCATGCAGTTTTTAACACTATTGCTCTGTAGTACAGCTTGAGGTCCGGGATACTGATTCCCCCAGAGGTTCTTTTACTCTTGAGAATAGTTTTAGCTATTCTGGGTTTTCTGTTATTCAAGATGAATTTTTGAATTGCTCTTTCTAACTCTATGAAGAATTGAGTTGTGATTTTGATGGGGATTGCATTGAGTCTGTATATTACTTTTGGTAAGATGGTCATTTTTACTACATTAATCCTGCCAATCCATGTGCATGGCAGATTTTTCCATCTTCTGAGGTCTTCTTCAATTTCTTTCTTCAGAGACTTGAAGTTCTTGTCATACAGATCTTTCACTTGTTTGGTTAGAGTCACACCAAGATACTTTATATGGTTTGTGGCTCTTGTGAAGGGTATCATTTCTCTTACTTCTTTCTCAGCCTGCTTATCCTTTGAGTATAGGAAGGCTACTTACTTGCTTGTGTTGATTTTATATCTGGCGACTTTGCTGAAGTCGTTTATCAGCTGTAGGAGTTCTCTGGTGGAGTTCTTTGGGTCGCTTAAATATACTATCATATCGTCTGCAAATAGTGATAGTTTGACTTCTTCCTTTCCAATTTGTATCCCTTTGACCTCTTTTTGTTGTCTAATTGCTCTAGCTAGAACTTCAAGTACTATATTGAAAAGATATGGAGATAGAGGGCAGCCTTGTCTAGTCCCTGATTTTAGTGGGATTGCTTCAAGTTTCTCTCCATTTAGATTGATGCTGGCTACCGGTTTGCTGTAAATTGCTTTTACTATGTTTCGATATGGGCCTTGAATTCCTGATCTTTCCAAGACCTTTAGCATGAAAGGATGCTGAATTTGGTCAAATACTTTCTCAGCATCTAATGAGATGACCATGTGGTTTTTTTCTTTGAGATTGTTTATATAGTGGATTACATTGATGGATTTCCTTATATTGAACCATCCCTGCATCCCTGGGATGAAGCCTACTTGATCGTGGTGAATGATCGTTTTGATGTGTTCTTGGATTCGGTTGGCAAGAATTTTATTGAGTATTTTTGCATCAATATTCATAAGAGAGATTGGCCTGAGATTCTCTTTCTTTGTCTGATCTTTGTGTGCTTTTGGTATTAGTGTAATTGTGGCTTCATAGAACGAGTTGGGTAGTGTTCCTTCTGTTTCTATTTTGTGGAACAGTTTGAAGAGTATTGGTGTTAGGTCTTCTTTGAAGGTCTGATAGAATTCTGCACTAAAACCATCTGGACCTGTGCTTTTTTTGGTTGGAAGACTTTCAATGACAACTTCTATTTCCTCAGGGGTTATAGGACGGTTTAGATGGTCTATTTGATCCTGATTTAATTTTGGTATTTGGTATCTGTCAAGGAAATTGTCCATTTCCTCAAGATTTTCTAGTTGTGTTGATTACAGGTTTTTGTAATAGGATCTGATGATTTTTTGAATTTCCTCATTTTCTGTTGTTATCTCTCCCTTTTCGTTTCTGATTTTATTAATTTGGATACTATCTCTGTGACCTCTGGTTAGTCTGGCTAAGGGCTTATCTATCTTGTTGATTTTCTCAAGGAACCAACTCCTCATTTTGTTGATTCTTTTTATGGTTTTGTTTCTGCTTGATTGATTTCAGCCCTGAGTTTGATGATTTCCTGCCTTCTACTCCTCTTTGGTGTATTTGCTTCTTTTTGTTGCATGGCTTTCAGGTGTGCCATTAAGCTGTTAGTGTATGCTGTCTCCCGTTTCTTTTTGGCAGCACTCAGGGCTATGAATTTTCCTCTTAGCACTGCTTACATTATGTCCCATAAATTAGGGTATGTTTTGCCTTCATTTTCATTAACTTTCAAAAAGTCTTTGATTTCTTTCTTTATTTCCACCTTGACCAAGTTATCATTGAGTAGAGCATTGTTCAGCCTCCATGTGTATGTGGGTTTTCTTTTGTTTTTGTTGCCATTGAAGACCACCCTTATTCCATAGTGATCTGATAGGAGGCATGGGATTAGTTCTATCTTCTTATATCTGTTGAGATCTGATTTGTGACCAATTAAATGGTCAATTTTGGAGAAGGTACCATGAGGTGCTGAGAAGAAGGTGTATTCTTTAGCTCTAGGATGAAATGTTCTATATATATCTGTTAGTTCCAGTTGGTTCAAGGCTTCAATTAGATTCACTGTGTCCCTGTTTAGTTTCTGCTTTCCTGAACGATCCATTTCAGAGAGTGGGATGTCGAAGCCACCCACTATCATTGTGTGAGGTGCGATGTGTGATTTGAGCTTTAGTAAAGTTTCTTTTACGAATGAGGGTGCCCTTGCATTTGGAGCATAGATATTCAGAATTGAGAGTTCTTGATGGTGGATTTTTCCCTTGATCAGTATGTAGTGTCCTTCTGTGTCTTTTTTGATGACTTTAGGTTGAAAATCAATTTTATCTGATATTAGGATGGCTACTCCGGCTCGTTTCTTGGGGCCATTTGCTTGTAAAATTGTTTTCCAGCCTTTTACTCTGAGGTAGTGTTTGTCTTTGACACTGAGGTGCGTTTCCTGCATGCAGCAAAATGCTGGGTCCTGTTTATGTATCCAGTCTGCTAGTCTATGTCTTTTAATTGGGGAATTGAGACCATTGATATTAAGAGAGATTAAGGCATAGTGATTATTGCCTCCTGCCATTCTTGATGCTATCTTTATGTTTGAGTGGTTATCTACTTTTGGGTTTGAAGCAAGAAGGTTACTATCTCATTTTTTCCAGGGTGTTGTTTCTCTCCCTGTATTGGTGGTTTTCACCTATTATCCTTTGCAGGGCTGGATTTGTGGAAAGATATTGTGAAAATTTGGTTTTATCATGGAATATCTTGGTCTCTCCATCTATGGTGATTGAGAGTTTTGCTGCGTATAGTAGTTTAGGCTGGCATTTGTGCTCTCTTAGTGTCTGCATGAAATCTGCCCAGGATCTTCTGGCTTTCATAGTCTCTGGTGAGAAATCTGATGTGATTCGGATAGGTCTTCCTTTGTATGTTACTTGGCCCTTTTCTCTTACTGCTTTTAATATTCTTTCTTTGTTTAGTACATTTGGTGTTTTGATTATTATGTGATGGGAGGTATTTCTGTTCTGGTCCAGTCTGTTTGGAGTTCTGTAGGCTTCTTGTACGTTCATCGGCATCTCTTTCTTTAGGTTAGGGAAGTTTTCCTCCATAATTTTGTTGAAGATGTTTACTGGCCCTTTAAGTTGCAAATCTTCACTCTCATCTATACCTATAATCCTTAGGTTTGGTCTTCTCATTGTGTCCTGGATTTCCTGGATGTTTTGGGTTACACGTTTTTTGCATTTTGCATTTTCTTTGACTGTTGAGTCGATGCTTTCTATGGAATCTTCAGCACCTGAGATTCTTTCTTCCATCTCTTGTATTCTATTGTGGATGTTTGCATCTATGACTCCTGATTTCTTCCCAAGGTTTTCTATCTCCAAAGTTGTCTCCCTTTATGATTTCTTAGTTGTTTCTACTTCCTTTTTTAGTTCCTGGATGGATTTGCTGAGATCCTTCACTTGTTTGTTTGTATTTTCCTGTATTTCTTTAAGGTATTTTTGCATTACCTCTTTCAGGATTTCTGCCTGTTGACCCACGTTCTCCTGCATTTCTCTGAGCGATTTTTGTGTTTCCTCCTCATGGGAATCCATCTGTTGATCCATCGTCTCCTGCATTTCTTTAAGCAGTTCTCGTGTTTCCTTTGTAAGGGCATCTATCTGTTGATTCATTTCTTTAAGCAATTTTTGTGTTGCCTCCCTATGGGCATCCGTCTGTTGACCCATATTCTTCTGCATTTCTTTATGCAATTTTTGTGATTCCTTTGTGAGTGCATCTACCCGTTGATTCATTTCTTTAAGCGATTTTTTGTGTTGTCTCCTTGTGGGCCTCCATCTTTTGATCCATGTTCTCCTGCATTTCTCTAAGCGATTTTTGTGTTTCCTTTGTAAGGGCTTCTAACCGTTGATTCATGGTCTCCTGTAATTCTTTATTAGATTTATTTGTGTCCTTCTTGTGATCCTCTAATAGCATCATGAGAAGTGATTTTAAATCCAGATCTTGTCTTTCGGGTGTTGTGGGGTATCCAGGACTTGCTGCTGTTGGAGAGTTGGGTTCGGATGGTGCCATATTACTTTGATTTCTGTTAGTAACGTTCCTATGTTTGCCTTTTGCCATCTGGTTACCTCTGATGTTAGTTGGTCCTGCTGTCACTGGCTGTTGGTTGGACCTCCTGTGAGTCTGCAAAGCTATTTCCAGCCCCCCTGGATTACCAGGATTCCCCTGGCACCGGTTTCTGGGGCCTTCCCTGCTCCTGAGTGACTTTGGAGCCCTGATGTGCCTTGCCCCAAGTAATGTTATACTGGGGAGTCCTTGCACATCCAAAGGCTCAGCATAGTGGATTCCTGGAGCAGAGGTCGCCAAAGGGAGGCTGGTAGGCTCCTGCTCTGTGCAGGGGTGTCTGATCTCTCCCAGAGTGGGGCGGAGGGGGCGTCCCTCTGCTAGGCAGAAGTCTCACAGCAGAGCTGGCGCGCTGGTTACTGCAGATCTGCCCAGCTCTTGGGAGCAGCGTACACACAATCCTCCCGAGACCCAAGCGATATTATGCCTGTCTGCCTCCAAGCCTGGCAGTCCCAACTACCCAGGCACTGGAGCAATGATGGCGGAGTGCACTCTGCACTCTCTCGGTGGCATTGGTCACCTTGCAGAGGGGATGGCCTACAGCAGACCTGGCGCCCAGACGACCACAGCGCTGTCCCGTTCTTGGGAGCAGGCGGAAGCCCCAACAGGCTGTGTCCCAAGCGATGTTATATTGGGGAGAATCTGGGTCCCTGTCTCTTCAGTGCAGTCTACCGGAACAGAGGTCGCATAAGGGTTCTATGTGTTTCCTATAATGTAAACCCTGAGCAACTCTAAAATATGAAAGGAAGAAGATCCCGGATTAGAGAGACTGATACAATGGATAGAGTTCTGTGCACACAGGAGCATCTGTGTGCAAATCCCCAGCACTCATGTAAATGCTGGGAGTATCTGTAAAAAGAACACAGGAAATATCCAGGTGCAGTCAGCATACCTGAAATGGTGTCAACCTGTGCAATTCTGTGTCTGCAAGACCTGGGATCAATGTACCTGGAAGAATGGGACAGACTACAGTCTGATGCTGTGACAACTTTACTTCCATTTCAGTGTACTTTTATACACAAATAAAAAAAGAAAGCAATGATCCAAGGGAGGTTCTGAAAAAAACGTGATGAGAAAAACATGTAAATAAACGATAAATGCCAGTAAACACATACTAAACATTGACACAGCAGCTCTTTCCCAGAACTTTTCTCAGGATAGACCGATTTAAACGTGATTTCCTGGCACACAGTAGAGATTATATCTGGAAAAGCACAAAAGCAAGGCAGATGGCCATATCCAGATTCAGGACACACTGACCAGGTTGGGTTCTATATCTATGTGCTAACACCCAGTGAGAATAAACAGTCCTATAAATTGTATGTACATGTTTGTTACAGAAGGCATGAAATCATATCCGAGAACAATTTAGGGAACAAAATGCACTTGAGGCAAAAGACCCTCTGCCTTTTGTTCCCCTGGAGCCTCTCTCACAGTTCCCCAAGACATTACTCACCATGGGTCATTCTTTTGATAGTGTTCTGACAAAACAGGAAAGTGAAAAGTGGTTAAAAAAAAAGTGGTTGAAAAAAATTTCCATGTCAACCTTTGGTGTCCATGCTTGACCTATAGTTTACCACACTGGGTTTCTCAAACACACACACACACACACACACACACACACACACACACACACACACACACACACATACATACACACATACACACACACACACACACACACACTTGGCAAATAAGTATTTTTTAAAACAAAACTTTTATAAGTAACAGAAAAAAAACCCACACTATTGTCATGAAAGTATCACGCCATATATTAGAGATTCAGATTCAGTTGCTAAATTGGAAGTTATTTTGAGAAGAAGAGAAATACTTAAGGATCATGGAATTTTAAGCAAGATAAAAATAATTTAATGACTCAATAATAGTGGTTAATTACTGTTAAGTAGATGAAAAGCAATCACTACTTGAACATGTAAAAATTAAGGTAGAAGTAAAACAAATTATAATCATTTGAAATTGGAAAATTTAGGTGGAATAGCAGGTGAAGTCATGATGATAATTTAATTGAATTGAACTTACCTCCATTACAAATGATTTTGAAGGCAAATGCATTTTAAACTTTTTCTAAGAGTGGAGATAAACTTAATTGTTTTTCTGGTACATAGCAGAGATGTGTGTTCTCTACTGGGAGACCGGGAGACAAGCTCTGAAAGATTTTCTGTAGCCATGGAAAAAGAAATGTGTTGGAAACCAATGGTACTAAGTATAGACAAGATAATAACAATAAGGAAATTCAATTTCTTATGTTTCCTCTTGGCAAATGCATTCTTGTTTTTTTCATTCCAACCTTGCTTCTAGAGAAAATTAAACATTCCAACTGCCAATCCAAACCACATCCAAAGAATACTTTCTTGTTCTTTTCTCTCCTTTTTCTATTTTTGAGAAGTGATCATATGAAGAAGCCTTGGCTAGTCTTGAACTCATCGTCCCTCTATCTCAGTCTCTAGAGCCCTGAGTTTACAGAGGTACACCATGCTTATTTCCATTCTTATTTCCTAATTCTCCTCACTTTCTCATATCCTTCCACATGCACATTTTAAAAAATTATACAAACTTATGCACATTTCCCCCCTTCAGTTTCCCAGTACATCTCTATGTTTATATGTTTTTAATACCAGAAACAATGACTCCTGTTTTATTAACACTGTTTCTGTGACAAAATTAAATCGTAAAGGAAGTAAGGTTTGGCTTATAGTTCTTATTTCTAACTTCATCAGGAGTTGTTGCTTTTGAGCTTGTGCCAAGGTGGGTATGCCTGCTAGAGGAAGTTAGGTAATGGTAGCCAGAGTCCAGACAAAGGACAGGGTGGGGCTAGGATCATATTATCATCTTCCAGGACACCCCTCTGTAGTGGTTTGGCCCACTTGCTGCTTGTATTATGTTAATTTTCATCCCCAAAACTGCTTAAGTGAGTGTCTGCATGTAAGATACTGATTTATCATTAACCTTGCTTTGGTTCCTTTGTACAGACTCCTGCACTGCTATTTCACGGCTGCTTTCTAGGACTCTGATGACACTGCCCACTGCCTATCTTCCCTTGACAATTTCAGTGGAAGCTTTCATGACCCTATGAGTCCTGCATCCTTCATGCCCTTGTTACTTGTCTTTCTGTTGCTATGACAAAAATAAAGAACAATTTATTTTAACGCCCCATTTTAGAGGCTTAGTTCATAGCTGCCTGACTTCAAGCACTTGAGCCCGTGGCAGAACATAGGCCCATGACAAGTCGACGCTGAGGCAAAGAAGGAGAATGGAACATCCTCTAGACTTCCTGGCAGAGGAACGACCTGGATAGTTACTAGACCTTTGTGTACAGCTCATGACAAAACGTTCAACAAAACAAAACAAAAAGCAAAACAAACCCCCTGATGCTAGAAAAGGCGAGGAGGACAGACAGAGAAGGTCTGGTACTATGGATGGATGCCATAGATGTGTGCATGGAATCTGCAGCTTCAGAAAGTGTCACAGTGACTGGAAGGCAAAAGACGAACGGGGCCAGATTCCCCATATATCCTTCAAGGGTTATAATTCCTCCTGCCTTTGCCTTCTTCAGCAAATTCTACTGCTGTGTTCCACCACAACCATCTATCTTATTCCTCTTAAACCTTAGAATTACAAGACAAAAATTAGCTCAGAATGCACTTGAACATCTTCAGCAACATTACCGCATTAAAAATAAATCTATTCAGCTTATCCACTGAGTCACAGCATTCAGCTACAAGCAATGCAGATGCTGGCCAAAAAGCATGAGGAGTCAGAAGCTCCTCAGTTAAAACAAAGCAAAACAAAAAACAAACAAACAAAAACCCCAAAGTTGAAACTAGTCAAAGCAGCTCAGGGTGAAATACAACACTATTGAGGGGAAAGAGCTCAAGGCCAAGGAATCTGGACACTGAGGCCCATGACAAGTCGACGCTGAGGCAAAGAAGGAGAATGGAACATCCTCTAGACTTCCTGGCAGAGGAACGACCTGGATAGTTACTAGACCTTTGTGTACAGCTCATGACAAAACGTTCAACAAAACAAAACAAAACAAAAAGCAAAACAAACCCCCTGATGCTAGAAAAGGCGAGGAGGACAGACAGAGAAGGTCTGGTACTATGGATGGATGCCATAGATGTGTGCATGGAATCTGCAGCTTCAGAAAGTTTTAAGCTGTTTTTATGAAAGGTTATTTCTATATGTTAGGATAGGCCTTTTTGGAAAGCAACAAATCTATCTTGGGGTAGGCTTAGTACTGATATAAAGGTTTCATCCTTCTACTTTATATTTCTTGGGAATTTAATGAGTATGTGCTGCTTATTTTTCTTATGACTGTAGCTCAAATATGTATCAACATCGACTTACATTTTCTTAGGTCAATATTTTAAATTAATAATCTTTTGAAGAAGTGTTCACTAATTCCTCAAAGTCAGGAAAGGCAATTACCTGTGAATATGGCAATGGATACTTTTATCTTGCCTGAAGCAATAGTCAGGCAGCCTTAAAGTGGTTTGCTCTGGCTAAGGCTAGGAGAATAAATGCCAGTATACTTTGTTCGGGCTGCTACTTTTACTATAACCAAAATTACTATGTAATAGGAGTCAACAACTTCTTAACATGGCCCGATTGATATACAGATAATCATGTAAAATTAAAGGCCTTTCATTTGTAAAATTGTATTTTAGGAATTTATATGTAGCAGTGATTCTCTCTTTTTTGTCAGCAAATACACTGGGAAACGAAACTAGAAGCAAATAATACAAGGAATAAGTAGTTTCCCATTTCTGACCAAGACTTAAACTTGGCCAGGGACCTTAGGAATGCACGCTGTGGGCAGACAGATACTTAACTTTAGGTCCTGTGACTATGTTCATGAGAGGTGTTTTCTGTAGACTTTTTATTATAATGAAATGTATCTTATCTACTTTTATTTATTTTATTTTATTTTATTTTTTTTAATTTACATTCCAAATCATTTCCCCTTTCCCGTTTCCTCCCTCCCCGAAAGTCCCATAAGCCCCCTTCCCTCCCTCTTTTCTCCATTCAACCCCCTCTCGTTTCTCTGTCCTGGCGTTCCCCTACATCCAGTCTTTCCAGGACCAGGGGTCTCTCCTTCCACCTTCTTAGAAATCTATTGATATGCGAATTGTGTCTAGGGTATTCCGAGATTCTGGGTTAATATCCCCTTATCAGTGACTGCATACCATGTGTGTTCTTTTGTGATTGGGTTACCTCACTAAGGATGATATATTCAAGTTCTGACCATTTGCCTAGAAATTTCATGAATTCATTGTTTTTAATTGCAGAGTAGTATTCCATTGTGTAAATATACCACATCTTCTGAATCCATTCTTCCATTGAGGGACATCTGGGTTCTTTCCAGCTTCTGGCTATTATAAATAAGGCTGCTATGAACATAGTGGAGCATGTGTCCTTATTGCATGCAGGGGAAGCCTCTGGGTATATGCCCAGGAGTGGTATAGCCGGATCCTCCGGGAGTGTCATGCCCAGTTTTCTGAGGAACCGCCAGACTGCTTTCCAGAGTGGTTGTACCAGCTTGCAATTCCACCAGCAGTGGAGGAATGTTCCTCTTTCTCCACATCCTCGCCAACAACTGCTGTCTCCTGTGTTTTTGATCTTAGCCAACCTGACTGGTGTGAGATGGAATCTCAGGGTTGTTTTGATTTGCATTTCCCTAATGACTAAGGATGATGAACATCTCTTTAGGTGCTTCTCAGCCATTAGATATTCTTCAGGTGAGAACTCTGTGTAGCTCTGTACCCCATTTTTTAATAGGGTTACTTGCCTCTCTGGAGTTTAACTTCTTGAGTTCTTTGTATATATTGGATATTAGCCCTCTGTCGGATGTAAGGTTGGTAAAGATCATTTCCCAGTTAGTTGGTTGCTGCTTTGTCTTTTTCACAGTGTCTTTTGCCTTGCAAAATCTTTGTAATTTAATGAGGTCCCATTTGTCTATTCTTGATCTTAGAGCATAAGCTATTGGAGTTCTGTTCAGGAAATTCTCCCCTGTGCCCATATGTTCAATGTTCTTCCCTAGTTTCCCTTCTATTAGTTTCAGTGTGTCTGGTTTTATGTAGAGATCCTTGATCCACTTAGAATTGAACTTAGTGCAAGGAGATAAGAATGGGTCAATTTGCATTCTTCTGCATGTTGACCTCCAGCTGAGCCAGCACCATTTGTTGAGAAGGCTATCTTTTTTCCACTGGATGGTTTTAGCTCCTTTGTCAAAGATCAAGTGACCATAGGAGTGTGGATTCATTTCTGGGTCTTCAATTCTGTTCCATTGATCTACATGCCTGTCACTGTACCAATACCATGCGGTTTTTAACACTATTGCTCTGTAGTACAGCTTGAGGTCCGGGATACTGATTCCCCCAGAGGTTCTTTTACTCTTGAGCATAGTTTTAGCTATTCTGGGTTTTCTGTTATTCCAGATGAATTTTTGAATTGCTCTTTCTAACTCTATGAAGAATTGAGTTGGGATTTTGATGGGGATTGCAGTGAATCTGTATATTACTTTTGGTAAGATGGTCATTTTTACTACATTAATCCTGCCAATCCATGAGCAAGGCAGATTTTTCCATCTTCTGAGGTCTTCTTCAATTTCTTTCTTCAGAGACTTGAAGTTCTTGTCATACAGATCTTTCACTTGTTTGGTTAGAGTCACGCCAAGATACTTTATATGGTTTGTGGCTATCGTGAAGGGTATCATTTCTCTTACTTCTTTCTCAGCCTGCTTATCCTTTGAGTATAGGAAGGCTACTTACTTGCTTGTGTTGATTTTCTATCTGGCGACTTTGCTGAAGTCGTTTATCAGCTGTAGGAGTTCTCTGGTGGAGTTCTTTGGGTCGCTTAAATATACTATCATATCGTCTGCAAATAGTGATAGTTTGACTTCTTCCTTTCCAATTTGTATCCCTTTGACCTCTTTTTGTTCTCTAATTGCTCTAGCTCGAACTTCAAGTACTATATTGAAAAGATATGGAGAGAGAGGTCAGCCTTGTCTAGTCCCTGATTTTAGTGGGATTGCTTCAAGTTTCTCTCCATTTAGATTGATGCTGGCTACCGGTTTGCTGTAAATTGCTTTTACTATGTTTCGATATGGGCCTTGAATTCCTGATCTTTCCAAGACCTTTAGCATGAAAGGATGCTGAATTTTGTCAAATGCTTTCTCCGCATCTAATGAGATGACCATGTGGTTTTTTTCTTTGAGATTGTTTATATAGTGGATTACATTGATGGATTTCCTTATATTGAACCATCCCTGCATCCCTGGGATGAAGCCTACTTGTTCGTGGTGCATGATCATTTTGATGTGTTCTTGGATTCGGTTGGCAAGAATTTTATTGAGTATTTTTGCATCGATATTCATAAGAGAGATTGGCCTGAGATTCTCTTTCTTTGTCGGATCTTTGTGTGCTTTTGGTATTAGTGTAATTGTGGCTTCATAGAACGAGTTGGGTAGTGTTCCTTCTGTTTCTATTTTGTGGAACAGTTTGAAGAGTATTGGTGTTAGGTCTTCTTTGAAGGTCTGATAGAATTCTGCACTAAAACCATCTGGACCTGTGCTTTTTTTGGTTGGAAGACTTCCAATGACAACTTCTATTTCTTCAGGGCTTATAGGACAGTTTAGATGGTCTATTTGATCCTGATTTAATTTTGGTACTTGGTATCTGTCAAGGTAATTGTCCATTTCCTCAAGATTTTATAGTTGTGTTGAATACAGGCTTTTGTCGTAGGATCTGATGATTTTTTGAATTTCCTCATTTTCTGTTGTTATCTCTCCCTTTTTGTTTCTGATTTTATTAATTTGGATACTGTCTCTGTGCCCTCTGGTTAGTCTGGCTAAGGGCTTATCTATCTTGTTGATTTTCTCAAAGAACCAACTCCTCATTTTGTTGATTCTTTGTATGGTTTTATTTTTTTCTGCTTGATTGATTTCAGCCCTGAGTTTGATGATTTCCTGCCTTCTACTCCTCTTTGGTGTATTTGCTTCTTTTTGTTGCATGGCTTTCAGGTGTGCCATTAAGCTGTTAGTGTATGCTGTCTCCCATTTCTTTTTGGCGGCACTCAGGGCTATGAATTTTCCTCTTAGCACTGCTTTCATTGTGTCCCATAAATTAGGGTATGTTTTGCCTTCATTTTCATTAACTTTCAAAAAGTCTTTGATTTCTTTCTTTATTTCCACCTTGACCAAGTTATCATTGAGTAGAGCATTGTTCAGCCTCCATGTGTACGTGGGTTTTCTTTTGTTTTTGTTGCCATTGAAGACCACCCTTATTCCATAGTGATCTGATAGGAGGCATGGGATTAGTTCTATCTTCTTATATCTGTTGAGGTCTGATTTGTGACCAATTATATGGTCAGTTTTGGAGAAGGTACCATGAGGTGCTGAGAAGAAGGTGTATTCTTTAGCTCTAGGATGAAATGTTCTATATATATCTGTTAGTTCCATTTGGTCCAAGGCTTCAATTAGATTCACTGTGTCCCTGTTTAGTTTCTGCTTTCCTGAACGATCCATTTCAGAGAGCGGGGTGTTGAAGTCACTCACTATTATTGTGTGCGGTGCGATGTGTGCTTTGAGTTTTAGTAGAGTTTCTTTTACGAATGAGGGTGCCCTTGCATTTGGAGCATAGATATTCAGAATTGAGAGTTCTTGATGGTGGATTTTTCCCTTGATTAGTATGTAGTGTCCTTCTGTGTCTTTTTTGATGACTTTAGGTTGAAAATCAATTTTATCCGATATTAGGATGGCTACTCCGGCTCGTTTCTTGGGGCCATTTGCTTGTAAAATTGTTTTCCAGCCTTTTACTCTGAGGTAGTGTTTGTCTTTGACACTGAGGTGCATTTCCTGCATGCAGCAAAATTCTGGGTCCTGTTTACGTATCCAGTCTGCTAGTCTATGTCTTTTAATTGGGGAATTGAGACCATTGATATTAAGAGAGATTAAGGCATAGTGATTATTGCCTCCTACCATTCTTGATGCTATCTTTATGTTTGAGTGGTTATCTACTTTTGGGTTTGATTCAAGGTTATTATCTCACTTTTTCCAGGGTGTTGTTTCTCTCCCTGTATTGGAGGTTTCCAGCTATTATCCGTTGCAGGGCTGGATTTGTGGAAAGATATTGTGAAAATTTGGTTTTATCATGGAATATCTTGGTCTCTCCATCTATGGTGATTGAGAGTTTTGCTGCGTATAGTAGTTTAGGCTGGCATTTGTGCTCTCTTAGTGTCTGCATGAAATCTGCCCAGGATCTTCTGGCTTTCATAGTCTCTGGTGAGAAATCTGATGTGATTCGGATAGGTCTTCCTTTGTATGTTACTTGGCCCTTTTCTCTTACTGCTTTTAATATTCTTTCTTTGTTTAGTACATTTGGTGTTTTGATTATTATGTGATGGGAGGTATTTCTGTTCTGGTCCAGTCTGTTTGGAGTTCTGTAGGCTTCTTGTACGTTCATCGGCATCTCTTTCTTTAGGTTAGGGAAGTTTTCCTCCATAATTTTGTTGAAGATGTTTACTGGCCCTTTAAGTTGCAAATCTTCACTCTCATCTATACCTATAATCCTTAGGTTTGGTCTTCTCATTGTGTCCTGGATTTCCTGGATGTTTTGGGTTACACGTTTTTTGCATTTTGCATTTTCTTTGACTGTTGAGTCGATGCTTTCTATGGAATCTTCAGCACCTGAGATTCTTTCTTCCATCTCTTGTATTCTATTGTTGATGTTTGCATCTATGACTCCTGATTTCTTCCCAAGGTTTTCTATCTCCAAAGTTGTCTCCCTTTGTGATTTCTTAGTTGTTTCTACTTCCTTTTTTAGTTCCTGGATGGATTTTCTGAGATCCTTCACTTGTTTGTTTGTATTTTCCTGTATTTCTTTAAGGTATTTTTGCATTACCTTTTTCAGGATTTCTGCCTGTTGACCCACGTTCTCCTGCATTTCTCTGAGCGATTTTTGTGTTTCCTCCTCATGGGAATCCATCTGTTGATCCATCGTCTCCTGCATTTCTTTAAGCAGTTCTCGTGTTTCCTTTGTAAGGGCATCTATCTGTTGATTCATTTCTTTAAGCAATTTTTGTGTTGCCTCCTTATGGGCATCCGTCTGTTGACCCATATTCTTCTGCATTTCTTTATGCAATTTTTGTGATTCCTTTGTGAGTGCATCTACCCGTTGATTCATCTCGTTAAGCGATTTTTGTGTTGTCTCCTTGTGCGCCTCCAGCTTTTGATCCATGTTCTCCTGCATTTCTCTAAGCGATTTTTGTGTTTCCTTTGTAAGGGCTTCTAACTGTTGATTCATGGTCTCCTGTAATTCTTTATTAGATTTATTTGTGTCCTTCTTGTGATCCTCTAATAGCATCATGAGAAGTGATTTTAAATCCAGATCTTGTCTTTCGGGTGTTGTGGGGTATCCAGGACTTGCTGCTGTTGGAGAGTTGGGTTCGGATGGTCCCATATTACTTTGATTTCTGTTAGTAACATTCCTACGTTTGCCTTTTGCCATCTGGTTACCTCTGATGTTAGTTGGTCCTGCTGTCACTGGCTGTTGGTTGGACCTCCTGTGAGCCTGCAAAGCTATTTCTGCCCCCCCTGGTTTACCAGGATTCCCCTGGCACAGATTTCTGGGGCCTTCCCTGCTCCTGAGTGACTTTGGAGCCCTGATGTGCCTTGCCCCAAGTGATGTTATATTGGGGAGTCCTTGCACATCCAAAGGCTCAGCGTAGTGGATTCCTGGAGCAGAGGTCGCCAAAGGGAGGCTGGTAGGCTCCTGCCCTGTGCAGGTGTGTGATATCTCTCCTAGAGTGGGTGGGTGAGGGGGCGTCCCTCTGCCAGGCAGAAGTCCCACAGCAGAGCTAGCACGCTGGTTACTGCAGATCTGCCCAGCTCTTGGGAGCCACGTACACACAATCCTCCCGAGACCCAAGCGATATTATGCCTGTCTGTCTCAGAGCCTGGCAGTCCCAACTTCCTGGACACTGGAGCAAAGATGGCAGAGTGCACTCTGCACTCTCTTCGTGGTGCCGCTCACCCTGCAGAGGCGATGGCCTGCAGATCTGGCACCCAGACGACCACAGAGCTGTCCAGTTCTTGGGCGCAGGCGGAAGCCCCAACAGGCCGTGTCCCAAGTGATGTTATATTGGGGAGATCCTGGGAACCTGTCTCTTCAGTGCAGTCTACCGGAACAGAGGTCGCGGAAGGGAAGCTGGTAGGCTCCTGCCCAGTGCGGGGTCCCTCTGCCAGGCAGAAGTCCCACAGCAGAGCTGGCGTGCTGGTTACTGCAGATCAGCCCAGCACTTGGGAGCCGCATACACACAAGCCGCCCGAGACCCAAGCGATATTATGCCTGTCTGTCTCAGAGTCTGGCCGTCCCCTCTTACCTACTTTTAAAATTAGAGTAATATTGACTTCATAGAATAAATTATGAAGAGTTGATTCTGATTACTTTATTTTTTCTCTAAATGATTTTGGAACATTATTACTATTCCTTACTTCAACATTTGTTAAATTCCGGAAGGAAAAACACCCACCCACATGAGGTGTTATCTTTTAGAAAGTTATTAATCATTAGTTATATTCTTAGGGATATCAAAATTTTTATATGTTGCTCTTGAGTGAGTTTTTTCAGTTAATGCTTTTCAAGGAATTTTTTTTTCTATTTGTCTAAGTTGTGGACACATAATGTTTCCTGGGATAAGTTTAATTTTGTGGGATCCTGTGAGATCTATGGTGACCGTGCTGCCTTGATTTCCAGTGTTGGTTATGGCCGACTTTTCTTCCTTTCTTAGTTAATGGTCAATGGAATTTATTGCCATCTTCAAAATAAACATTTTATTTTATCTTATTTATAAGCTACATTGATTTCAGCTCTAATTTTATTTATTATTTTTATATTAGGCTTTTTTTTTTTAGTTTAGCAAAGTGGAAAGGAACATTACTGATTTTTGATATAAGTAAGTAACCAACGCTATAAAATTCCTCTAAAAACTACATGGACTGTCACCCATACATTTTGAAGGTAGTGTTTTCTAGTTCAATTAATTTAAATTAATTATTGTTTACTTTTGTGTGTCTTTTGCTAGCTCTTGAAATACATTGGACAACATTCTGAAATGTCCAATGACTCCTGAATTGATCTTAATAGGTCTCAGGTGTTTTGAAGGGTATTCTGTTTGTTATATACTGCTTAGGATTGGTGTATCATCTCAAAAAATTAATTCCTTTACCAATATGTGAATCATCCCCACACCCTTTTTTTTCTGGAAAGTTTTCTTATTTTGCATCCCTTTTGCATTAAATTAACACAGCTACTTTAGTTTTCTTTGCATGGGCAATAACACAATATGCCTTATTTCTTTCCTCTTAACTCCCCTTTTATGTTAAAGTGTGTTTCTGACAGACAGCATAAGTTGGGTTTTACTTTGCATCCACACTAACAATAGCTGTCTTATACTTGGGTTATTTCATTTGGTCTATCTAGTCATTGAATTTGTTATTTCCCTGTTCTCTGGTTTTAATTGTATGCCACTTTATATAAATGCATTTTATTTTTCATTTTTATATCATTTACAGAATTTTCACATAGAGACCCATAACTGGACAATGTGCAGGGAGTGAAAGACCTTGAGCACTCGGTCCTAAAGGGAATGCTGAATGGGTTTGCAGTGCCATAGGAGGAAAAACAATATGAGCCACCCAGTACTCCCAGAGCTCCCAGGGACAAAACCATCAACCAAAGGGTACACATGGTGTTACTCATGGCTCCAGACACATAGGTAGCAGAGGATGGTCTTGTTGGACATCAAAGGGAGGAAAGGCCCTTGGTCCTGGGAAGGCTCGATGCAGCAGTGTAGGGGAATACCAGGACAGGGAAGTGGGAAGGGGTTGATTGGGGAGCAGGGGGAGGGGAGATGGCTTATGGGAACAGGGGGAGGGGAGATGGGTTATGAGACTTTCGGGGGGGGGGCAACCAGGAAAGGGAGCAACATTTGAAATGTAAATAAAGAATATATCTAATAAAAAAAGGGAAAAAAGGGAAAAATAAAATAATAAAAATAGTGTTTTTCTAGAGTGTATGAGTTTGTGCTAAGTTAATCTCTACTTTTCATTTATTTATTCACTTTACAAACTGATCAAGGCCTTCCCCACCCCCACCTCTATCCCTAGTCTCTCCTCTCCTCCCAACCCCACCCTTACAAATTCCTCCCCTCCTCAGAGAGGAGGAAGCCTCTCTTGGGTACCAACCTGCTTTGGGACATCCAGTAAAAGCAGGGCTAAGTGCACACTCTCCTACTGACATCCAACCGGGCCGTCCAGCTAGGGGAAGGGGATCCAATGGCATGGCAACAGTGAGAAGCAACCTCTGCTCCAACTGTTAGGGGACCCTTATGAAGACCAAGCTGCATATCTGCTAGAAATGTGTAGTGGGCCTAGGTCCAGCCCCTGCACACTCATTGGTTGGTGGTTCAGTCTCTGTGAGCCCCTATGAGCTCAGGTTAGGTGACTCTGTAGATCTTCTTGTGATGTCCTTGGGCTCTCTGGCTGACTTAGTTCTATCCCTCACTCTTCCACAAGGCTCTCGAGGTCCTCCTGATGTTTGGCTATGGGTCTCTGCATCTGTTTCCATCCCCTGCTGGATGAAGCCTCTCAGGAGACAATTATGCTAGGCCCCTGTCTGCAAGTATAGCAATCATTAATAGTTTCAAAGATTCCCTATTAGGGGTATCCCAACCCCCCCCAAAAGAAGTCTTGTCTGGTTACAGGAAATGGCTGGTTCCGGCTTCATTTTCCCCATGATCCTAGTCTTAGCTAGGATCGCCCTCATAGATTCCTGAGAGTTTCCATATTTTATTTTCTTTTTTAAATTGTACCATCCCTTTAATGGGTTTGGCTGTCTTAAGCAAAAGCTTCACTGTTTCAAAATTTTTGTTGATGTCAATGATTATTATGTTGCTGTAAACTACAACAGATAAAAATGATAAAACAATAAAATGTTTTGGGGAATATTAGCTTTAAATGTATGAATGAGTAAAAATACACACAAACCAGTCACTTCTAACATATCTTAGCCATGTTTATAAGTTTTACATTTAAGGCTAAAATTCCAGTTCCTTAAATAATTTCCTACAACTGAACAAGGTAGATTCTTAATATGTAATGACATGTTTGAGTAGTGAGTTTATATAATAACACTTGCATAGAATTAAGGGATTACAAATTAAAGTGTTTATAAAATACCAAACCCAAGTCATCAGACTCCATGGAAGGCAACTTGGCTGGCAACTTGAACCTATCACATAGACCCAGGCCTAATGTTTTTAAAGACCAATTTATTGAGTTGAGATGAAATTCACTTTCCTTTTTTTATTTTTATTTTTTATTAAATATAATCTTCATTTACATTTCAAGTGATAAAACATTCCCGGTTTCCCCCCTCCCCAAAACCCCCTAACCCTTCCTCCTACTCCCTGCCTCCAAGTATATGCCCCTCCACCCAACCTACTCTCATCTCCCCCCTCCCCCCATTTCCCCTTGTTGGGGCATCTATTGATTCTTCACCTGACCAAGGACCACTCCTCCCACTGATGCTCGACAAGGCATTCTTCTGCCACATTTTTGACTGGAACCATGTGTACCATGGTTGATGGTTTAGTCCCTGGGAGTCCTGGGGTATCTGGGTGGCCAATATCGTTGTTCTTCCTGTGGGACTGTAAACCCCTTCAGCTCCTCCGGATCACCCTCCAACTCCTCCATTGGGGACCCCACTCCCAGACCAATGGTTGGCTGCTAGCATCTGCCTCTGTATGTGTAAGGCTCTGGCAGGGCCCCTCCGAAGACAACCATGGCATGCTCCTTTTGATATGTACTTCTTGTCAGAAATTCAGTTTCTATCCCTTGCATCATTAGGCTCACAATGACTAACTTATATATTTATTTTTTATCATTTATTTCATTATTTTAAATTATGTTTATATGTGCACTTCTGTGTGACTCTGTGAACTTGAGGCTGGAAGGAGGCATCTGATGCACTGGGAGACAGAGTTACAGGTAGTTATGAGCATTGCATTGTAGGGTACTGGGAGCCAGACCTGAGTTCTCCAGAAGACTGTTGAGCCACCATCTCTCCAGAGCCCTACACACAATTAGTATATGTATGCCTATACTATGAGCTTTGTAAGCTTTCTTTAGATTTAACAAAATATGACTAACCACTTACTTTACACAAATTTAATGCTGTTTATAAGTTCTTTGTAAAAATATAGTAACCCTCCTGCCTCTGCTTCTTTTACTTTTGCTCTGATAAAATACCCTGACAAGAAGCAAATTAGGGGAAACAAGGACTATTTTAGCTCACAGTTCAAGGTAGAGTACATCGTGGTGAAAAGACAAGGCTGCAGGGCATTGCAGCAGCTGGTCACCTTACAGACTCAGTGAGAAGAGAACAAGAAAGTCATGCGTGTTAGCGCTAGTGCTCAGTTTGCTTTCCCACCTAACATGCTCCATGATGACTTCCCCAAGCATGGTCCCACCCACTATTAAGACGGGTCTTCCCACACCATTTAAGATAGTCAAGATGCTGCCTCACAGACATGTCCTAAGCTCATCTCCTAAGAGATTCTGTTGACAATATTGACCAACACGCTTCTTCACACAATTGGCACAATTTTCCTTGTAACATATATGAGCCATTTGCCTCCACTATGTAAACAGAAGAACTATATGAAGCAATGCAGAGGTGTGAATGGGGCAGAATTAAGCTTCAGTATTTGGGTGGATTAATTCTGATCCCACCTGCTGCTCTCTTAAGCAGGAGCAATATGACTTGTCTTGTAAGAAGTTTTAACAAGTGTAAGAAAAGGAATTGGTCAGTGCTTACAGAGATGATCCAATAGTAAATAGCAATGGAAATGGCAGGAACTTCTGCAATGCAAGCCAAAGAATGGTTGGAGGACTCTCTGTGTTTGCATCTAAGAATTTTTGGTGTGGTGTGTGTCTACATACTTATACTTTTGGTCCAGAATAACAGAATCCCTCTCTCTCTCTCTCTCTTCTTTCTTTCTTTCTTCTCTTTCTTTCTTCTTTCTTTCCTTCTCTCTCTCTCTTTCTTTCTTTCTTTCTTTCTTTCTTTCTTTCTTTCTTTCTTCCTTCCTTCCTTCCTTCCTTTCTTCTTTTCTTCCTTTCTTTCCTTTCCCCATTTCTCTGTTCCATTCCCCTTTTCTTGTTTACTATAGGATGGATAATTTTGCTTTGTTGGTTTTCCCATATACCATGTCACCACAGGTCCAAAGCACCACAGGTTTCACGGGTTGTGACTGGGCTGTGATCTTCGATAAGCAAAACAAAATCTTTTTATAAGTTTTTTTGTTACAGTGATCAAAAAATGAATAATATACGTGCATTAGAGAGTTTCTTTAAAAAGTAAAAATAAAATATTTCCATGTTAAAAACTAAGACCAGAATGGCAAGATGTTTCTAGAGGCGCAATAGTGACACTTATATCTAGGCAGTAACCAACACATGTCTAATTGGACCTAAGGCCTC
Organism: Tokudaia tokunoshimensis; assembly: GCA_036184795.1. Lineage (NCBI taxonomy): Eukaryota > Metazoa > Chordata > Mammalia > Rodentia > Muridae > Tokudaia > Tokudaia tokunoshimensis. The sequence goes on from BTHU01000012.1 coordinate 49,087,181, forward strand.
ACAAATGGAGGGAAATTATGCACAGTTATAGAAACCTAGCTGACTCCTGGGACTAGTGAAGGCATGGATCTTAGAAGAGAGCCTAGTACTGACACTTAGATAGCCCAGCATAATTCCTAACTGCAATATACTTATCCTTATACCCACAGATGGGTATAGTTCTCACCCCTCATCAATGTGTGCTTTGCAATAAGTGGAAAAACCACAGTGGGAAAAATGAATCAATTAATTGTTTATGTGGTACCCAGATGCATCTGCAGATCAACTCCTGCACCTAAGGCTCTGGAAACATGACAGAACAGGGAACACAAATGTAATGTAAAAGATTGTAAATGTCTTTTTTTTTTCTTTTGAGTCTAATTTTTTTAATTGGATATTTTCTTTATTTGCATTTCAAATGTTTTCCCATTTCCAGGCCTCCCCTTTGGAAACCCCGTATCCCATCCCCCCACCCGGCCTGCCTCTATGAGGGTGCTCCCCCACCCACTCACCCACTCCCATCTTCCTGCCTTGGCTTTCCTCTACACTGGGGCATCGAAAATCCTCAGACCCAAAGGAAACTCCTCCCACTGATGTCCAACAAGGCCATCCTCTGCCACATAAGCAGCCAGAGCCATTGGTCCCTCCATGTATCCTCTGTGGCTGATGGTCCATTCCCGGAAGCTCTAGAAGGTCTGACCTGTTGACACTGTTGCTCCCCCCATGGGGCTGCAAATACTCTCAGCTCCTTCAGTCCCTTTTCCGACTCTTCCATCAGGGCCCCCACGCTCAGTCCAATGGTTGGCTGCGAGCATCCACCTCTGTATTTGTCAGGCTCAGGCAGGGCCTCTCAGGAGACAGCCATATCAGGCTCCCATCCCAAGAAGTCTATGATGACAGTAAGTCTCCTATCAGTGACAAGAAAACTACACCTATAATAATTCTATAGCAAAGACTGCTGAACAAGACCTGAATGTTGACAATAGCAATAGACATGCTAATGCAGAAGAGAAAATGTTACTGGGCCCCACCCCTAGACAAAGAACTACAAGCAGCTAATGACTGCTGAGAGGGAGAATTAATATCTCCCAGGGAGGAGTCACTCTAAATGACCCAATACAAAATATTCAGCTCTGAAATCACATACATCAAGCAACACTAAACACAGATTCAATAGATTGAATTTATATAGTTATGCATGTATATACTTATTTATATAACAAGAATAATCAAAGAAAAAGTCGCCATCAATTTGAGAGTGAGTGAGAGGTTTGAGAGGGTATGGAGAAAGAAAGGGAAGGGTTGTAATTAACTTTAATTAAAATATGTTATTTATATTTAAACATATATGCAATTATAAGCTTGCTGGGACACCTTTCTTATACAAGATAATAAAGATTAGGTTAGCCTCTGGTCACACTTTATGTTGTTTGGGTTATGAGAGATTAAAAGATGTGTCTTGGTGGGTGTCACCATTCCATGGGCTGAAGGTCAGAGACTGAATACAAAGGAGAAAGCAAGCTGAGTGCAAGCATTCACTTTTCTATTTCCTGACTGTGCATGTGACAGTATCTCCTTAAGTTCCCGAGTCAGGATTCCCTCTCTGATTGGACCTTAGTTAGGTGAGCCAGAAGAAAGCTGTTAAGTTGCTTTTGTCAGGGCACTTCATCATAGCAAAGTGAAAAAGTAACTAAGTCAATAACCTTAAAAACCCAAAATAAAATACCTTCATTACTAAAATGTAAAAGGATTGAAAGCACATTTTATGTTTAGATGTTTTCACCATAAAATGCACTTGCTATTAAGGGTGTTTCACTCCATAGCATAGAAAACCATTTCTATGAATTTTACCTTTTAATTTGACTTTTCTAAATTCAAAAAATCATCTGTCTTTCTTTTATTTTTGTGTTTACTTCTGTCTGTTTTACTTTTACATAGTGAGAAAACTGACACAGACCTTTTACATTAAAGTTAGAATGTACTTTGTATCAAAATATGCATATTGAAATTAGTCATTGTATCTGGAATCTTATTCTTTTTTATATGATTTATTTGTTCGTTTTCTATGAGTATAAAATGAGTAGCTGTCTTCAGACACACCAGAAGAGGCCATCGGATCCCATTACAGATGGTTGTGAGCCACCATGTGGTTGCTGGGATTGAACTCCGGTCCTCTGGAAGAGCAGACAGTGCTCTTAACCACTGAACCATCCCTCCAGCCCTGGAATCTTATTCTTTAAGGTTTGCTTTCTATATATTGGATGGTATTTTGTTTTTTCAGAGATCACTATTATATATATATATATTTTTTTTTTCTTCAAAGAGAAAAAGGAGAAAAACAAATTATTTCAGTCAGTGTAAGTTGTACATTTATTCTAAAGAATTTCTCTGTGCTTCTTATTCATCACCACCAGGTGGAGTATTGCTTTAAATATGAACTTTATTCTTCCCTGCATGAATAACTAGATTAATTCTACTATGCTAGTAAGTAGTCAAAGTTCTGGTGAATGGTTGGATAACTATTGAAATTTTAATCACTATAGGGTTAATGGAACTATTAGTTGTGAAAAATAAGGACAGCAAGCACACATTTTTTTTTCTGTTGGAAATGATTTTATTTTATTTTGAAAAGTTGCAAATACACATTCAGAGTTGAACGTGTCAGGCTGTGTCTAGGCAAACACATGTATCAGTCCCCCTTGTTTAATGGCTTTACCCATAACATCAGAGATTTGTGTGAGAAGGTTGTACAGAGGGTAACAAGACAATGTATGTGGATAATAGGTGTATGTACTACACATACCTATTACACAGATCATGTGTGCCAATCTTCCCAGGCTAAGTAGTACTCTTGTGAACAGGCTAGAGAACATTGAGAAACTCAGCTCATTTTTTCCTCCCAGTGGTAATGAATGATGAGTCTCCCTCCCAGTAAAAGCTAGAAATCCAAATCTTCGTGAGAAATCTCTCAAGCTTTAAATCTTGGTAAACACATTTATTCACTGGTCTGCAATGGAAGGAAAGCATATTATTACAATTGCAAGGAGATTATATGGCCCAGTCAGGTACATGAAATAGTATTTAGCTTTTATGACATTGTGTAGTTTTGTCCCCAAGACAAGAATCATAACATACCTGCTATTTTAATTATGTGTGTTTTGCACATATTTATTAATTACAATAATGTACAATGTGTTGAAAAATGCTGAATTCCACTGAGCTATTTTGAGAATGATTTTTCCCTTGAATTAATTCATCATCATCATCATCATTATCATCATTTAGATTTGTTTTTATTTTATGTGTATAGGTGTTTTGCTTTGTGTACCACATGAGTACTTGGTGCCCAAGAAGATCAGAAGAGGACATTGGAGTTTAAGATGTTAGTGAGCTGCCATGTGGGTGCAGGAATTTACCCTAGGTCCTCTGAATGAGCAGCAAGTGTTCTTAACTGCAGAGCCATCTCCCCAGCCCCTTGAGGTGCTTTAAAAGCATGTCGTTGACAAACATTTTCATTCATTTGTAGTCAACTCATTCATAATGGTGAGCTGAGCTAAGGACACACACAGGTGATATGAAATTATTTTAATCATTCAATATGTAAGTGTATTCATTTATTTATTTACTTTTGAGGCAGTAGTTTGCTATGTATCCTAGACTGGCCTCATATTCCCCGCCCCCCATCCTTTTACGTCCCTACAACACTAGACTTTGGCCATCCCATCCAGTAGGAAGGCTTTTGCTTTGCTTTGAAATGGGCCTTGCGTATTCTAGACAAGTACATTCTACTATTTACTTTTTTGTTGTTGTTGTTGTTGCTGAGACAAAATACAGGACAGAAGCAATTTATGGAAATGGAAGGGAATTTTATCTTTGGCTCACAGTTTGAAGGTGCACCGTTGTGGGGAAGGTGTGTTGGCAGAAGCCTGATTCCTCTGGGTCCAATGCCTAGTCAGGAAGCAGCAAGAAAGTGATAGATGCTGTTGCTCACCTTATCACCATCGATACCAGTCACATTTAGGGTAGCCCTTTGCACTTCTACTAATCCTATTTAGAATCTCCCTTACAGATATACTTAGAGGGTTGTCTCCTTGGTGATTCTAGAACTTGCCAATCTGAGAATCAACAGTTATGCACTCTATCACGAAGGAGTAAGATTAACACTAATTATGCTTATCATTCAGAATAGGTACAAATTATCTTCCCAGAACCTCAGAATTTGTTAGACCTTCTTTATGGATGGATAGTCATGATATTACATCCCATAACATCTCTGCCTATCTGTCCTTGCTACTCAGAAGAACAGTGGCAGAGGTTATGATTGGACAGCAACATGGAAATGACTCAAACACTCACCAGTTATGTATGAGACTAAAGAATACAAATTTAAATGGTATCCAGTGATCCACATCACACTGCCAGGATAGAACACTTAAATGTGTGAAGTGATATATGTGTGTGACGTGGACCAGAAGTACTTCAGTCAATTCTACACGTATCCCACGAGTTAACACCTTCCGACTGTGAATACCAAGTGAAGCATCTCAAAATAAAATGATAATTATCCATACCATCCTGTCTTGATGTGGAGATTAAGATTAGATAGAGGAGGATAACAAATTTAAATTTTAAAAAACATAACACTGCAAGCCCATTGTCGTAGAATCAAAGAGTGCTTAGAGTTTTCTTGTCAAAATAATTTTTAAAATTCTATTTTTATTATTTATTTATTTTATTTATTTTTTGATACAAAAATGTATTTCTGTGTATGTTTCAACCGCATGTATGGAAAAGTGCCATGTGCCCATTCAGGTCTAAAGAGAGCCACTATTTGGGTACTGAGAACCCAACCTAGTTGTCTGTAAGAGCAGTAAGGACTCTTTAACAGTGAAGCCATCTCTCCAGCCCCTGTATAATTATTGAGTAATAGTAAACTAAACATTTAAGTTTTAGTCCAAAACTTAATTTTTATTGAAGTGAATTTATATCACATACATAGAATCATTTTAAAGACTATAATGTAGTGTCCTTTAACAGAGTCACAATGTTGTACAACCATTTTGTCTCCAAGTTAGAACATTTGGTAGTCATCAAGTTATAGCTGTCTGTGTTCCATTCCTTCCTTTCCTCCTCTCAGCCTGCTAACCACAAATTTACCTTCTGTGCTTAGACATTTGTCTAGACCAGATGCTTTCTTTGCCAAGACATTAAGAAATATGTGACCTTTGTATCTGGCTTCTTCATTTAGTCTGTTTCCAGGATCTTTGCATGTTGTAGCATGAACCTGAAATTCATTCCTTCTTAAAACTGAGTAATAGCCCACTCTATGTATATACCTCTATTGCTTATCCATTCACCTGCCAGAGCGCTTGGATTGTTTCCACCTTGTGGTTTGAATAAGAATGGTTTGAATATGGCTTCCATAGACTCATATTTGAATGCTTAAGGAGTGGCACTATTAGGAGGTGTGGCCTTGTTGGAGTGGGTATGGCCTTGGGGGAGGAAGTATGTCACTGGGGATGGGCTTTAGGGTTTCAGAAGCCCAAACCAGGTCCAGTGTCACTCTCCCTTCCTGCTGTCTACGGATCCAGATATAAAACTCTCAGCTCCTTCTCCACCATGTCTGCCTGCATGCTACAATGTATCATGCCATGATGATAATGGACTGAACTGCTGAATCTGTAAACCAGCTCCAATAAATGTTTTCCTTTATAAGACTTACTATGGTCATGGTGTCTCTTCACAGCAATGAAAACCCTAAGATACACCTGTACCAAATATTGGCATGAAAGAACCCATCTGAGTCCTTGTTCTTAATTCTTTTGCTTTGTACCTAAAATTGAATCAAATGTTAATTTTGTTTAAATTTTTGAGGAACTATCAGTCTTTTGTTCGGTGGATTTATCATAAAAAAATCTCATTATCACTAGACAGAGACTTCAAAGTTTCTACCTCTTTATTAATACTTTGTTCTTATTAGCAGAATTCTAACTTGTTAATCATAATGAGCGAAGTGATTTGTGTTTTTGCTTCCTCAGTGACTGAGTGATGAGCATCTCACGGTAGTGGACACTGGTGTTTTGTCCCGGAGAAACATGGGTTCAAGGTCGTTTGCTGCTTTTTATAACATTTGTCTTTTTGTTATAGACTGATTCTTGTTACATCTGAATGTTAAAGTTTTATCATATATGTGTTTACTCTAATATTGGAGACTGCCTTTTGATTTTCTTGATAATACCTTTTGATACAAATGATGGTTGAATCAAAATCTTCCTTTTGGGTTTTTGACACAAGATTTCTCTATGTATCTTGGCTGGCTTGGCACTCCCCATGTAGACCACATTGGCCTCCAAATTATAAAGTTCCTCTGACATGCCTCTAGAATGATGAGATTAAAGATGTGTGGCATCATGTAAAGTGAGATAGTGATTTAATTTTTATGAAGTTCAATTTCCTTCATTTTCATTTTTTTTTTGCTATTGATATCAAGTCTAAGATACTCTAGGACAAATACAAGGTTCCTGAGAACTATCACAGGAATGATGCCTTCTTCTGATAGTTTTATTGTTTGAGGTCTTATATTTGCGCTCTTATAATATTAAATCTATTTTTATATAAAAGTAAAGAAGAACATTCTCTCAATGTGGTGTTTGAGTGTCCCTTGTACCAGTGGTAAAAACTTGCTTCCACTAGATTAGTGGTTCTCAACCTGTGGGTCACAACCCCTTTGAGGGCTACATTTCAGATATTCTGCATATCAGATACTTACATCATATTCCATAACAGTCATGAGGTAACAATGAGACAATATTGTGGTTGAGAGTCACCACAACATGGGGAAGAGTATTTAAGGGTTGTAGCATTAGAAAAGGAAAGTTGAGAACCACTGTACTAGATTGTGTTGGAGTGTCTGTGAAAAATCAACTGTTCATTGAATTGTGTATTATTTCTTGACTTTGAATTCTCATCCACTGGTATATAATTGTATATTAATTATTCACAAAAATTGTATAATATATAAAATATTATTTATATTACATGCACATATTATGCTGGTTAGGTTTTTTGTTAATTTGATTAAAGCTGAGTGATCTGAGAATAGAGAGACTTAGGTGAGAAATTGTGTTATCAGATTGCCTGTAGGCAAGTCTGTGAGGACATTTTCTTAATTGATGATTGATGTGAGAAGACCCAGCCCAATTTGGGTGATACACACCTGGTCAGGTGATCCTGGTGTGTGTGTATAAGGAAGCAATGTGACCAAGCTACAGAGAGCTAGCTAGTAAGCAACATTATAGCTTCTGCTTCAGTTCCTGCCTTCAGTTCCTGCCTTGAGTCAATCCCCTGTCTTCATTCAGTGATGGATTGTGACTTGAGAATTTTAAGGTGAAATAAACTCTTTTTGGAAATAAACTCTTTCTCACTAGCTGCTTTTGGTCATGGTGTTTTATCACCACAATAAAAAACAAACAAGGACGATACTGAAAAATATTTTTTCATGCATGTTCTATCACTCTTGCACAATTTCTACTGTAGCAACATGAACTACATCAGTGCTTCTGTTAAAGCTAGTAAGTCAACGTGTATGTATTCGTTTTCCCTAACATCCATAGTTTACAGAGGGTTTAATCTTGGTTTTATGTAGTCTACTGGGTTTGGCAGATAATGGCCTGAACCTACCATTTTAGTATGATAGAGAATATTTTTACCATTCTAAATATCTTCTATATTCTGCTTATTTATGTTAATTAGTTTATTACAGCTATGGCAACACACATGAAAGAATAACTTAGGGGAAACTTTGGATAATAGTTTACGGTTTCCGTTCATCCAAGTAGGGAGCACAGGCAGAGAAGAGCAGACAGTAAACAGAAAGAGGAAGGGAGGGGAGAAGAGAAAGAGAGGATGGTTACTGCAGTCCGTGGCTTTCTCCTTCTGCACTTCTTTTTCTGTGTCGGTGCCCAACCTATGGGATGGTTTCCTGAACAATTATGGTGGATTTTTCCTCATTAGTTAGCTGTCTTTGAAGAAGTCCTCTCAGATACATCCAAAGATGGACTATAATGAGTTCATAGGCATTTCCTGGTGCAGTCAACATTCAAGATTAACCATTATACTACTGATCTTTTCCTACTCAATAATAATTAGGTTCACTTTATTGCTTCTATGTTTTTATTTTCCATAAAGTCATGTATTTAGGATCAGATACTATGTAAAACTTAAAGGCATGTCTTATTTCATGCATAGTATGCATTTGTGTTTTTTCTAAGTCTCTTTGTGGCTTGGTTCACTTTTTGATTGTTGAATTTTGTACTGTTTGTCTTAGTCAGGGTTTCTATTCCTGTTATTTTTATATTTGTGTGGTTACTTTCTTTTGGGTTTGTTGGAAAAAGATTACTTTCTTGCTTTTTCTAGGGTGTAGTTTCCCTCCTCGTGTTGGTGTTTTCCATCTATTATCCTTTGTAGGACTGGATTTGTGGAAAGATATTGTGTAAATTTGGCTTTATCATGGAATATATTATTTTCTCCATCTATGGTAATTGAGAGTTTTGCTGGGTATAGTAGTTTGGGCTGGCATTTCTGTTCTCTTAGGGTCTGTATGAGATCTGCCCAGGATCTTCTAGCTTTCATCGTCTCAGGTAAGAAATCTGGTGTAATTCTGATAAGTCTGCCTTTATAGGATACTTGACCTTTTTCCCTTATTGCTTTTAATATTCTTTCTTTGTTTAGTGCATTTGGTGTTTTGATTATTATGTGACAGGAGGACTTTCTGTTCTGGTCCAGTCTGTTTGGAGTTCTGTAGGCTTCTTGTATGTTAATGAATGTCTCTTTCTTTAGGTTAGGGAAGTTTTCTTCTATAATGTTGTTGAAGATATTTACTGGCCCTTTAAGTTGGAAATCTTTGCCCTCTTCTATACCTATAATCCTTAGGTTTGATCTTCTCATTGTGTTCTGGATTTCCTGGATGTTTTGGCTCAGAAGCTTTTTGCATTTTGCATTTTCTTTGACTGTTGAGTCAATGTTTTCTATGGTATCTTCAGCCCCTGAGATTCTTTCTTCTATCTCTTGTATTCTGTTGTTGATGCTTGCATCTATGACTCCTGAATTCTTTCCAAGATTTTCTATTTCTAGAGATGTCTCACTTTGTGATTTCTTTATTGTTTCTACTTCTATTTTTTAGATCCTGGGTGGTTTTGTTCAGTTCCTTCACTTGTTTGTTTGTATTTTCCCGTAATTCTTTAAGGGATTTTGTGTTTTCTCTTTAAGGGCCTCTACCTGTTCACTCATGCCCTCCTGTATTTCTTCAAGGGATTTTTGTGTTTCCTTTTTAAGGGCTTTTACCTTTTGAGCCATATTCTCCTGTATATCTTTAAGGGAGTTATTTATGTCCTTCTTGATGTCCTTTAATAGCATCGTGAGGTGATACTTTAAATCCACCTCTTGATTTTCTGGTGTATTGGGGTATCCAGAACTTTCTGTAATGGGAGAACTGGCCTCTGATGTTGCCAAATAGTCTTGGTTTCTGTTGGTAGGGTTCTTGTGCTTGCCTTTCACCATCTGGTTATCTCTGATGTTAGTTGGTCTTGCTGTCTCTGGCAGAAGCTTGTCCCTCCTATGGGCCTATAAGCCTGTGTCTGTACTCCTGGGAGACCAACTCTCTTCTGGCAGGGTCTGTGCACAGAAGGCTGTGGAGCAGTCTGGTTCCCTGCTGCAAATGGCGGCTGGAAGTGAAGACTCCTTTCCCAGCAGCTCCACTGATCATATGCCCTGTGCGCTCCTAGCTGTTTCCCTCCAGAGAGAAGGTGGAGATCTCACCTCTGCACTCAGATGTGAAATCACTGATGGGAGATCACTCTCTCCTGGCAGGTTGTGCAAAGAAGGCTTTGGAGCTGCCTGGTTCCCTGCTGTGGCCAGAAGGGAAGACTCCTGTCCCAGCAGTAACACTCCTGTTTGTTTTCTTATTGTTGATTTTTAAGCATCCTATTTATATGATAGATAAATTTTTTTGATACTGTGGATTAGATATAAAATGTCCATTAGAATGAGTTATTCCAGCCTGGTCTACAAAGTGAGTTCCAGGACAGCCAGGGCTATACAGAGAAACCCTGCCTCGAAAAACCAAAAAAAAAAAAAAAAAAAAAAAAAAGAATGAGTTATTCATTGAAGGCTTTCCGTTGGCACTATTTTGGAGGCTGCAGAAACATTAAAAGTCAGTGACAACTGTGAGAAATAGGATGTCTTGTTCCTGGCCCCCCTCTCTCTCTTCCCTTTACATCATGTAGTAAGCTGCATTTCTTTACCATGTGCTCTTTAACGTTCATGCCTCCCACAGGCTTGCAACAATAAAGTTATCTGGTTATGGACTGAAACCTTTGAACCAATGAGTGCCTCCTTTAGCTTTCTAGAGGCATTTATCAGTGATGGAATGTCTGAATAAAACAGATATGGTCTTTGCAACCAGTTTTCAAGTGGTCTTCTCATTATCTTATTATTGCCTTTTACAGGGCATAAGCTTTTTTAAGGCAATCAACCTTATCAATTATTTTTTTCATTAACCATGTATTTAGGGGACCTAAAATACCATGATCATTTCTGAAAAGATTTCTGCTATGTTACTTGCTAAGAATTTTATGTCTTTCAGAGTAAATACATGAAGGGCAATTTCTGGGCTCACAATTTCTCTACTATTCTGTCGTTTTTTTTTTTTTCTAATATTTTACTAAGACTTCACTAATGAATCAGATAGACTCAGTTCTCTTCAACTTTGATTTTCTGTGTCATCATGGACTTGGATGTTCTAGGCCTACTGCTTTTCTGTGGCACCTTTAAAATTAGTTTAGTTAGTTTATTTACATAAAACAAGATAGTTGGATATGATTGCATTGGCCATATATAACAAATGTGGAACAACTGACTTGTTGATAATATTGTCTTTCAATGTATGAGCACATCATGTCTCTCACTTATTTAGTTTTTTGATTTCTGTCATCAGTGTTTTATAGAGTTCCTCTTAGAAGTTGTATAAATCTTGATAAATTTCTATTTTTTTTAACTTGGGGAATTCTGCTACTATGAATTTCTTGTTTCTTGTTGGTATATGAAGAGGTTGTATGCATTTGATGCTATAATCTCTCATTACTTTTAAATGCAGTTGTTTCAGTTTGTTGTGTTTTTGAACCAGATGATCATGAATGTTTTTATTCGGTCTATCCAAGATTGTATGCCTTTTATTTTCTTTTGTCTTATTACTTTAACATAGGGCTTCCAGTACAATATCAAAAAGAAGCAGGGAATGGGGACATTTTTGCTCTATGTCCATGGGAATGATTTAAATGTAACTGTTACAGCTGTTGCAATCTGCATCTGTGTAGGTGCTCCTTGTCAAGGGAGGGTCTTTCCCTCTATTCCTGCTTTAATAAGAGTGTTTACAATGAACTGATGGTAAATTTATGCAGAATGATCTTCCCACATCCCACATTGTAATGATCATGAGATTTTTGTTCTTCAGATAGCCAACATGCTGTGTTAAGCTGTGTGCACTGGAAATGGTAAAGCAGCACTGCACAGACAGGATGAATGCACTTGGTTGACATGTGTCATTCTTGCAATATCACTGTCTAGGTTTTTTAGTAGGGCAATGTTGCCCTTGTAAAGCAATTAGGAAGCAGACCCTTTATTCCTAACTTCTGAAAGATACTATAATGAATTGGCATACTCTCTTCCTTGAATGTTTGGTAGAGTTCACACTGGTGAACTGTTTTTGTCCTGATGTTTTCTGTGGGATTATGTACTGATTATTTTTTTTGTCAACGTAACACAAGCTAGAGTTATCTAAAGGAGGGAAAGTAATCTAAAAGGAGGAGTGCTGCTTACAGTGGCTTGTGGCTTGCCCACTCATGACTTGTTCATCTTGCTTTCTTATACAACACAATTCTGCCTGCCTTGGGTTGGCACTACCCACAGTAAGATGAGCCTTCCCATATCAATTAAGAAAATGCCCCACAGGCTTACCGAAAGACCAATCTGTCAGAGATATTTTCTAAATTTATGGTCCCTCTTCTCAAATGACTCTAGCTTATGTCAACTTGACAAAAAAAAAACCAGAAAAATTTAAAAAAGTCTCGGCAGATGCTTACTATAGGATGAAGCAAGCCTGGTGATAGAATTTTATTCCCTGAAACATAGATAAAGTGTGAGAAGGAAACTAAGTGCACTAAGTTGTTCTTTGACTTCCTTGCATTCTACATTGTGTGTCTGCTCCCTACATATCTTACATGTGTATGAGCATGCATGTATATATACAATAATAAACATAATTACAATTTATACTCAATGTACAAATTGAAAAGATACATACAAAGAAAAGATACTCAATGAAAGAAAATATGAACAAAGGAAGTTTCTATCTTGCCAACATCTCCTTTGTATAGAAAGAGATAAACTATGAAGAATGGACCAGAACTTAAGACATTATTTTCATAACCACTTTTTTAGAAACTTAAGAGAATTATGTATCAAGATGGTGACAGATTTTACTGAAGAGAATTTCACTATGGAGAGCAAAGTTAAATTAACAAATATAAAAGGGATACCCTTATATTCTACAAAGTACATTTTTGTACTTAATTTTATTTTAACCCCCAAATAATTTCTGGAAATACTGGACATGGGATGTAGGAGCAAAAACATTCTTTTTTTTTTTTAATTTAATTTAATTTTATTTTTTTAATTTACATTCCAAATCACTTCCCCTTTCCCGTTTCCTCCCTCCCCGAAAGTCCCATAAGCCCCCTTCCCTCCCTCTTTTCTCCGTTCAACCCCCTCTCATTACTCTGTCCTGGCGTTCCCCTACATCCAGTCTTTCCAGGACCAGGGGTCTCTCCTTCCATCTTTTTAGAAATCTATTGATATGCTGATTGTGTCTAGGGTATTCTGAGATTCTGGGTCAATATCCCCTTATCAGTGACTTCATACCATGTGTGATCTTTTGTGATTGGGTTACCTCACTAAGGATGATATTTTCAAGTTCTGACCATTTGCCTAGGAATTTCGTGAATTCATTGTTTTTAATTGCAGAGTAGTATTCCATTGTGTAAATATACCACATCTTCTGAATCCATTCCTCCGTTGAGGGACATCTGGGTTCTTTCCAGCTTCTGGCTATTATAAATAAGGCTGCTATGAATATAGTGGAGCATGTGTCCTTATTGCATGCAGGTAAAGTCTCTGGGTATATGCCCAGGAGTGGTATAGCCGGATCCTCCGGAAGTGTCATGCCCAGTTTTCTGAGGAGCCGCCAGACTGCTTTCCAGAGTGGTTGTACCAGCCTGCAATTCCACCAGCAGTGGAGGAGTGTTCCTCTTTCTCCACATCCTCGCCAACAACTGCTGTCTCCTGTGTTTTTGATCTTAGCCATCCTGACTGGTGTGAGATGGAATCTCAGGGTTGTTTTGATTTGCATTTCCCTAATGACTAAGGATGATGAACATCTCTTTAGGTGCTTCTCAGCCATTAGATATTCTTCAGGTGAGAACTCTTTGTGGAGCTCTGTACCCCATTTTTTAATAGGGTTACTTGCCTTTCTGGAGTTTAACTTCTTGAGTTCTTTGTATATCTTGGATATTAGCCCTCTGTCGGATGTAAGGTTGGTAAAGATCATTTCCCAGTTAGTTGGTTGCCGCTTTGTCTTTTTGACGGTGTCTTTTGCCTTGCAAAAACTTTGTAATTTAATGAGGTCCCATTTGTCTATTCTTGATCTTAGAGTATAAGCTATTGGAGTTCTGTTCAGGAAATTCTCCCCTGTGCCCATATGTTCAAGGTTCTTCCCTAGTTTCCCTTCTATTAGTTTCAGTGTGTCTGGTTTTATGTGGAGATCTTTGATCCACTTAGAATTGAGCTTAGTGCAAGGAGATAAGGATGGGTCAATTTGCATTCTTCTGCATGTTGACCTCCAGCTGAGCCAGCACCATTTGTTGAAAAGGCTATCTTTTTTCCACTGGATGGTTTTAGCTCCTTTGTCAAAGATCAAGTGACCATAGGAGTGTGGATTCATTTCTGGGTCTTCAATTCTGTTCCATTGATCTACATGTCTGTTACTGTACCAATACCATGCAGTTTTTAACACTATTGCTCTGTAGTACAGCTTGAGGTCCGGGATACTGATTCCCCCAGAGGTTCTTTTACTCTTGAGAATAGTTTTAGCTATTCTGGGTTTTCTGTTATTCCAGATGAATTTTTGAATTGCTCTTTCTAACTCTATGAAGAATTGAGTTGGGATTTTGATGGGGATTGCATTGAATCTGTGTATTACTTTTGGTAAGATGCTCATTTTTACTATATTAATCCTGCCAATCCATGAGCATGGCAGATTTTTCCATCTTCCGAGGTCTTCTTCAATTTCTTTCTTCAGAGACTTGAGGTTCTTGTCATACAGATCTTTCACTTGTTTGGTTAGCGTCACGCCAAGATACTTAATATGGTTTGTGGCTATCGTAAAGGGTATTATTTCTCTTACTTCTTTCTCAGCCTGCTTATCCTTTGAGTATAGGAAGGCTTCTGACTTGCTTGAGTTGATTTTATATCCGGCCACTTTGCTGAAGTCGTTTATCAGCTGTAGGAGTTCTCTGGTGGAGTTCTTTGGGTCGCTTATGTATACTATCATATCGTCTGCAAATAGTGATAGTTTGACTTCTTCCTTTCCAATTTGTATCCCTTTGACCTCTTTTTCTTGTCTAATTGCTCTAGCTAGAACTTCAAGTACTATATTGAAAAGATATGGAGAGAGAGGGCAGCCTTGTCTAGTCCCTGATTTTAGTGGGATTGCTTCAAGTTTCTCTCCGTTTAGATTGATGCTGGCTACTGGTTTGCTGTAAATTGCTTTTACTATGTTTAGATATGGGCCTTGAATTCCTGATCTTTCCAAGACCTTTAGCATGAAAGGATGCTGAATTTTGTCAAATGCTTTCTCAGCATCTAATGAGATGACCATGTGGTTTTTTTCTTTGAGATTGTTTATGTAGAGGATTACATTGATGGATTTCCTTATATTGAACCATCCCTGCATCCCTGGGATGAAGCCTACTTGATCGTGGTGAATGATCGTTTTGATGTGTTCTTGGATTCGGTTGGCAAGAATTTTATTGAGTATTTTTGCATCGATATTCATAAGAGAGATTGGCCTGAGATTCTCTTTCTTTGTCGGATCTTTGTGTGCTTTTGGTATTAGTGTAATTGTGGCTTCATAGAACGAGTTGGGTAGTGTTCCTTCTGTTTCTATTTTGTGGAACAGTTTGAAGAGTATTGGTGTTAGGTCTTCTTTGAAGGTCTGATAGAATTCTGCACTAAAACCATCTGGACCTGTGCTTTTTTTGGTTGGAAGACTTCCAATGACAACTTCTATTTCTTCAGGGGTTATAGGACGGTTTAGATGGTCTATTTGATCCTGATTTAATTTTGGTACTTGGTATCTGTCAAGGAAATTGTCCATTTCCTCAAGATTTTCTAGTTGTGTTGAATACAGGTTTTTGTAGTAGGATCTGATGATTTTTTGAATTTCCTCAGTTTCTGTTGTTATCTCTCCCTTTTCGTTTCTGATTTTATTAATTTGGATACTATCTCTGTGCCCTCTGGTTAGTCTGGCTAAGGGCTTATCTATCTTGTTGATTTTCTCAAAGAACCAACTCCTCGTTTTGTTGATTCTTTGTATGGTTTTATTTGTTTCTACTTGATTGATTTCAGCCCTGAGTTTGATGATTTCCTGCCTTCTACTCCTCTTTGGTGTATTTGCTTCTTTTTGTTCCAGGGCTTTCAGGTGTGCCATTAAGCTGTTAGTGTATGCTGTCTCCCGTTTCTTTTTGGCGGCACTCAGGGCTATGAATTTTCCTCTTAGCACTGCTTTCATTGTGTCCCATAAGTTAGGGTATGTTGTGCCTTCATTTTCATTAACTTTCAAAAAGTCTTTGATTTCTTTCTTTATTTCCACCTTGACCAAGTTATCATTGAGTAGAGCATTGTTCAGCCTCCATGTGTACGTGGGTTTTCTTTTGTTTTTGTTGCCATTGAAGACCACCCTTATTCCATAGTGATCTGATAGGAGGCATGGGATTATTTCTATCTTCTTGTATCTGTTGAGGTCTGATTTGTGACCAATTATATGGTCAATTTTGGAGAAGGTACCATGAGGAGCTGAGAAGAAGGTGTATTCTTTAGCTCTAGGATGAAATGTTCTATATATATCAGTTAGTTCCATTTGGTCCAAGGCTTCAATTAGATTCACTGTGTCCCTGTTTAGTTTCTGCTTTCCTGAACGATCCATTTCAGAGAGCGGGGTGTTGAAGTCACCCACTATTATTGTGTGCGGTACGATGTGTGCTTTGAGTTTTAGTAAAGTTTCTTTTACGAATGAGGGTGCCCTTGCATTTGGAGCATAGATATTCAGGATTGAGAGTTCTTGATGGTGGATTTTTCCCTTGATCAGTATGTAGTGTCCTTCTGTGTCTTTTTTGATGACTTTGGGTTGAAAATCAATTTTATCCGATATTAGGATGGCTACTCCACCTCGTTTCTTGGGGCCATTTGCTTGTAAAATTGTTTTCCAGCCTTTTACTCTGAGGTAGTGTTTGTCTTTGACACTGAGGTGCGTTTCCTGCATGCAGCAAAAAGCTGGGTCCTGTTTACGTATCCAGTCTGCTAGTCTATGTCTTTTAATTGGGGAATTGAAACCATTGATATTAAGAGAGATTAAGGCATAGTGATTATTGCCATCTGCCATTCTTGACGCTATCTTTATGTTTGAGTGGTTATCTACTTTTGGGTTTGATTCAAGAAGGTTATTATCTCATTTTTTCCAGGGTGTTGTTTCTCTCCCTGTATTGGAGGTTTCCACCTATTATCCGTTGCAGGGCTGGATTTGTGGAAAGATATTGTGAAAATTTGGTTTTATCATGGAATATCTTGGTCTCTCCATCTATGGTGATTGAGAGTTTTGCTGGGTATAGTAGTCTAGGCTGGCATTTGTGCTGTCTTAGTGTCTGCATGAGATCTGCCCAGGATCTTCTGGCTTTCATAGTCTCTGGTGAGAAGTCTGATGTGATTCGGATAGGTCTTCCTTTGTATGTTACTTGGCCCTTTTCTCTTACTGCATTTAGTATTCTTTCTTTGTTTAGAACATTCGGTGTTTTGATTATTATGTGACGGGAGGTATTTCTGTTCTGGTCCAGTCTGTTTGGAGTTCTGTAGGCTTCTTGTATGTTCATCGGCATCTCTCTCTTTAAGTTAGGGAAGTTTTCCTCCATAATTTTGTTGAAGATGTTTACTGGCCCTTTAAGTTGCAAATCTTCACTCTCATCTATACCTATAATCCTTAGGTTTGGTCTTCTCATTGTGTCCTGGATTTCCTGGATGTTTTGGGTTACGCGTTTTTTGCATTTTGCATTTTCTTTGACTGTTGAGTCGATGCTTTCTATGGAATCTTCAGCACCTGAGATTCTTTCTTCCATCTCTTGTATTCTATTGTTGATGTTTGCATCTATGACTCCTGATTTCTTCCCAAGGTTTTCTATCTCCAAAGTTGTCTCCCTTTGTGATTTCTTAGTTGTTTCTACTTCCTTTTTTAGTTCCTGGATGGATTTTCTGAGATCCTTCACTTGTTTGTTTGTATTTTCCTGTATTTCTTTAAGGTATTTTTGCATTACCTCTTTCAGGATTTCTTCCTGATGACCCACGTTCTCCTGCATTTCTCTGAGCGATTTTTGTGTTTCCTCCTCATGGGATTCCATCTGTTGATCCATCGTCTCCTGCATTTCTTTAAGCAGTTCTCGTGTTTCCTTTGTAAGGGCATCTAACCGTCGATTCATTTCTTTAAGCAATTTTTGTGTTGCCTCCTTATGGGCATCCGTCTGTTGACCCATATTCTTCTGCATTTCTTTATGCAAATTTTGTGATTCCTTTGTGAGTGCATCTACCCGTTGATTCATCTCGTTAAGCGATTTTTGTGTTGTCTCCTTGTGCGCCTCCATCTTTTGATCCATGTTCTCCCGCATTTCTCTAAGCGATTTTTGTGTTTCCTTTGTAAGGGCTTCTAACCGTTGATTCATGGTCTCCTGTAACTCTTTATGAGATTTATTTGTGTCCTTCTTGTGATCCTCTAATAGCATCATGAGAAGTGATTTTAAATCCAGATCTTGTCTTTCGGGTGTTGTGGGGTATCCAGGACTTGCTGCTGTTGGAGAGTTGGGTTCGGATGGTCCCACATTACTTTGATTACTGTTAGTAACATTCCTACGTTTGCCTTTTGCCATCTGGATACCTCTGATGTTAGTTGGTCCTGCTGCCACTGGCTGTTGGTTGGACCTCCTGTGAGCCTGCAAAGCTATTTCCGCCCCCCCTGGATTACCAGGATTCCCCTGGCACCGATTTCTGGGGCCTGCCTGCTCCTGAGTGACTTTGGAGCCCTAATGTGCTTTGCCCCAAGTGATCTTATATTGGGGAGGCCTTGCACATCTAAAGGCTCAGCCTAGTGGATTCCTGGAGCAGAGGTCGCCAAAGGGAGGCTGGCAGGCTCCTGCCCTGTGCAGGGGTGTGTGATCTCTCCTGGGGGGGGAGGGGGCGTCCCTCTGCCAGGCAGAAGTCCCACAGCAGATCTGGCGCGCTGGTCACTGCAGATCAGCCCAGCACCTGGGAGCAGGTTACACACAAGCTGCCTGAACCCGAAGCGATATTATGCCTGTCTGTCTCTGAGCCTGGTGGTCCCAACTACCTGGTCACTGGAGCAAAGATGGCGGAGGGCACTCTCCGTGGCGCTGCTCACCCTGTGGTCACGATGGCCCGCCGATCTGGCACCCAGACGACCACAGCGCCAACCCGCCCTCGGGCACAGAAGGAAGCCCCAACAGGCCGTGTCCCAAGTGATGTTATATTGGGGGGAGAGCCTGGGTACCGGTCTCTCCAGCGCAGTCTGCGGGAACAGAGGTCGCGGAAGGGAAGCTGGCAGGCTCCCTCCCTGCGCGGGGTCCCTCCACCAGGCAGAAGGTCCCACCGCGGAACTGGCGCGCTGGTTACTGCAGATCAGCCCAGCACCTGGGAGCAGGTTACACACAAGCTGCCTGAAACCGAAGCGATATTATGCCTGTCTGTCTCTGAGCCTGGCGGTCCCAACTCGCAAAAGCATTCTTAACATGGTTAGTACAACTAGTATGAAAATTGTGATGGTGGTCCTCTAAATACTAGGAAGACAACCTAATCCAGATGTTCTACTCCAGGATATACACCCAAAACGATCTATGTCATAATACATGTAATCTTCCACATCCATGTTTATTGTAGGACTACTCATATCCAACATATCAAATTAGCTTAGATGCCTGACAACAGATAAATGCACAAGGAAAACATGGTATGTATACATGGTGGAGCCTAATTCAAACATAAAAATAAGTAGGGAATTTGCAAGAAAATAGAGGGAATTAGAGAGCGTCATGCTAAGTGAAATAAGCCAGACACAAAAAGATGAATATCACACATTTCTCTCATTTGTGTGTGTGTGTGTGTATATGTGTGTGTGTGTGTGTGTGTGTGTAAGTAGCAAGGAGGCTATGTGTAAAGAGAAAGGAGATCAGAACAAGAGGAGGGAGACAACAAAGTATACTGAGGGGAAAAAGCACATGATTATGAAGGCTACTCTTGGTTTCCAACATGAATGGATCTGAAGTCAACTGAGAAGTGTACCTCAGGGCAGCTTTGTGAGGAAGTTCTCAGAAAGATTGACTGAAGGACAACTGTTGCCCAGAGTGGGTGCTGCCTTCTGGCTGAAGCCTACATACAAGGAGATCTGAAAGTAGTGTGCTTGTACACCTGTCTTCACGTCTTGCTTATGAGTGGTGCATTCATCTCTAGGTCACTCCCTTCCATCCTTCACTGACCTCTAACTTCCACATTCATTGCCCTCTGCTTCCCTACTGTGGATGCAATGCACCCAGCTGCCTCTTGTTCCTGCCTCCATGCCTTCTGCACCGTGATGGACCATAATCACACTGTCTCACACACTGTGAGACAAATTAACCCTCCCTCCCTTAAATTACTTTTGTCAGGTATTTTGTCACAGAGACAAGAAAAAGAAGCTAATTATTTATATAGAGAAATGTCACAAGAAAACTGATCATTTTGTACAGTGAACATATATAACAAATAACAAATATCAGAGTAAGAAAGTTAAAGATTACTCTCTCACTTCCACTACTAAGTAAATCAGTACTGTGAGCATAAAGACTCCCCTGCATTTAAATATGTGGAAAGAGGCAGAGCTGAGGCCGAAGGCCAATCTCTCTGACAAAGTTGAAAAGGAGGGTGAAGGGTGAGTGAGTCTGTCAAGTAAATGAGGTTTGGCTATGTGAGATGTAGGAAATTGTTTTCAAGTTGTATGTCACTTGCAGACCAGAGCTAAGCATGGCTGTCCTCTGAGAGACTCTACCAGCAGCTGATGGATACAGAGGCAGATACTTACAGCCAACCATTGGACTGAGCCGGGGGACCCCTGTGGACGAGTTAGGGGAAGAATTGAAGGAACTGAAGGGGATTGCAACCTCACAGGAAGACCAACAGTGTCAGCTAATCTGGACCCCTGGGAACTCCCAGAGACTAAGCCATCAACCAAATAGCATACATGGGATGGTCTGATCTGAGGCCCTTGGTACATATGTAGCAGAGGACTGCCTTGCCTGGCCCCAGACAAGAGACCAGGATGTGGGGGAGGATGTGCCTAATCCTGTAGAGACTTGATGTCCCAGAGAAGGGGGATGCCCAAGAGGAGTCACCCTCTTAGAGGTAAAGGGAGGAGGTGGGGTGAAAAACTCTGGGAGGGGAGTGGAAAGAGGAACAACATTTGGGATGTAAATAAATAAAATAAAAAAGTCTACAAATATCTACTCAGCGAAGTGATATGGTTGAAGGGATATTTGGGAAAGGTAATAGTTTTATTACAGGAACAACGAAAAGGAACATTAAAGATAAAAATTGCTGAGGATAATTTTCTCAGTTTCTACATGACTCAATTTCTAGACTAAGGAGTAACAGAAGAAAATAAATGACAGTAACACAGGTATGAATCACGTAGCTCACTTTAATACGAACTTACTAAATCTTACCAAAGTATCTAAACGTACATGAGATCTTCTAAGGAGCAAAGAAATAAGAGACCTGGGAAAAATGTCTGCAAGGAAGTAAATCTAGTAGACACCAACTTTGAGAGCCTGTGAAATCTATGTCATGGTAATAATGATCAATAAAGTCCAAAGACTGATTGAACATAGCAGCCAGGAAACAAGCAGAATTGAGATGGCTTAAAAATTTTAATTCTAAGGACTTAAGCATGAATATGAGTGTCCTTGTAAACACTTTTATCGTCATCAACTAAAGTCAAAATGACATCAAGGTATGGATGTGCTTTGCCGTATGAAAAGCATTATAAATATATCAGTTCACCATATCTAAAGCTTATAAATGTATCAGTTCACCATATCCAAAGCATTATAAATGTATCAGTTCACACACCCTTATATTAACTGTTCTCTGATTTTCTCTTCTTTTGTCCACAGCTTTTAGGAACTTTATTTTCCTTCCATTTTTTTCCCCTTTGCTCAGCGGTCTGCAGAGGAGCTCGAGACCACTCAGTGGTGACTCCAACCTACTTGGCGACCTGTGCTGTGGGAGATGCTGACCAGTACTCAGTGACTGACTGAGCACTCCAGTCTTCTGCCAGGAACTGCTGGGTTGGCATAGAAGGCACCTGCCCACTTCCAGACCAGTCTGCCACCTCTGACTGGGCAGCAGTGAACTCAGGAACTAGCATTGTCCACCTGCCCCGGAATCCATCCTTGGTCACAGCCTTCTCAGCAACAGCCTGCTCCTCCTCCGCCTCATCCTCCTCCACCTGCTCTGGGTACCTGTTGAAGTAGAGATCAGGTGTAACATCCCACAGGTGCTTAAGGAGACAGTGCCACACATGAGGAGTACTTCCTGGGCCAGCATCCACCGTGTCAGGACCATGGAGTGAGCTCCCTTGTTGCAAGAGACAGCAATGTCCATGTAGCACAGAGGAGAATCTGTATTACACAGAGCAAAAGCATCTTAGCATAAGATACTTCTGAGGGACTGGTGGTCAGCCCTGGGAATAGTCACCACTAGAAGCTGTGGCTGGATCTGGTTAGTGAAGGTCACAGGAGTGAAGGAGCCAGCAATTGGGAGTGGCTCCAGTGGTAGCAGCAAACTTTGGCACAGATTGCTGCCCAGTGTTACTAGAGGAGATGACGCTGGGATCAGCAGGGTTCTCAATGGCAATAACAGCTCAAGCTGCAAGCAACAGCTTCTCTCACATCCTCTTCAGGTTATTGATGTAGATATAGTTACTTTTCCTTTTGTAGGTGTACTGCTCCTTCTTAGAGTCAGGGTTGGTGCCTCCTAAGTGGGTTCCTTTGGCAAGGAATCTGAGGATGTCCTCCTCCATCCGTTGGACATCAAGGTCTCCTGACAACATGTAAGTTTCCCTTTAAGTTCTGATGTGGATCCTTCTCTGGGTAGTGCAGAAAGCTCCGATTCCTTTCTTAGTCAAGGCATCTTTGAAACATCACAGTAGTCACTATGCTCAGGTCGTAGACTATGTTCTTTAATGCCAATCAGTGTGGTTTTTGTTCACTGTTATGTTTCTCTATGAGTAAAATAAAAAGTGAGGTGACTAGTTAGAAGAGGGGAAGGGAGACAAAGAGAAACGAGGAGGGCTAATATCAGCAAAATATAAGTGTGTGTAACTTTTAATAATGAAACTTTTTATACTAATTTTTAAAAACATAATAAATAAAAATATATAGATAGTAGATTTCTGGATTTAAATTTGTACTAGTAGCTATAGCATTTATCTAGAGAATAAAACTATAAAGGTACTGTTTTTTTTCTTCTTATTCCTCCTCCCTCCAAAGTGTATCTAATACATACCCAGCGTTTGATATCTTTGCTGATTTCCTTCATTTAAGTTTCTATGTGATTTTCCCATTAAGAAGTGGCAGGCTTTCTGTCCCTGTTTGGACTGCAGGTGGCACTGACTGACTTAATTTGTCCATTCAGTTCTCAGTTATTCTTTCTCAGCCCACAAGTGTAAGGAGTACTGCACACCATGAATCACACTGAAGGGAACTCTGATAAACGTTTCCTTTGAAAGAACAGTTACGTGTGGGAAACCAGTTCCTCTCTTTATCTCTTGTGCTACTAGGAGTTCAGCCAGACCATGTCTGTTTAATTCATTTGCTATATCTTGGTGTCTAGCATAAGGACAGGAACACGCAGACCTGGGATAAATGCTCTGTCAGGATAGCAGTAGCTGCCACGATGAGGGTGCTTATGGAGCCTATTCCAAGGTTTAGATGTCATGACTTCATTCTGTTGCTCTGATCTCCTTTTATAGAGACCTTCAATGCACCATATTTGCATTAAACATTATCAAACACATAGGAAAGAAACAGCAGAGGGCTGCTCTCTGCAAGCTATCTCAATCAGGAAGAACTGGAGAATATGTAGGCGTGACTTGTTCAATATAAAGTGTGTAGTTACTTCCAAACTTGTACTAAACTTTGGGTCTCTGATTCAAGTTTCCTGTTTTATTAAAACTAAAGGTTGCTTTTGCTATCACAAAATGGTAATTTAAAGCTCTTACTTGAAATCATGTTTCAGAATTAGGATTTATAACAATATGCCATGACTAAAGAAATGAAAATCACTCGTATTCCTCTCCAGTTTGGAGATTGTGACAGGATGGGTGGGCTATTCCATTTACACGGGATTACTGAATAATAAAATCCAGAGCTAAGAGAGTAAAACCTAGTTAAGTCTACTTGGGCAGCATGCTTCGACCTCAGCTGACAAAAGAAGCCGATTTAAACAGAAAGCAATTTCAGGGAGTTTATTAAGATTTAATATTTGAAAATTATAAACAAACTCTCAGACTTCCCTGGTGAGATGGCTCTTTGAAAAGCAAATCTGATGATCTAGGTATCAGTTTGTATTGGTCTTCAGGGATAACACGATGAACTCCAGAATACAAAATATATATGTACCTAATATTGATTTTTATCATGTGGGACAAAGTGTGCAGGATAAGGTGAAGTTCTGAGTCACCTAATGTTGGCTTCATGCAAGCCTGAGGTAAGAAAAAAGACCCCAGAAGACATTTGTTCATTTGATTAATTTTGTTGCCAAACATTTGATTTCACAATTCTGGAAGTCACCCAACTCCTTGTGCCCTAACTACATTTCAGTGCTGAGTAAATGCGATGCTAGACTTGACCCACTGAAAACGACCTGCTATCTATCATTTCATGCAGGAAAAGCCGTGGATTCAGAATTGATTCAGTCCTCCTTTCTGGACTGTGGTAGGGAAAATAAATGCACATGGTGACTTATGACTGTTTCTTCAGGTGACTTGCACCTTGGCTGACTTGATTTGTACTGATAGGACCTTAGAGAGACCCTTATCTGTCTTCAAGTAACTGAAAGTCAAGCCATTTTCAAACTTTTCTGTCTCATTCTTCTTCCTGCTGGGGACGGCGCCATTCTTGCAGTCTTTATATTATTGTCACACCCACTTTAAAAAAATCCATTCCACCCTGTTATTATTGTAGGTCCCTTTTAAATATGGCACGGACCTCTTTCATTACTTTACAAATGGATTCTTAACGAAAAACTCTTTCTTTCCCAGCCAAGCTGAACCAAAGCTCTGAAGCTCTCTTCTTTTGCTCAAGTTTATGCTGCTTCACTTTTCTCTTCTTTTCCTAAGATTTATCTTAATAACTCCCAACTCGAGAAAGCTTTCCCTAATTCATTTGGTCTAAAGCGGGAGCCATGACATGGTACTTTCAAATTATGAGCTGTCTTGCTGCAACTGCAATCTGTTGTCATCTGATTGCTCTTAAGTATACCAACAAGCCGCATCCAGCTAACTTAGAACAATTGTTCTATTCTTTTCCTTTCTATTACATATGCCGAAGACGTGGTCCAAGATGTGGAAGATATCTAATTAAGGTTGAATAAAAACGTGGACACGTAGAATAATCATTTAATTCTTAATCAGTTATTTAAGATGAAATAATTATGTGTTATTAATAGTAGGAAATAAATCTAGACTTGAGGCTTATCATGCTTTTCAGTTTATTCCTGGCTGACATAAAACTAAATTATTTCTAATGATAGAAATTTTCGTAGAGACAGAGTGCATTCTTTTTACTCCTAGAGACAGTAGAGTGACCTGACAGTTTCTAGTTAATGTTTGAAAAATATTCAGAGCTGAGCTAACATACACACATTTGAATAAAAAAATAAATGTTCATACCTTGACTAAATCTGTTTGGGAAGACAAGAGTTCACATCCCAGCACATATAGAGAATGGAAGCAACAACTCACTGTGGTCACAGAGCAGAGGGCTATAGGAAGAGGGTGCCATAATTTAAAGAACAAGAACTAACAATCCATCATTGTATTTTATTCTGGATTAGTTGAATTTCAATAGTGTTACATGGTTCTTTCCAGAATTTGGGTTGTTTAGTTTGGCCTCCTATGGTAATTTCTGACTTCCTCAGAAATAAACCAGCCAGTAATGACAAGATACTTTTATCAGGAGGGAGAGAGAGAGAGAGAGAGAGAGAGAGAGAGAGAGAGAGAGAGAGAGAGAGAGAGAGAGAGAGAGAGACTAAGACCCTAAAAAATACTTAGAGCTGACACAGAGTCACGAGGAGTTTTGGTAAGACAGACTCACATGCTGAGGCAAGACACGTGGTGAGGCAAGACCTGTGGAAGACATGTGATGTTTGGAGGGAGTATAAATAGGACTCAACGGACTGTGAGAGGGGCTTGATTGTAGAGCCAGCTAATGCAAAACTTCTTGGTCTTGAGTCTTTGATGACCTTTGCTTCATTGAGAGAGGCACAGCATAGAATGTCTCCTGGTCTCCCTGGTGGTTTGAATCCTCCTGCTGACTTGTGCCAATTTGGTTGAGGCCTGGCGGTTCCTGCTAGGTCATGCCACCACTGCTGCTATCCTGACACTACTGAACTTGCCTGCTGGTATATCCATGAAGTGTTTGTCGAGCTGCTGCTGCTGACTCCTGTGAACTGAACTGCTGATTTCCTGACAACCCAGATGAAATTTACTCCAAAGAACAATCTCTAAACAGGTCCACTTCCCTGTATCCTAATCTTTCTTTTCCACTACCTCTGGTAGGTGGTGGGCTAAAAGGGAAGTTAAAGCATTTAAGAATCATCATTAAAAATAGGGTTTGAGCCGGGTGGTGGTGGCGCACGCCTTTAATCCCAGCACTTGGGAGGCAGAGGCAGGCGGATTTCTGAGTTCGAGGCCAGCCTGGTCTACAAAGTGAGTTCCAGGACTGCCAGGGCTACACAGAGAAACCCTGTCTCAAAAAACCAAAACAAAAAAAAAAATAGGGTTTGAGAAAAAAATTATAGCTATTATACCTTCTCTTCTGCACTATATGGAACCTTTTCTAAAATTGACCATATACTCGGTCTCAATAGAAGAATTCATTACTGAATGAACAATGGCTGGAGAGAAAGGATGTTCCAGTCAGGGCAACATGAAGGCCGACAGTGGATCCATACCTCTCCTTCTTCCCCATATCCAATCGCACAGTCTCATTGTAGCTCTGAGGCAGAAACCTGCTGAGGTCTCCATTTCCTTTCTGACCCCATCTCCAACACATCACAAACAACTTCTCCTCTAACCTTGTTTCTCCCAACTCATCTTGGTATCTTAGTCTCTAACGCTAGAATGCATTCACTGGGAATACACCTGCTGATCAGGGCCAGGAAAACAGGTAAGCCAACTGAGGATTTTGACAAGTTCCTTCTCCCATCAAAAATCCAATCCCTTCATCTCATGCCCAGCTTATCAGTGGAATGCATATGGTAGCCTTCCCTTCCCCTCTCCTGTGGATTCCACAGATCTTCCCCTTTTTCCTCCACCCCCAGCAGACACCTCTTGTTAATCCAAGGGATGCTTCAGTCCAGTCAATAAGTAGGCTGATTGCAGATCCAAACCTCTGTTTCTTCTCCCCCAGATCCAATCCTCAAACCTTATCTCCAGCTACGTAGTAGAAAACTTGCTGGTCTCTTTTTCTTCTGACCCCATCCCCAAAATATCACAAAGATCTTCTCCAACTTTCCTTCCTATAACCCATCCCAGTATCCCAGCATCCCAGCAGCAGGCATTCATTGGGAACACACAAGCTAGGCAGGGCCAGGCAAACAGGCAACACACAGACATCATACTCTTTGTGATGTATTGGACTAGTCAGGGGCTGCAGTGGTATAGCTAATAGATTCTAGTGGAGAATCTACACACTGAGGAAACATTCAAAGAGGAAACAGAAACCAAGGACCAAAACACCCAATAAAGACAGATCCAGAAATCAGGACCCAGACCTATAATCAATCCAATGCCAGATGTCTAGGCTCCAGGATAAGAACACAATCAATAACAGCCAGGACAATGTGTCTCCACTAGAATCTATTAGCTATACCACTGCAGCCCCTGACTATTCCAATACAGCTGAGGCACAAGACAAAACAGTCTTTATAAATGTGACAGAAGTCTCTAAATAGTAAATGAATAAATTGTTTACAAATTCATGAAAACAGAAACAGTGGAAGAAAATGAATAAAATAGTTCAAAACCAGAAAGTGGAAGTAGAATCAATAAAAAAAACACAAACAGGAAAATCTGGAAATGAAAAAATTGTGAACTTGAACAAGAATGACAGAGGCAAGACTTACCTACAGGATATAAGAGATGGAAGAATAAATCTCAGGCACTGAAGACATAATAGAAGAAAAGGATATGTTGGCCAAAGAAAATGTTAAACTTTAAAAGCCCCTGGCACTAAACCAAACATCCAGGAATTCTGGGACACTATGGAAAGGTCAAATCTAAAAATAATAGTAATAGAGGAAGAAGAAGAAACCCAGGTGAAGCACACAGGAAATTCTCTCTCTCTCTCTCTCTCTCTCTCTCTCTCTCTCTCTCTCTCTCTCTCTCTGTCTCTCTCTCTCTCTGCTTTATCTTTTGAGACATGGTTTTCCTCTGTGGGCTTGGATATTCTGATACTCTCTTTATGTAGAATAGGCTGGCTTTGAACTCACAGATATATGCCTGCCTCTTCCTCTCTAGTGATGGGATTAAAGTCACGTGCCATCATGCCAAGCACAGAAAACATTTTTAACAAAGTCATAGAGCAAAATTTCCTCCCACCTTCCTGAGCATCGCTCTATCCCTAATACTTCCTCATCTGTTCATCATTGCTTTATTCCAGCCCCAAGCGCAACTGGAGACTCCTTCCTGGACCAGAGGCCATGCCAGCTACCAGAAATCCAGTCCTCAACTCAGGCATAAAACCCTCACTCAATGAGAGGCCACACAGGCCAAAAGAACAGAATGGAAACAGAAAGAAAGGAACATAATATGCCTCCAACAAAGACAAACACAGAAATAAAAAAATTCACCTAGACCTATAATCATCTCAAACCAAGATGCATAGATGCCAGTGTAAGAACACAGTCAACAACAATAAGGGAAATATATCAATACTAGAGCCCAGCTATTCTACCATAGCAAACCCTGAAGATTCCAACATAACTGAAGCAGAAGTAAAAGACCTTAAACTTGACCTTATGAAGATGAAAGATGTCTTTAAAGAGGAAATGAATAAATCCCTTTCAGCAAAATAGCAGGGTATAAAATTAACTCACAAAAATTAGTAGCTCTCCTATATAAAAATAATAAATAGACTGAGAAAGACATCAGGGAAACATTTTTCACAATAGCCTTAGGGATATATCTGATGTAACTCTCACCAATCAAGTAAATGATTTGTATGAAAAATCTTTAAGATATTGAATGAACTAGAAGAAGATTTCAGTCACTAAGATTAGCAATTAATAAATGGGACCTCATAAAACTTAAAAGCTTCTCTAAGTCAAAAGAAGCCATCATTCAGACAAAGAAAGTGTCAGCCTACAGAATGGGAAAGAATTTTTGCCAACTTCATATATATTCACAAATATACATATATATAATATTTGTGATATGATATATATCAACATATCTCTATCTATCTATCTATCTCTCTCTCTCTCTCTCTCTCTATCTATCTATCTCTCTATCTCTCTATCTCTCTATCTATCTATCTATCTATCTATCTATCTATCTATCTATCTATCTATCTATCTATCTACTATTCATCAAGACACAAAATCCGGTGACCACAGGGTGAGCGGCGCCACGGAGACTGCCCTCCGCCATCTTTGCTCCAGTGACCAGGTAGTTGGGACCGCCAGGCTCAGAGACAGACAGGCATAATATCGCTTCGGTTTCAGGCAGCTTGGGTGTAACCTGCTCCCAGGTGCTGGGCTGATCTGCAGTAACCAGCGCGCCAGTTCCGCGGTGGGACCTTCTGCCTGCTGGAGGGACCCCGCGCAGGGAGGGAGCCCGCCAGCTTCCCTTCCGCGACCTCTGTTCCCGCGGACTGCGCTGGAGAGACCGGTACCCAGGCTCTCCCCCCGATATAACATCACTTGGGACACGGCCTGTTGGGGCTTCCGTCTGTGCCCGAGGGCGGGTTGGCGCTGTAGTCGTCTGGGCGCCAGATCGGCGGGCCATCGTGACCACAGGGTGAGCGGCGCCACGGAGACTGCCCTCCGCCATCTTTGCTCCAGTGACCAGGTAGTTGGGACCGCCAGGCTCAGAGACAGACAGGCATAATATCGCTTCAGTTTCAGGCAGCTTGGGTGTAACCTGCTCCCAGGTGCTGGGCTGATCTGCAGTAACCAGCGCGCCAGTTCCGCGGTGGGACCTTCTGCCTGGTGGAGGGACCCTGCGCAGGGAGGGAGCCCGCCAGCTTCCCTTCCGCGACCTCTGTTCCCGCGGACTGCGCTGGAGAGACCGGTACCCAGGCTCTCCCCCCAATATAACATCACTTGGGACACGGCCTGTTGGGGCTTCCTTCTGTGCCCGAGGGCGGGTTGGCGCTGTGGTCGTCTGGGTGCCAGATCGGCGGGCCATCGTGACCACAGGGTGAGCGGCGCCACGGAGAGTGCCCTCCGCCATCTTTGCTCCAGTGACCAGGTAGTTGGGACCACCAGGCTCAGAGACAGACAGGCATAATATCGCTTCGGGTTCAGGCAGCTTGTGTGTAACCTGCTCCCAGGTGCTGGGCTGATCTGCAGTGACCAGCGCGCCAGATCTGCTGTGGGACTTCTGCCTGGCAGAGGGACGCCCCCTCCCCCCCCCAGGAGAGATCACACACCCCTGCACAGGGCAGGAGCCTGCCAGCCTCCCTTTGGCGACCTCTGCTCCAGGAATCCACTAGGCTGAGCCTTTAGATGTGCAAGGCCTCCCCAATATAAGATCACTTG
This sequence comes from Tokudaia tokunoshimensis, assembly GCA_036184795.1. Lineage (NCBI taxonomy): Eukaryota > Metazoa > Chordata > Mammalia > Rodentia > Muridae > Tokudaia > Tokudaia tokunoshimensis. The sequence continues at coordinate 49,117,622 of BTHU01000012.1, forward strand.
GGGCAAAGCACATTAGGGCTCCAAAGTCACTCAGGAGCAGGCAGGCCCCAGAAATCGGTGCCAGGGGAATCCTGGTAATCCAGGGGGGGGCAGAAATAGCTTTGCAGGCTCACAGGAGGTCCAACCAACAGCCAGTGGCAGCAGGACCAACTAACACCAGAGGTATCCAGATGGCAAAAGGCAAACGTAGGAATGTTACTAACAGTAATCAAAGTAATGTAGGACCATCCGAACCCAACTCTCCAACAGCAGCAAGTCCTGGATACCCCACCACACCCGAAAGACAAGATCTGGATTTAAAATCACTTCTCATGATGCTATTAGAGGATCACAAGAAGGACACAAATAAATCTCATAAAGAGTTACAGGAGACCATGAATCAACGGTTAGAAGCCCTTACAAAGGAAACACAAAAATCGCTTAGAGAAATGCGGGAGAACATGGATCAAAAGATGGAGGCGCACAAGGAGACAACACAAAAATCGCTTAACGAGATGAATCAACGGGTAGATGCACTCACAAAGGAATCACAAAATTTGCATAAAGAAATGCAGAAGAATATGGGTCAACAGACGGATGCCCATAAGGAGGCAACACAAAAATTGCTTAAAGAAATGAATCAACGGTTAGATGCCCTTACAAAGGAAACACGAGAACTGCTTAAAGAAATGCAGGAGACGATGGATCAACAGATGGAATCCCATGAGGAGGAAACACAAAAATCGCTCAGAGAAATGCAGGAGAACGTGGGTCATCAGGAAGAAATCCTGAAAGAGGTAATGCAAAATTACCTTAAAGAAATACAGGAAAATACAAACAAACAAGTGAAGGATCTCAGCAAATCCATCCAGGAACTAAAAAAGGAAGTAGAAACAACTAAGAAATCACAAAGGGAGACAACTTTGGAGATAGAAAACCTTGGGAAGAAATCAGGAGTCATAGATGCAAACATCAACAATAGAATACAAGAGATGGAAGAAAGAATCTCAGGTGCTGAAGATTCCATAGAAAGCATCGACTCAACAGTCAAAGAAAATGCAAAATGCAAAAAACGCGTAACCCAAAACATCCAGGAAATCCAGGACACAATGAGAAGACCAAACCTAAGGATTATAGGTATAGATGAGAGTGAAGATTTGCAACTTAAAGGGCCAGTAAACATCTTCAACAAAATTATGGAGGAAAACTTCCCTAACTTAAAGAGAGAGATGCCGATGAACATACAAGAAGCCTACAGAACTCCAAACAGACTGGACCAGAACAGAAATACCTCCCGTCACATAATAATCAAAACACCGAATGTTCTAAACAAAGAAAGAATACTAAATGCAGTAAGAGAAAAGGGCCAAGTAACATACAAAGGAAGACCTATCCGAATCACATCAGACTTCTCACCAGAGACTATGAAAGCCAGAAGATCCTGGGCAGATCTCATGCAGACACTAAGACAGCACAAATGCCAGCCTAGACTACTATACCCAGCAAAACTCTCAATCACCATAGATGGAGAGACCAAGATATTCCATGATAAAACCAAATTTTCACAATATCTTTCCACAAATCCAGCCCTGCAACGGATAATAGGTGGAAACCTCCAATACAGGGAGAGAAACAACACCCTGGAAAAAATGAGATAATAACCTTCTTGAATCAAACCCAAAAGTAGATAACCACTCAAACATAAAGATAGCGTCAAGAATGGCAGATGGCAATAATCACTATGCCTTAATCTCTCTTAATATCAATGGTCTCAATTCCCCAATTAAAAGACATAGACTAGCAGACTGGATACGTAAACAGGACCCAGCTTTTTGCTGCATGCAGGAAACGCACCTCAGTGTCAAAGACAAACACTACCTCAGAGTAAAAGGCTGGAAAACAATTTTACAAGCAAATGGCCCCAAGAAACGAGGTGGAGTAGCCATCCTAATATCGGATAAAATTGATTTTCAACCCAAAGTCATCAAAAAAGACACAGAAGGACACTACATACTGATCAAGGGAAAAATCCACCATCAAGAACTCTCAATCCTGAATATCTATGCTCCAAATGCAAGGGCACCCTCATTCGTAAAAGAAACTTTACTAAAACTCAAAGCACACATCGCACCGCACACAATAATAGTGGGTGACTTCAACACCCCGCTCTCTGAAATGGATCGTTCAGGAAAGCAGAAACTAAACAGGGACACAGTGAATCTAATTGAAGCCTTGGACCAAATGGAACTAACTGATATATATAGAACATTTCATCCTAGAGCTAAAGAATACACCTTCTTCTCAGCTCCTCATGGTACCTTCTCCAAAATTGACCATATAATTGGTCACAAATCAGACCTCAACAGATACAAGAAGATAGAAATAATCCCATGCCTCCTATCAGATCACTATGGAATAAGGGTGGTCTTCAATGGCAACAAAAACAAAAGAAAACCCACGTACACATGGAGGCTGAACAATGCTCTACTCAATGATAACTTGGTCAAGGTGGAAATAAAGAAAGAAATCAAAGACTTTTTGAAAGTTAATGAAAATGAAGGCACAACATACCCTAACTTATGGGACACAATGAAAGCAGTGCTAAGAGGAAAATTCATAGCCCTGAGTGCCGCCAAAAAGAAACGGGAGACAGCATACACTAACAGCTTAATGGCACACCTGAAAGCCCTGGAACAAAAAGAAGCAAATACACCAAAGAGGAGTAGAAGGCAGGAAATCATCAAACTCAGGGCTGAAATCAATCAAGTAGAAACAAATAAAACCATACAAAGAATCAACAAAACGAGGAGTTGGTTCTTTGAGAAAATCAACAAGATTGATAAGCCCTTAGCCAGACTAACCAGAGGGCACAGAGATAGTATCCAAATTAATAAAATCAGAAACGAAAAGGGAGAGATAACAACAGAAACTGAGGAAATTCAAAAAATCATCAGATCCTACTACAAAAACCTGTATTCAACACAACTAGAAAATCTTGAGGAAATGGACAATTTCCTTGACAGATACCAAGTACCAAAATTAAATCAGGATCAAATAGACCATCTAAACCGTCCTATAACCCCTGAAGAAATAGAAGTTGTCATTGGAAGTCTTCCAACCAAAAAAAGCACAGGTCCAGATGGTTTTAGTGCAGAATTCTATCAGACCTTCAAAGAAGACCTAACACCAATACTCTTCAAACTGTTCCACAAAATAGAAACAGAAGGAACACTACCCAACTCGTTCTATGAAGCCACAATTACACTAATACCAAAAGCACACAAAGATCCGACAAAGAAAGAGAATCTCAGGCCAATCTCTCTTATGAATATCGATGCAAAAATACTCAATAAAATTCTTGCCAACCGAATCCAAGAACACATCAAAACGATCATTCACCACGATCAAGTAGGCTTCATCCCAGGGATGCAGGGATGGTTCAATATAAGGAAATCCATCAATGTAATCCACTACATAAACAATCTCAAAGAAAAAAACCACATGGTCATCTCATTAGATGCTGAGAAAGCATTTGACAAAATTCAGCATCCTTTCATGCTAAAGGTCTTGGAAAGATCAGGAATTCAAGGCCCATATCTAAACATAGTAAAAGCAATTTACAGCAAACCAGTAGCCAGCATCAATCTAAACGGAGAGAAACTTGAAGCAATCCCACTAAAATCAGGGACTAGACAAGGCTGCCCTCTCTCTCCATATCTTTTCAATATAGTACTTGAAGTTCTAGCTAGAGCAATTAGACAAGAAAAAGAGGTCAAAGGGATACAAATTGGAAAGGAAGAAGTCAAACTATCACTATTTGCAGACGATATGATAGTATACATAAGCGACCCAAAGAACTCCACCAGAGAACTCCTACAGCTGATAAACGACTTCAGCAAAGTGGCCGGATATAAAATCAACTCAAGCAAGTCAGAAGCCTTCCTATACTCAAAGGATAAGCAGGCTGAGAAAGAAGTAAGAGAAATAATACCCTTTACGATAGCCACAAACCATATTAAGTATCTTGGCGTGACGCTAACCAAACAAGTGAAAGATCTGTATGACAAGAACTTCAAGTCTCTGAAGAAAGAAATTGAAGAAGACCTCGGAAGATGGAAAAATCTGCCATGCTCATGGATTGGCAGGATTAATATAGTAAAAATGAGCATCTTACCAAAAGTAATACACAGATTCAATGCAATCCCCATCAAAATCCCAACTCAATTCTTCATAGAGTTAGAAAGAGCAATTCAAAAATTCATCTGGAATAACAGAAAACCCAGAATAGCTAAAACTATTCTCAAGAGTAAAAGAACCTCTGGGGGAATCAGTATCCCGGACCTCAAGCTGTACTACAGAGCAATAGTGTTAAAAACTGCATGGTATTGGTACAGTAACAGACATGTAGATCAATGGAACAGAATTGAAGACCCAGAAATGAATCCACACTCCTATGGTCACTTGATCTTTGACAAAGGAGCTAAAACCATCCAGTGGAAAAAAGATAGCCTTTTCAACAAATGGTGCTGGCTCAGCTGGAGGTCAACATGCAGAAGAATGCAAATTGACCCATCCTTATCTCCTTGCACTAAGCTCAATTCTAAGTGGATCAAAGATCTCCACATAAAACCAGACACACTGAAACTAATAGAAGGGAAACTAGGGAAGAACCTTGAACATATGGGCACAGGGGAGAATTTCCTGAACAGAACTCCAATAGCTTATACTCTAAGATCAAGAATAGACAAATGGGACCTCATTAAATTACAAAGTTTTTGCAAGGCAAAAGACACCGTCAAAAAGACAAAGCGGCAACCAACTAACTGGGAAATGATCTTTACCAACCTTACATCCGACAGAGGGCTAATATCCAAGATATACAAAGAACTCAAGAAGTTAAACTCCAGAGAGGCAAGTAACCCTATTAAAAAATGGGGTACAGAGCTCCACAAAGAGTTCTCACCTGAAGAATATCTAATGGCTGAGAAGCACCTAAAGAGATGTTCATCATCCTTAGTCATTAGGGAAATGCAAATCAAAACAACCCTGAGATTCCATCTCACACCAGTCAGGATGGCTAAGATCAAAAACACAGGAGACAGCAGTTGTTGGCGAGGATGTGGAGAAAGAGGAACACTCCTCCACTGCTGGTGGAATTGCAGGCTGGTACAACCACTCTGGAAAGCAGTCTGGCGGCTCCTCAGAAAACTGGGCATGACACTTCCGGAGGATCCGGCTATACCACTCCTGGGCATATACCCAGAGACTTTACCTGCATGCAATAAGGACACATGCTCCACTATATTCATAGCAGCCTTATTTATAATAGCCAGAAGCTGGAAAGAACCCAGATGTCCCTCAACGGAGGAATGGATTCAGAAGATGTGGTATATTTACACAATGGAATACTACTCTGCAATTAAAAACAATGAATTCACGAAATTCCTAGGCAAATGGTCAGAACTTGAAAATATCATCCTTAGTGAGGTAACCCAATCACAAAAGATCACACATGGTATGAAGTCACTGATAAGGGGATATTGACCCAGAATCTCAGAATACCCTAGACACAATCAGCATATCAATAGATTTCTAAAAAGATGGAAGGAGAGACCCCTGGTCCTGGAAAGACTGGATGTAGGGGAACGCCAGGACAGAGTAATGAGAGGGGGTTGAACGGAGAAAAGAGGGAGGGAAGGGGGCTTATGGGACTTTCGGGGAGGGAGGAAACGGGAAAGGGGAAGTGATTTGGAATGTAAATTAAAAAAATAAAATAAAATTAAATTAAAAAAAAAAAAAAAAGAATATCTAATGGCTGAGAAGCACCTAAAGAGATGTTCATCATCCTTAGTCATTAGGGAAATGCAAATCAAAACAACCCTGAGATTCCATCTCACACCAGTCAGGATGGCTAAGATCAAAAACACAGGAGACAGCAGTTGTTGGCGAGGATGTGGAGAAAGAGGAACACTCCTCCACTGCTGGTGGAATTGCAAGCTGGTACAAACACTCTGGAAAGCAGTCTGGCGGTTCCTCAGAAAACTGGGCATGACACTCCCGGAGGATCCGGCTATACCACTCCTGGGCATATACCCAGAGACTTTACCTGCATGCAATAAGGACACATGCTCCACTATGTTCATAGCAGCCTTATTTATAATAGCCAGAAGCTAGAAAGAACCCAGATGTCCCTCAACGGAGGAATGGATTCAGAAGATGTGCTATATCTACACAGTGGAATACTACTCTGCAATTAAAAACAATGAATTCACGAAATTCCTAGGCAAATGGTCAGATCTTGAAAATATCATCCTTAGTGAGGTAACCCAATCACAAAAGAACACACATGGTATGCAGTCACTGATAAGGGGATATTGACCCAGAATCTCGGAATACCCTAGACACAATCCGCATATCAATAGATTTCTAAGAAGATGGAAGGAGAGACCCCTGGTCCTGGAAAGACTGGATGTAGGGGAACGCCAGGACAGAGTAACGAGAGGGGGTTGAATGGAGAAAAGAGGGAGGGAAGGGGGCTTATGGGACTTTCGGGGATGGAGGAAATGGGAAAGGGGAAGTGATTTGGAATGTAAATTAAAAAAATAAAATAAAAAAAAATGGGTAAAAAAAAAAAAAAAAAAAAAAAAAAAAAAAAAAAAGACACAAAATCCAATTAAAAATGGGGCACATACCTAATCAAAGAATTTTTAAAATTTATTTATTTATTTATTTATTTATTTATTATATATAAGTACACTGTAGCTGTCTTCAGACACACCAGAAAAGGGCATCAGATCCCATTACAAATAGTTGTGAGCCACCATGTGGTTGCTGGGATTTGAACTCAGGACCTCTAGAGAGCAGTCAGTGCTCTTAACCACTGAGCCATCTCTCCAGCCCCAGAGAATTTTTTAATCTTCTTTTTCCTTCATTAGCTTGTTTATTTATTCACGTTACAGCCTGACCACAACCCTCCTCTTTCCACTCCTTTCAGTCCCACTCTTCTACCTCTTTCCTTATTCTCCCCTCCCCTTCTTCTCAGAAGGGGAGGCCCCCATTTGGAACCCACCCATCTGAGTACATTAAGCTACAGCAGGATGAGGCATACATCCTCTCTCATTGAGGCCACACAAGGCAGCCCTGTTGGGGGACAGATTTCAGAGTCAGACTACAGCTTTAGGGAGAGCCCCTGCTCCAGTTGTTGGGGGATCCATATGGAGATTGAGCTGCCCCACTGCCACATATGTCCCAGGGGCCCTTGGTCCAGCCCTTATACACTCTTTGGTTTGTGGCTCAGTTTGTAAGAGCTCTCAGGGAACCAGGTTAGTTGACTCTGTTGGTCTTCTTGTGAAGTTCCCATCCCCTTCAGGGGCTTCAATCTTTTCCCCAACTTTTCCATAAGAATCCCTGACCTCCATCCAATGTTTGATGGTGTGTATTTGTTTGAGCCAGCTGCTGGGTATAACCTCTGAGAGAAGTTATTCTAGGCTCCTATCTGCAAGCATAACAGAATCTTTAATAGTTTCAGGGATTGATACTTGCCCATGGGATGGGTCTCAATTTGGATGGTTATTGGTTGACAGTCTTTCAGTCTCTGCTCCATCTCTGTCCCTGCATTTTTTTTAGACAGGGCAAATTTGGTGTATGAAGTTTTTAGGGTGGGTTGCTAGCCTTTTCCCTCCACTAGGGGTCCTGCCTGGTTACAGGAGGTGGCCTCTTCAGGTACCATGTTCCCACTGTTAGGCATTTTGTCTAAACCTCTCCCATTCCAGGTCTCTGGGACTTCCTAGAGATTCTCCCCACCTCCCACCCCATACCCAGGGCAGTTGCATATTTCCACTAATTTTCCTGGTCCTCTGGAACTCTCTCCTGACTCTCTTCACATCTGATCCTGACTCCCCTTTCCCTTCTCTATCCCCTCTCCCACACAAGCTCCCTCCCTCCATATGCCTCCTTTGACTATTTTATTCCTTAAGTAATATTCAAGCATCCTCATTTGGGTCTTCCTTTTTGTTTAACTTTTTTGGGTCTGTGGGGTGTATCGTGAGTATCCCATCTTTACATTTAATACTGACTTATCAGTGAGTACATACTGTGTATGTCTTTTGAGTCTGGGTTACCTCACTCAGGATGATATTTTCTAGTTTCATCTATTTGCCAGCAAAATTCATGATATCCTCGTTTTTAATAACTGAATAGTATTCCATTATGTAAATGAACCACATTTTCTGTATCCATTCTTTGGTTGAGGGACATCTGGGTTATTTCCAGCTTCTGGCTACTATGAATAAAGATGCTATGAAGATAGTGGAGCACATGTCCTTGTGGTCATCTTTTGGGTATATTCCCAGGAGCAATATACCTGGGTCTCCAGGTAGAACTATTTCTAATTTTCTGAAAAACTGCCAGATTGATTCTCAGAATGGTTGTAAAAGTTTGCAATCCCCCCAGAATGGAGGAATATTCCCCTTTCTCTACATCATCACCAGCATGTGATGTCCCTTGAGTTTTTGATCTTAGCCATTCTGAAGGGTGTAAGATGGAATCTCATAGTTGTTTTGATTTGTATTTCCCTAATGACTAAGGACATTGAACATTTTTTAAAGTGCTTCTTGGTCCTTAGAAATTCCTCAATTGAAAATTCTCTGTTTAGCTCTGTTCCCCATTTTTAATTGGGTTATTTGGTTTGTTGGTGTTTAATTTTTTGAGTTCTTTATATATTTTGGATTTTATCCCTCTGTTGGTTGTAGGGCTGTTAAAGACCTTACCCAATAGGTAGGTTACCATTTTGTCCTGTTGACTGCATCAGTTTCATCAAGTCCCATATATTAATTTTTGATATTAGTACTTGAGCCATTGTGTTCTGTTCAGGAACTTGTCTTTTACACCAATGAGTTCAAGACTATTCCCCTCTTTTTTTTCTTTTAGACTCAATGTATCCTGTTTTATGTTGAGGTCTTTGTGCAGGGTGACAAATATGGAACTATTGTCATTCTTCTACATGCAGAAACCCAGAAACCCAGTTAGACCAGCACAATTTGTTGCAAGTGCTTTCATTTTTTTCATTGAATGGTTTTGGCTTTTGTTTTTTGTCAAAAATCAAGTGTCTGTAGGCATGTGGGTTTACTTGTGGATCTTCAATTCAATTCCATTGATAAACTTATCTGTTTTTATGCCAATACCATGCAGATTTATTTATCTATCTATCTATTTATTTATTTATTTATTTTCTTTCTTTCTTCCTTTCTTTTTTTCTTTCTTTCTTTTTTGTTTCTTAGATATATTCTTTATTTATATTTCAAATGATTTCCCCTTTTCTGGTTTCCCCCTCCCTGAAAGTCCCATAAGCCTTCTCCCCTCACTCTGTTCCCCAATCAACCTCCTCCTGCTTCCCTGTCCTAGTATTCCCTTACACTGCTGCATCGAGCCTTTCCAGGACCAGAGCCCTCTCCTTCCTTCTTCTTGGGCATCATTTGATATGTGAATTGTGTCTTGGGTATTCTGAGCTTCTGGGCCAATATCCACTTATCAGTGAGTGCATACCATGTGTGTTCTTTTGTGATTGGGTTATCTCACTTAGGATGATATTTTCCAGTTCCACCCATTTACCTAAGAATTTCATGAATTCATTGTTTTTAATAGCTGAGTAGCATTCCATTGTGTAAATATACCACATTTTCTGTATCCATTCCTCTGTTGAGGGACATCTGGGTTCTTTCCAGCTTCTGCCCATTATAAATAGGGCTGCTATGAACATAGTGGAGCATGTGTCCTTATTACATGCTGGGGAATCCTCTGGGTATATGTCCAGGAGTGGTATAATGGGGTCTTCCGGTTGTATCATGCCCAGTTTTCTGAGGAATCACCAAACTGATTTCCAGAGTAGTTGTACCAGCTTGCAATTCCACCAGCAGTGGAGGAGTGTTCCTCTTTCTCCATATCCTAGCCAACAACTGCTGTCTCCTGAGCTTTGATCTTAGCCATTCTGACTGGTGTGAGGTGAAATCTCAGGGTTGTTTTGATTTGCATTTCCCTGATGACTAAGGATGTTGAACATTTCTTTAGGTGCTTTTGAGCCATTTGATATTCCTCAGGTGAAAATTATTTGTTTAGCTCTGTACCCCATTTTTTAATAGGATTATTTGGCTCTCTGGAGTCTAACTTCTTGAGTTCTTTGTATATATTGGATATTAGCCCTCTGTCAGATGTAGGGTTGATAAAGATCTTTTCCCAACTTGTTGGTTGCTGTTTTGTCCTATTGAGAGTGTCCTTTGTCACTTAATCTTTGACAAGGGAGCTAAAACCATCCAGTGGAAAAAGAATAGCTTTTTCAACAAATAGTGCTGGTTCAACTGGCGGTAGCATGCAGAAGAATACAAACCGATTCATTCTTATCTCCTTGAACTAAGCTCAAGTCCAGTGGATCAAGGACCTCCACATAAAACCAGACACACTGAAACTAATCAAAAAGAAACTGGGGAAGAACCTTGAGCACATGGGCACAGGGGAAAATTTCCTGAACAGTACACCGATAGCTTATGCTTTAAGATCAAGAATTGACAAATGGGACCTCATAAATTTGCAGTTTTTATTTCTATTGCTCTGTAGTACAGTTTGAAATCAGGTATGGTAATATATCCAGAAGTTCTTTTATTGTACAGGATTGTTTTTAGTGATCCAAGTTTTTTTTTATTTTTCTATGTGATGTTGAGAATTTAAGACCTTTAAGGTCTGTCAAAATTTGTGTTGGAATTTTGGTGGGAATTTCATTGAATCTGTAGTTTGCTTTTGGTTTATGGCTATTTTTACTGTGTTAGTCCTACTGATCTGTGAGCATGGTATTGTTTCCCTAATTTCTTTCTCAGCCTGTTTATCATTTGTATAAAGGAAGACTACCAATTTCTTTGAGTTAATTTTTTAATTTAGCCACTTTGATGAAGGTGTTTATAAGATGTAGGAGTTCTCGTCTATCATATAATTAGTTATACTATCATATCACCTGCAAATAGCAATACTTTGAAGTCTTTCTCTCTGATTTGTATCCTCTTGATCTCCTTTAGTTATCTTATTGCTCTAGCTGGAATTTTGAGTACTATACTGAATAGATAGGAAGAGAATGGGCAGCCTTGTTTTGTCCCTGATATTAGTGGATTTGCTTTCCATTTAATTTGATGTTGGCTATTGGTTTGCTGTATATTGCCTTTATTGTGTTTAGGTATAAGCCTTGTATCCCTGATCTCTCCAATACTTATAACATGAATGGGTACTGGATCTGTCAAAGGCCTTTTCAGCATATCTAACAAGATAACAATGTGATTTCTTTCTTTCAGTTTGTTTATATGGTAGGTCACACTGATGGATTTCATATGTTGAATCATCGCTGCATTCCTTGGATGAAGCCTACTTGACCATGGTGGATGATGCTTTTGATGTGTTCTTTGATTCTGTCTTTGAGTATTTTATTGAGTCTTTTTGCATCAATGTTCATAAGAGAAATTGGCCTAAAATTCTCTTTCTTTATTGAGTCTTTTTGTGGTTTGGGTATCAAGATTACTGGCCTCAAAGAATGAGTTTATCAATGTTCCTTCTGTTTCTATTTTGTGGACTAGTCTGAAGAGTATTGGTATTAGCTCTTTTTTGACAGTCTGGTAGAATTCTGTGCTAAAATTATGTAGCCCTGTGCTCTTTTGGTTGGAGACTTTTAAGGATTGCATCTATTTCCTTAGGACTTAGAGGACTATTTACATAGTTTACATGATCTTGATTTAACCCTGCTAACTGGTATTTAGCAAGGAAAATTATCTGATTTGTTTAGATTTTCCAACTGTGTGTAGTTCAGCCTTTTGAAGTAAGATCTAGTGATTCTTTGCATTTCCTCAGTGTCTGTTGCTTTGTCCCCCCTTCACTTCTGATTTTGAAAATTTGGATATTGTCTCCCTGCTTTTTAATTAGTTAGCCAAGAGTTTGGCTATCTTGCTGATTTTCTCAATGAACCAGCTCTTGGTTTTGTTGATTCTTTATATTATTCTCTTTGCTTCTTATTGATTAACTTCAGTCCCTAGTTTGATTATTTCTTTCCATCTACCCCTCTTGTATGTATTTACTTCTTTTTGTTCTAGAGCTTTCAGGTGTGCTTTAAAATTGTTAGTATGTGATCTTTCCAATTTATTTATGGAGGCACTTAGTGCTATAAACTTTCCTCTTAGCATGGCTTTCTTTCTCTTCTTTCTTTCTTTCTCTCTCTCTCTCTCTCTCTCTCTCTCTCTCTCTCTCTCTCTCTCTCTCTCTCTCTCTGCGTAACCCTGGCTGTCCTGGAACTCACTCTGTAGACCAGGCTGGCCTTGAACTCAGAAAACTGCCTGCCTCTGCCTCCCAAGTGCTGGAATTAAAGGCATATGTCACCATTGCCCGGCTTAGCATGGCTTTCATTGTGTCTCATGAGTTTGGGTATGTTGTGCCCTCATTTTCATTGAATTCTAGAAAGTCTTTAATTTATTTCTCTTTCTTTCTTTCTTTCTTTCTTTCTTTCTTTCTTTCTTTCTTTCTTTCTTTCTTTCTTTCTTTCTTTCTTCCTTCCTTCCTTCCTTCTTTCCTTCTCTTTCTTTCTTTCTTCCTTTCTTTCTTTCTTTCTTTCTTTCTTTCTTTCTTTCTTTCTTTCTTTCTTTCTTTCTTTCTTTCTTTCTTTCTTTCTTTCTTTCTTTCTTCCCTGACCCAGTGATCATTCAATAGAGAGCTATTCAGTTTCCATGAGTTTGTAGGCTTTCTGTTGTTTCTCTTGTTGTTGAAGTGCAGCTATTATCTATGGTGGTTTGATAGGATACAAGAAGTTATTTCAACTTTTTTAATCTGTTGAGGATTTTTTGTGACTGAGTATATGATCAGTTTTGTAGAAGGTACTATGCACTGCTAAAATGAGGTATTTTTTTTTGTGTGTTTGAGTGCAAGGTTCTGTAGGTATCTGTTAGGTCTGTTTAATTCATAGTGTCAGTTAGTTTCACTGTTTCTCTGTTTAGTTTCTGTCTTGATAACTTGTCCATTGGTGAACATGGGGTGTTGAAGTCTCCCACTATTAATGTGTAGGGTCCATGTGTGATTTAAGCTTTTGTAAAGTTTCTTTTATGAATGTGGATGCCCTCAAGTTGGTGCATAGATGTTCAGAATTGAAATGTCCTTTTAAGTAAGCCCTCACTCATACTCCTCTTAATTACCCCTAATAAAACTCATTGACTTACCAAGTTGGGTTTTGAGACAACTATTACTTTGATTCATTTTCTGGAATAAATAGACCTATGTATGTGTGGATGCATGTTGTACCTCCTCAGATATTGTCAGTCACAATACATTCCAACTTCTAAAGTCTACATAGTCTTATAGTTCCAATTTAGTTTAATAGTCTTTAACCACCAGCCTATGTAAAGCAGAAGACTAAGTTATATACTTCTCTCACACACACACACACACACGTGAACATTTAAAAGGGAGGTATGGGGCATAACAAGGAGAGATCAGACCAAAGCGACACCAATCATACCAGACAAAATACCAAACTCTTCAACTCTATGTATTGTCTCTGGAGCTCCTTGATCTGGCTTCATTAAGCCTGTGGCTTTCCCCTGTGTTTAATCCCTGCTCCTAGAATCTAAAACATTCTAGAGTCTTCATTGAAACTAAGGCCTCATATCCACAGCTTTCTATAGAAATCCTACTACCCTCTATTTGGCTGCAGAATCTTCTTTTAGCCCTGATTCAAACTCAGAAGTCCTCATCACTCCTTTATTTTACATTCTTGAAGCACAAGTACAACATGGATGATGACAAGCTCTGGCATCAGCTTGAGATGCAGCCTGTTTCCTTTGGACCACACTACGTTAGCTCTGGAGGCTCCATCTTTCCAGATACTCTGCTTTTAAATAAGTTTACATATTTTTACGTCTTCAGCCTTTGATGGGTGGGCTCCTGCCTTTGGGGCACCTTGCCAGTTGTTCCGTCCAAAGTCTCCTGTTTCTTTAACTTTTTCCCATGTATTCATTTTGGGGGAGTGGGGCAATGCCACTGAGTAGACAGATGTCAGAAGACAACTTTTGGTAGTTGATTCTCTCCTTCTAACGTATGGATCTTGTGGGGATTGAACTCATGTCATCAGTTTTGGCAGCAGATACCTTTAGCTACTGAGGCACTTCACTGACCTCTTGGTTTCATTTAATGATTTTTTTAAAACAATTACAACCAATTTATCAGTATATCTGAGTTTACTCTGCTGGATTCATGCTTCTAGTCCATTAACCCTCATTTCTTGTATCTTTCCATTCTGTTGTTTTGTTTTGAACTCTTATTTCAAACCTCCCTAAATACAGCAAACAATAATCATGCTACACTGTAAATCTTATATTGCCTTGAAATTTCTTCTCTGCCTCCCCTATCAAGTAACAATACCTAATTATTTTATATTAGTCCATTGTCAGGGTATGGTTAGAATGCAGTCAGATTCTTTGCCAGTATGTAATGGAATGGTGTATAATTCAATCTGTGAAAGTATTGGTCTTACCTGAAAATCTGTAAGTCCAGTCTTATCTACTTTTATTTCTCTTGGAATTCTGTTTCTTCTCTCTGCAGACAGAATGGACCATTAAACTCTGCTTATTATAGTTCACAGCTTCTTTAGATCACAGTAGCATACTCTTCCATATTCCTCCCATAAACCATTTGCAAAGGCCTAAGAACCACATAGTCTGGGTATTTCAGCAATAGAAAACATTTCACTTCCCAGGAATAACTTTCTTTACTATTACCTACCCCTTGCTGTGTCAGAACACCCAATATAAACAACTCTAGGATAGATGATGGAATAGGAATAGTTTGGCATCATGGTTCTAGGGGAATCAGGCTATCATACCACTGAAGGTGTAGCATGACACTCCATTGGGAGCAGACGAGTTTGGTGGTTGCTTCCTATATCTTGTGCAAGTCAAAAAGAAGGGAAGTTGGATCCAAACTTGGGCTGGACTACACCCTCAAACTCATTTTTTCCTTCGAGTGGAGTTTTACTTCCTCCAGGGAAGTCCCACCATTTAAAGATTCCACAACCTTCCAAAATAGCACCATGACCTGGATTAAATGTTTAAACACAAGAGTCTATTCTGAGTGGATTTTTTATATCCAAGTCATAGCAGTTTTTCAATTGAACTGTTTAGAATATTCAATCAAATATACCTCTAACTGCTCTTAGACACTTTCTTCAAAGTCTTTATAATTTTTTTCCTCTTCACTTCATAAGGGTGCATCACACCAACAGGCATTGTTTTATCACCTTTTTACAGCTGCCATAAAGGAGAAAAGCTCTTTCTGAGGAAGCTTAGAACAAGAACAAAATTCTTCTGAAAGAGGCTCAGGTCAGTAGGCAAACTGAGTGTACTTCCGTCTCCCTCTGTGTTCTCTTCCTAGGTTAGCTACTCCACTGTAGCTGAGAAAGGACAAGGTATGAATAAATAGGGCAAATTGGGTAGTTTGGAGATTTTGTGATATAACATTTCAGTTCTAGAAGCACATTTGAAAAATAAATGCCAAAATAAAAATCCAGATATGTTGGGTAGAGTGCAAATTGTCTCTGGATGTCTTCTTACCTTTTGAATGCAGCTTGAGGTGACCAAATAGACAGTCACTGAAGTTTGTGGACTCAGTATATTATACTGAAAAAGAGTAATGTGCACTTGGCAGTAAACTTAATGACTCATTAATTGAGATAGATGTAATTCCTCTGGAAAGAAATTCTCAAGTTTCAGAGATGGAGACTTACATATGAGAGAGCAAATTCCTTAATTACAACCTGAATGGAGATAAGTCAGAACAGCAGTAAAAGGAAGCATAGAACTCTTCCTGATGCAAGCATCTCAGCACAGCATCCTAAGACTTCATTAGCAGATAGGACTTGCTGATGTCTGAACCCAACAGTTTACAAACACGTCATGTATAATCCTGCTCAGTGGTTTTTATTTTATGAATTGTTGATTTTACCAATAGATAATGTTTAGGCAATCCCCAAACTATAATAGCTAACAACACAAACATTGCCAAGACTCAAGTTGGATAAGCAGCACCTGATTTGAACCCCTAATCACAATCCTCCATTCTGCTATCCTGACATCTGATATGTACTTTATATGTGAAAAGTGTCTTTGAAGTCATAATGGAGAACCTTAATATAAACCTGAGGCCAGAAAGACATAGAATATGCTGTATGAAAGTCAAGAAAGAAGTTAGGAAAGGGCTTGTAAGAGGGCTTAGCAGGTGACGGCACTTGACATCAAATCTGACAAATTGTGTTTGTTTCTTGGGACACACACACATGGTGGATAGATCTATAATCTGTCATCTTTCTTCTACATGAACATTATGATATGTGTTCAGTTATCCATGTTAATACACATACGCACACATACACAGATACTTACACACACAGATGTACATGCACACATCTCTTATTTGAGTAGCTCAACTTATGATGACTAAGGCATTTATAAAATAGAACAAAAGAATGATGATCTTAAAGCCTTTTTAAGGTGCATGCATTCTATAGATTTCAAACTGAAGCAAAATTAGAGAATGACATGGAAGGAAAAATGACTAACAGTACCCTGTGATGAGGTGTAGCTAAAGTGCTCTAACAATGATAATCGGTTTATATATAAAAGTGTACAGTGAATTATCTATAGAGCAAATAATGATGAATACACTTAAAAAGTATCATGTAGACTTTTATAAGAATTGTCAAACTATGTTTGGATTCTTACAGTATCAGAAAAAAATGCTCAAGCACAGAGAGTGCACTAGCTGGATTATCAGGGTAGGAGCAACCCTTGGCAGGCTGGGCCCTAAGCAAGCTGGCTCAGAAAAGAGATGAAAGGTGATATTAAAGAGATGACTTTATATTTAGCTCTCTTTATCCCCACTAAGAAATATTGTTAAGTACTTTTGAAAGTACTTAATTTACTCACTATTCTTTTTCATCACATTTTAAAAAATAGAAATGTACACAAAACAACTGTTATTGTGGCCATCTTAGTTGTATAGCTTGGTGGAATTACATGTACTTGTAATGTCATGATTTAGTTCTATGATTTGGATCTGGAATGTTCTGAAGAGTCTCATGTGCTGAAAGCTTGCTCTCCAGTGCAGTGTTGTTCAGGCAGAGACTTGCATTGGTACCACATTTAAAAAAATGTCTTTTTGGAGTAGCTTCACTCAAGAGTGAGCCAGAATTTGAATTCTTCACTTCTCTCCTTGTACCTCCCATCTCTCTTGTTGTCTCTGCCTCACAAAGATTATTGCTCTAAGTTTATTGAACACCATAGAAAATATGGTGTGGGAAAGGAATGAGAACTTTTCGTTTTTGTCTTAATCAAAACTCTATCAGAATTTATAGGAGAATTATTGACTCCAGCTGACCCAGAATAGTACTCAAAATCATAAACAGATGTTATCAACACATATCAACATGTTTCTTATGACATTTATGGTGGATACTTGTTTACTTTAAAGTTGGTTTTAACCTATTGGTTGATTTCAATAAACGATGACCAACATGTATTCAGACACACAGAGACATGTACAGACAGCAGACAGACAGACTCTCGCTCTCTTTCTTTCTATCTCTCATTCACACACGCACAACACACACACACACACACACACACACACACACACACACACAGACGCGCGCGTGCACATGTGCTGATTACAGTATTTTCTTCATGGCAACTTGAACACCTGAGCTTAGGCTGAATACAAAGTAGGGAAGCAGAGTGATTACATAGTCTTAAGTAGTTAAGGGATATTAGGAACTTGTTTTCAAAGTGTGGCAACAGGCCAGTTTATGAAGGCAAGAGGCGTTTTCAGAAAAAGCTATTTACATATAGCCTTGCTGGAAGAAGTGGGAATGGGTCTTAGGGTTTTACAGTCTCACCCGTTTTCTTTTCATGTTCTGCTTTCTATTGGGAATCAGTCTAGAGACCATTCAGATTACATTCTGACAAAGAACATGGCTGAATTCTCTTCATGCATTGGGAACCACATTGGGATTGAATTTAAAAGTGACGACCAATGTGTTCAGTGATGGAAATTTCAAGTCAGCACAGCATTCAGACTGTGGTGTAGTAATTACTCACCATTGGTATAAAAAAAAGCAAATGAGAATGGTTTCTTCCAGGTCTTCCCTCAAGGCTCAAGGATCTGTGCAGAAGAGAAAGAAAAACAACTGTAAGAGCCAGAGGTGATGGATGATACCTAAAAAACAGTGTTATCTAGATACAAGGGGATTGATGCACATGAACTCAGAGACTGAAGCAACATGTAAAAGGTTTGTACAGGGTTAAGCCAGATGGAGGTCTCAGCACTGAGAAATGAAAGAGAACCCTTGTTCCCATCCCTACCCAAGAAGATATTTTCAATTGACACCTGCTGGCAAGGAAAAATGTTGATTTTCTTCAATAGAGTCAATAGAGTGTTACTGGATATATTAACTTTAGTCCGAGACAGGCGCCACACCATAAAAAGAATTAAAATAAGTTTTTTTTATTTGTTTGCTGTGTGTGTATGTGTGTGTGTGTTTTGTCTCAGTCTCTTGCTTATTTTGATCTTAATTTTTGTGTATTTTTTATGTTTTTTTGGTTTGATTCTGAGAGAAAAAAAGAGACAGAGAGAAAAAGAGGAAGAGAGAAAGGGAGTGAGACAGAATAAAAAGTTGTGTGGGTAGGAAGGTGGAGCGGAATTTCAACATTTTAAAAAATTTATTCTTTTCTTTTATTTTCTATATTATTTTATTTAAATTCCAAATGATTTCCCCTTTCCAGTTTCCTCCCTCCCCAAGAGTCCCATAAACCCCCTTCCTTCCCCCTGTTCCCCATTCAACCGCCTCTCACTTCTCTGTCCTGGTATTCCCCTACATCCAGTCTTTCCAGGACCAAGGGTCTCTCCTTCCATCTTCTTGGAAATCTATTGATATGTGAATTGTGTCTTGGGTATTCCTAGATTCTGGGTTAATATCCCCTTATCAGTGACTGCATACCATGTGTGTTCTTTTGTGATTGGGTTACCTCACTAAGGATGATATTTTCCAGTTCTGACCATTTGCCTAAGAATTTCGTGAATTCATTGTTTTTAATTGCAGAGTTGTATTCCATTGTGTAAATATACCACATCTTCTGAATCCATTCTTCCGTTGAGGGACATGTGGGTTCTTTCCAGCTTCTGGCTATTATAAATAAGGCTGCTATGAACACAGTGGAGCATGTGTCCTTATGCCATGCAGGGGAAGCTTCTGGGTATATGCCCAGGAGTGGTATAGCCAGATCCTCTGGGAGTGTCATGCCCAGTTTTCTGAGGAACCGCCAAACTGCTTTCCAGAGTGGTTGTACCAGCTTGCAATCCCACCAGCAGTGGAGAAGTGTTCCTCTTTCTCCACATCCTCACCAACAACTGCTGTCTCCTGTGTTTTTGATCTTAGCCATTCTGACTGGTGTGAGGTGGAATCTCAGGGTTGTTTTGATTTGCATTTCTCTAATGACTAAGAATGTTGAACATTTCTTTAGGTGCTTCTCAGCCATTAGATATTCTTCAGGTGAGAACTCTTTGTTTAGCTTTGTACCCCATTTTTTAATAGGGTTATTTGGCTCTCTGGAGTCTAGCTTCTTGAGTTCTTTGTATATATTGGATATTAGCCCTCTGTCAGATGTAGGGTTGGTAAAGATCTTTTCCCAGTTTGTTGGTTGCCGCTTTGTCCGTTTGATAGTGTCCTTTGCCTTACAGAAACTTTGTAATTTTATGAGGTCTTGTTTGTCAATTCTTGATCTTAGAGCATAAGTTATTGGAGTTCTGTTCAGGAAATTTCCCCCTGTGCCCGTATATTCAAGGTTCTTCCCTAGTTTCCTTTCTATTAGTTTCAGTGTGTCTGGTTTTATGTGGAGGTCCTTGATCCACTTGGAATTGAGCTTAGTGCAAGGAGATAAGAATGGGTCAATATGCATTCTTCTGCATGTTGACCTCCAGTTGAGCCAGCACCATTTGTTGAAAAGGCTATCTTTTTTCCACTGGATGGTTTTAGCTCCTTTGTCAAAGACCAAGTGACCATAGGAGTGTGGATTCATTTCTGGGTCTTCAGTTCTGTTCCATTGATCTATATGCCTGTCACTGTACCAATACCATGCAGTTTTTAACACTATTGCTCTGTAGAATAGCTTGAGGTCCGGGATACTGATTCCCCGAGAAGTTCTTTTACTGTTGAGAATAGTTTTAACTATCCTGGGTTTTCTGTTATTCCAGATGAATTTTTGAATTGCTCTTTCTAACTCTATGAAGAATTGAGTTGGGATTTTGATGGGGATTGCAGTGAATCTGTATATTGCTTTTGGCAAAATGGTCATTTTTACTATATTAATCCTGCCAATCCATGAGCATGGCAGATTTTTCCATCTTCTGAGGTCTTCTTCAATTTCTTTCTTCAGAGATTTGAAGTTCTTGTCATACAGATCTTTCACTTGTTTGGTTAGAGTCACACCAAGATACTTTATATGGTTTGTGGCTATCGTGAAGGGTATCATTTCTCTTATAGCTTTCTCAGCCTGCTTATCATTTGAGAATAGGAAGGCTACTGATTTGCTTGAGTTGATTTTATATCCGGCCACTTTACTGAAGTTGTTTATCAGCTGTAGGAGTTCTCTGGTGGAGTTCTTTGGGTTGCTTAAGTATATTATCATATCATCTGCAAATAGTGATAGTTTGACTTCTTCCTTTCCAATTTGTATCCCTTTGACCTCCTTTTGTTGTCTAATTGCTCTAGCTAGAACTTCAAGTACTGTATTGAAAAGATATGGAGAGGGAGGGCAGCCTTGTCCAGTCCCTGATTTTAGTGGGATTGCTTCAAGTTTCTCTCCATTTAGATTGATGTTGGCTACCGGTTTGCTGTAAATTGCTTTTACTATGTTTAGATATGGGCCTCGAATTCCTGATCTTTCCAGGACCTTTAACATGAAAGGATGCTAAATTTTGTCAAATGCTTTTTCAGCATCTAATGAAATGACCGTGTTTTTTTTTTCTTTGAGATTGTTTATGTAGTGGATTACATTGATGGATTTCCTTATATTGAACCATACTTGCATCCCTGGGATGAAGCCTACTTGATCGTGCTGAATGATTGCTTTGATGTGTTCTTGGATTCGGGTGGCAAGAACTTTATTGAGTATTTTTGCATTGATATTCATAAGAGAATTTGGCCTGAGATTCTATTTTTTGTCGGATCTTTGTGTGCTTTTGGTATCAGCCTAATTGTGGCTTCATAGAATGAGTTGGGTAGTGTTCGTTCCTTCTGTTTCTATTTTGTGGAATAGTTTGAAGAGTATTGGTGTTAGGTCTTTTTTGAAGGTCTGATAGAATTCTGCACTAAAACTGTCTGGACCTGTGCTTTTTTTGGTTGGAAGCCTTCCAATGACCACTTCTATTTCTTCAGGGGTTATAGGATGGTTTAGATGGTCTATTTGATCCTGATTTAATTTTGGTATTTGGTTTCTGTCTAGGAAATTGTCCATTTCCTCCAGATTTTCTAGTTGTGTTGAATACAGGCTTTTGTAGTAGGATCTGATGATCTTTTGAATTTCCTCAGTTTCTGTTGTTATCTCTCCCTTTTCATTTCTGATTTTGTTAATTTGGATACTGTCTCTGTGCCCTCTGGCTAGTCTGGATAAGGGCTCATCTATCTTGTTGATTTTCTCAAAGAACCAACTCCTAGTTTTGTTGATTCTTTGTATGGTTTTATTTGTTTCTACTTGATTGATTTCAGCCCTGAGTTTGATGATTTCCTGCCTTCTATTCCTCTTGGGTGTATTTGCTTCTTTTTGTTCCAGGGCTTTCAGGTGTGCCATTAAGCTACTAGTGTATGCTCTCTCCCGTTTCTTTTTGGAGGCACTCAGGGCTATGAATTTTCCTCTTAGCACCACTTTCATTGTGTCCCATAAATTAGGGTATGTTGTGCCTTCATTTTCATTAAATTTTAAAAAGTCTTTGATTTCTTTTTTTATTTCTTCCTTGATCAAGGAATCATTGAGTAGAGCATTGTTCAGCCTACATGTGTATGTGGGCTTTCTGTTGTTTTTGTTGTTATTGAGGACCACCCTTATTCCATAGTGATCTGATAGGAGGCATGGGATTAGTTCGATCTTCTTATATCTGTTGAGGTCTATTTTTTCACCAATTATATGGTCGATTTTGGAGAAGGTACCATGAGGTGCTGAGAAGAAGGTATATTCTTTTGCTTTAGGATGAAATGTTCTATATATATCTGTTAGTTTCATTTGGTCCAAGGCTTCAAGTAGTTTCACTGTGTCCCTGTTTAGTTTCTGCTTTCCTGAACAATCCATTTCAGAGAGTGG
Organism: Tokudaia tokunoshimensis; assembly: GCA_036184795.1. Lineage (NCBI taxonomy): Eukaryota > Metazoa > Chordata > Mammalia > Rodentia > Muridae > Tokudaia > Tokudaia tokunoshimensis. The sequence continues at coordinate 49,140,016 of BTHU01000012.1, forward strand.
GGTGTTGAAGTCTCCCACTATTATTGTGTGGGGTGTGATGTGTGCTTTGAGCTTTAGTAAAGTTTCTTTTACGAATGATGGTGCCCTTGCATTTGGAGCATAGATGTTCAGAATTGAGAGTTCTTCTTGGTGGATTTTACCTTTGACCAGTATGTAGTGTCCTTCTCTGTGTTTTTTTGATGGCTTTAGGTTGAAAGTCAATTTTATCTTATATTAGGATGGCTACTCCGGCTCATTTCCTGGGACCATTTGCTTGTAAGATTGTTTTCCAGCTTTTTCTCTGAGATAGTGTTTGTCTTTGACACTGAGGTGCATTTCCTGCACGCAGCAAAATGCTGAGTCCTGTTTATGTATCCAGTCTGTTAGTTTATGTCTTTTTGTTGTGGAGTTGAGACCATTGATATTAAGAGAGATTAAGGAATAGTGATTATTGCCACCTGCTATTCTTGATGCTATCTTTATGTTTGAATGGTTATCTACTTTTGGGTTTGATGCAAGAAGGTTACTATCTTGTTTTCTCCAGAGTGTAGTTTCTCTCCTTGTATTGGTGGTTTCCATCTTTTATCCTTTGTTGGAAAGATATTGTGTATATTTGGTTTTATCATGGAATGTCTTGGTCTCTCCATCTATGATGATTGAGAGTTTTGCTGGGTATAGTAGTCTAGGCTGGCATTTGTGTTCTCTCAGAGTCCGTATGAGATCTGCCCAGGATCTTCTGCCTTTCATAGTCTTTGGTGAGAAGTCTGATGTGATTCGGATAGGTCTTCCTTTATATGTTACTTGGCCTTTTTCTCTTACTGCTTTTAATATTCTTTCTTTGTTTAGTACATTTGGTGTTTTGATTATTATGTGATGGGAGATATTTCTGTTCTGGTCCAGTCTGTTTGGAGTTCTGTAGGCTTCTTGTACGTTCATCGGCATCTCTCTCTTTAGGTTAGGGAAGTTTTCCTCCATAATTTTGTTGAAGATGTTTACTGGCCCTTTAACTTGCAAATCTTCACTCTCATCTATACCTATAATCCTTAGGTTTGGTCTTCTCATTGTGTCCTGGATTTCCTGGATATTTTGGGTTACACGTTTTTTGCATTTTGCATTTTCTTTGACTGTTGAGTCGATGCTTTCTACGGTATCTTCAGCACCTGAGATTCTTTCTTCCTTCTCTTGTATTCTATTGTTGATGTTTTTATCTATGACTCCTGATTTCTTCCCAAGGTTTTCTATCTCCAAAGTTGTCTCCCTTTGTGATTTCTTAGTTGTTTCTACTTCCTTTTTTAGATCCTGGATGGATTTGTTGAGATTCTTCACTTGTTTGTTTGTGTTTTCCTGTATTTCTTTAAGATATTTTTGCGTTTTCTCTTTCAGGAATTCTGCCTGTTGACCCAAGTTCTCCTGTATTTCTTTAAGTGATTTTTGTGTTTCCTCCTCATGGGCTTCCATCTGTTGATCCATATTCTCCTGCATTTCTTTAAGAGATTTTTGTGGTTTCTTTGTTAGGGCATCTACCCGTTGATTCATTTCTTTAAGCGATTTTTGTGTTGCCTCCTTATTGGCCTCCATCTGTTGACCCATCATCTCCTGCATTTTTCTAAGCGATTTTTGTGTTTCCTTTGTAAGGGCTTCTACCCGTTGATTCATGTTCTCCTGTATTTCTTTATGAGATTTATTTGTGTCCTTCTTGAAATCCTCTCATAGCATCATGAGAAGTGATTTTAAATCCAGATCTTGCCTTTCCTGTGTGATGGGGTATCCAGGACTTGCTGCTGTCGGTTGGTTTCGGATGGTGCCATATTGCCTTGATTTCTGTTAGTAACGTTTCTACGTTTGCCTTTTGTCATCTGGTTATCTGTGGTGTTAGTTGGTCTTGCTGTCACTGGCTGTTGATTGGACCTCCTGTGAGCCTCCAAGGCTATTTCTACCCCCCCCCAAAGCCTGGGATTCCCCTGGCACCAATTGCTGAGGTGCTGCCCTGCTCCTGAGTGACTTTGGAGCCCTGATGTGCCTTTCCCCAAGTGATGTTATATTGGGGAATCCCTGCAAGTCCGAAGGCTCAGCCTAGTCAATCCCTGGAGCAGAGGTCGCCAAGGGGCAGCTGGTGTGCTCCCGCCCTGTGCGGGTGTGCTCTCTCCCAGTGCGGGGTCCCTCTGCAGGGCAGATGTCCCACAGCAGAGCTGGCGCATAGGTGACCACAGAACTGCCCAGCTCTTGCGAGCAGGGAGCACACAGGCTGGCTGAGTCCCAAGCGATATTATGCTTGATTGTCCCTGCGCCTGGAGGTGCCAGCCGCTCTGTTGCCGGAATAAAGATGTCAGAGTGCACTATGCACCCTCTTCAGAGATCACTCTGCAGGGCAGATGGCCCACAGCAGAGCTGGCACCCAGACGACCACAGAGCTGCCCCGCTCTTGGGTGCAGATGGAAACCCAACAGGCTGTGTCCCAAGCGATGTTATACTGGGGAATCTCTGCACCTCTGAAGGCTCAGCGTAGTCAATCCCAAGAGCAGAGGTTGCCGAGGGGAGGCTGGTGCGCTTCCTCCCTGTGAGGGTTTGCTTTCTCCCAGTGTGGGTCCCTCTGCATGGCAGATGTCCCACAGCAGAGCTGGCGCATAGGTGACTGCAGACCTGCCCAGCTCTTGGGAGCAGGGAGCACACAAGCTGGCTGAGTCCCAAGCATTATTATGCTTGTTTGTCCCTGCGCCTCGAGGTCCTAATTGCTCTGTTGCCAGAGCAAAGATGTCAGAGTGCACTGTGCACCCTCTCGGCGCAGATCACTCTACAGGGCAGATCAAAAAATTTATTCTTTTTCCATTAAGATGCAACAATTTTTATATTTGTGCTAAAAATTTCAATTCCCCATTACATAAAACAAGAACTAAGTGGCATAAAAATTCAAGATAGATCCTGATATAATATAGCAGGTGATTTCTATACTCTTTTAACTAAATCTTCCAAGCTAAAACTCAACAACAGACTAACATAGCTAAACTTTACCCTGTATCAATTGTATTTAATGGATAACTACAGGGTATTCCATTCATCAGGTGCAACATTCTCATGCTTATGAGGAGCCCACAGAACCCTCTAGAAGGTGGATCACATTGCTTCCACAAAATAAACTTTAACAAATACAAGACACTCAGGACAATGCCTTACATTTTCATGTTGCAAACCCTTTGTCAAAGGCAGAAGGGTGGCATAAAGTTAGGTGGTGAGAAAGTAGGGGGGGATCTCAGCATTTTAAAGACATTTAATTCACTAAACTGCTGGCACTTAGGGTGAAAACTAGTTTAAGACTTAACACATAACCAGATCATTAATGGCCTCAAAATGGACATTTAAGACCAGGGGTTCACATAGCTTATTAGATATTTTGACTTTTAGATTATATAGCAACCCTTCTGTATCTCTATATCTATAGTTAAATAGATTTTATTCAGAAAATATTAACATGATTAAATGCTTTAGAATACTGCAGTGGGGATGGATCAGAAGGTAAAAGTGTTTGCTGTGCAAGTCTTTGATCACTAGAGTCCATGTAAAATTCCAGATAAGATGGCATTTCTTTGTAATCTTTGTGCTCACACTGAGAGATGTGGGAAAGAGACAAGAGATTCTTCCAGAAGCTCAAGGGCCAGTGTGCCTAGACTACACAGTGCAGCAGCAGAAACAAGAGCGTGCCTATCTCAACACCAAGTGGAAGGAGAAAATCAACTCCTGAAAAGTTATCCTCTGACTTCTACATGTACAGGGTACATGACCGATCCCACATGCTCATACAATTCAATTTTGGAAATCTACCATCAGCATTTATTAATTAGTAATGCAACTTCCATTTTTCTTTAATGTCTTATCTTGTTTTTGTGGAGCTGAGAATCAAGTCCAGTGTTTCATGGGTGCAAAGCACACACACCATCACTGAGCTACACCTTCAAATCCAAACTCTCTCTGTTTAAATTAAATTTGTGTTTTGAGACAGTTATAGATCCACAGGTGGTTATAAGCCACATTGTCTATTTTCAGCAAATGTTAACAGATTGTAACCCAGTATAATGGCATACCCAGGAAACCCACACTGACAGGGTCAGCACACGGACTATTTCCTCCCTCAGGCAGGACCCTTCATATGGCCTTTTCTTATCTCCACATATTCTGTCATTTCCCCACTTAACTGTCAGCTAGAAGCCTTATCTCCATTTCCTTTAATTTTTTATTTTGGGAATGATACATACATGGATCCACACAGTACATAGCCTGCAATGCTTAGCGGTAATTGTCAACTTAGTATCTAGAGTCATTTGGGAGATGGGACTCTGGGCTTGCTGGTGAGGTTGATTATGTTAGTTGATGTGGGAAGACCCATTCTAATTGTGGACTGGGCCAATATTGAGGCATAGGATTAGAGTGTTAAGAGAAAAGGAGGGAAGCACTAGCCAAGTGACTCCTTGAACATGAACGTCTCCCTGAATATGGATTTGATCTGATCAGGTGCCTTCAAACTCCTGGTGGTTTGATGTCCCTGGACTGTACTTTGAACCATGAATTAAAATAAGCGTGTTACTTCTCACATTGCCTTTGTCAAAGAATTTTATGACAGCAACAGATAAGGAAGCTAAGACATAACCCTCACAGCATGATTTTCCAGACTGTTATTCAGGCTAGTGCAATTATTAATAATTTGTCCCTCTTTATGTCTGAGTAGCAATCCATAGCATCGATATACCATACTTTAAACTACTGACTCATTAAAAAATATTAAATAGTGCTCACTTTTAGTCCACTGTTAAAAAACTCATATGTAAGTATATATAGACTTGGTGTGAGCGTAGGTTTTCATTTGTGTAGGAAAAAGCCCTCAGAATTCCAATAGATGCTTACATTTTAGTTATGTGCTGTTTTCTTGAGAGTCATTTTACATTCCCATAAATAATGCATGAGTAATTCTCTTTCTCTGTATTTTCCCATTTTGATAGATCTGTGATGAATTATATTACTTCTGTTTAATTTTCACTCTCAAAGAACTAATGATGTTTCTCATCTTCTTCTGTGCTATGAGCCATCTGCATTCCTCCTCAGTGAACTTTCTTCTTACAATTGTGCCAGTATCTGTTTTGATGTTTCTGTACTAATGGATTGTATACATTTACCTAGATTTTCCAGAAAATAGCTTACCATTTTTATTCTATGAAAGGATTATTTTACAGAAAAAAATGTTTTAAATGTTATCCCTTTTTTTAAATGCACTTTGAGGTTTTGTGTGTGTGTGTGTGTGTGCGAAATTTTATTGCAGGTTTTGCACCTGTTGTTTGGTGCATGCATATTTAGGATTGTTATGCCTTCACTATTGATTTGAAACATTTGTAATTGTCAAGTCATCTTTATTGTGCCTGGTCTCTCCTTCTGTTTTGATGCCCACCAGACATCAATACATCCTGTCATGCTTTTTTTTGATATTTCCATGGTATCTTCACCCTGTCTTTTTGTCACACTGTTTATGAATGTCAGTATATTTGAAATGACCTTTCCTTCCATACATACTGTCCAAAATTCAGACAGCCACTCTCCAAGCGTTATTTGTTGCATTTAGACTATTCATATTTAACGTGAGTATTAAGAAGTGGTGCTTTAGTCTGTCATTTCCGTTCTCTTTGTCTTCATGTCTCATTCCTTTGTCTCAACTTATGAACAACTAATGCTGTCAGGTTTATTTTTTTAATCCCCCAAAGAAAAATTTGAAACATCAAGAGAAGATAATCCTACATCATTTACTTACAGTTTTGCTTATTATCTTTCAATTTCTTCCTTTTTGGAAAGTTTTCACTATTTATTTGTGTACTTTTATTTTTTAGTGTTTTATTGATTTTTTTTGTGACTTTCACAGCATGAACCCCCATCCCACTCTTCTTCCCATTCCTTCTTATCCTCCCTCTGACCTTGTAACCTGCCCTGAAAAGAAAATAAAAAACAAAAATAAATCAAACAGACCCCGAAAATTCCCAGGGACTAAACCACCAACCAAAGAGTACATACATATAGAGGCACCCATGGCTTCAGCCTCATATGTAGCAGAGGATGGCCTTGTCGGACATCAATGGGAGGGAAGTCCCTTGGTCCTGCGGAGGCTCAATGCCCCAGAGTAGGGCAATGCTAGGGTGGTGAGGCAGGAGTGGATCAGTGGGTGGGGGAGCAGCCTTATAGAAGGAGAGGGTATGGGGGAGGAGATTGGGGTTTTATGGAGGGGAATCTGGGGAGGTGGATAGCATTTGAAATGTAAATAAATAAAATTACCAATAAAAAACAAAAAATAAAAAGTAAACAGAGCATAGGAAACATCTCATTGTGGAAGCTGTAGTGTGTCACATTGTGTGTACAACAGTATATCCTTTGGTCCACAAATATTCACTCATGAATGTTCATTGCAAAAAGTCGTTGGCCTAGTTCGAGGCCTCTGGCTTCTGCTACACCAGTGACACTGGATCCTCACCAGGACTCCTCTCCGTTATAATGATGTTGCCCTGTGTCATGAAGATCCTGCAGATTTGGATCAGCAGGACCAACTCTTCCACAAGCTTGAGTAGTTCATAGATGAGGTAGATTTTAGGATGGGCCAAGTCAAAGACCTGAATCTGGGTCTGGGTGGTAGCTGAGTTTGTCAGCCCCCCCAACCCTTCTGTACCCACATCATCAGGGCGAGCTCTAAAGCACTGCCTGGGCTAGCTCACTCAATGCTACAGAGGGTAGGCAGCAGGGTCAGCTCTTCTGCTTTTATGCCTTCAATGACCACTCACTAACACTCATTCCACCAGAGCCTTTCCAGTCAAGGCCCAGGGTCCACTCTCCCAAGTGCTGCAGCCCTCAAGATGTTGGATCAGCGTTCCCACTCTCACACCCACAGAGCTGGTTCACCCATGCCTTTGCCATCAGGGCCAATTCCACTGTGCTGCCCAGGAGAGGTGCAGGGCGGGCTCTTCCAAGTGCTGAAGCTGGTAAGGGTCAGGGTTAGCTAACTGATGACCCTTGGGTCAGCTTGACTACAGCAATTAGTGAGGGATGATGGGGGAGGGCATTACCTCTGCGCCTGGGCCACCTCATGGCAGATAAGTGATGGAGCCATCACTCTCACACTCACAGCCTCAGGGTGGCCTACCACCATGGCCAGCTCCACCTTGTTTCCCCAGGTGAGGTACAGGGTCCAATTGTCCAGAGTGCTACCCCTGGTGAGAGGTGGGGCCAGCTCTTCAGAAAGCAGCAGCCAGTGAGTGGCCAGGGCACGTCTGCTCAGCCCTTGGATATCTACCTGGTCCCAGGAAGCTGCCCAGAACAGGGATATCTACATGGTTGTTAGTGGTAATAGGAGCCACGGACATGGATACTGCTGTTGCATGACCGTGGACACAGACATGGCTTGGGTCCTCAACAGCAGCGTGGGCTGGGTATTCTCCATGTCTCAGGTGGTGGGGCTGGAGACTCACAACAGCCTACTCCTCTCTGCCCTCACATCTCCAGTTCCACCTCTCTTCATGAAGCTCAAACCCTTCAACTTCTCTTTTTCTCCCATCTGTCTGCCACATACTTTCCCTTTGCAGTGGCTCCCATTATGCGAAGGCCAAGCAGCTGTCAGGCCTTTGGATGCTTTCTTCTGCCAGTGTGCCACATGGCATGGTAGCAGGCTAGTCTCTAAATGACTTTTTTTTCCTGTCCTGGGTTGTGTGGCAGCAGGTGGGCCTCTAAGTGTTTTCTGCCTGCCCTGTCTATAGCCCACAATGCTGTGCGGTGGCAGGCAGGTCTCTGGGCATCTTTCTCTGCTCGCCCTGCATGGCATTCATGCCTTCAGATGTCTCCTCCTCATCCAGGGCTGCATTGTGTGGATGCAGGTGGGTCTCTGAGTGTCCTCTATCCACTGTGTGACCCTTTGTGTACTTTTATTTATTTTTAATTTTTATTGGATATTTTCTTTATTTACATTTCAAATGTTTTCCCCTTTCTATGTCTCTTCTTCGGAAACCTCCATTCCATTCGCCCTCCGCTTGCCTCTATGAGGGTGCTCCCCTACCCACCCACCCACTCCCATCTTCTCACCTTGGCATTCCCCTACACTGGGAGATTGAACACCCTCAGGCCCAAGGGCCTCTCCTCTCATTGATGTCCAACAAGGCCATCCTCTGCCATATATGCGGCCAGCGACATGGGTCCCTCCATGTATATTCTTTGGCTGGCTTTGGAGTCTGGTCTGTTGACACTGTTTCTTCCTCTATGGGGCTGCAAACCTCTTCAGCTCCTTCACTCCCTTCTCCAACTCCTCCATTGAGGACCCCCGCGCTCACAAGATTCTGTCTTTGTATTCAGTCAGTCGCTGGCAGAGTCTCTCAGGAGACGCCATATCAGGCTTCTATCAGCAAGCACTTCCCAACATCTACCATAATGTCCGGGTTTGGTGGCTGTTTGTGGGATGGATCCCCAGGTGGGGCGGTCTCTGGATGGCCTTTCCTTCAGTCTCTGTTCCACACAAATACTGCAGGGAGAGGGCTGTCCTCCCAGGAGTGTGGGACAAGCCTATGAGCTTAGGTAAGACCACCACTTCTGCTCAGAGGGACCTTCCAGAACCCTCAGGACACAGGAACCGAGGAGTGGGCCTGGGTCAGGAGCCTTCGGATTTCCTTCTGTGTCTGGAGCTGACCCTGTGCCTCAGCGCTCCATACCCAAAGACCTCCGGGAGAAAGCTAGCCTCCCAGGAGTGCGGACAAACCTGTGAGCACAGATAAGACCACCACTTTGTGTACTTTTAAATGCCTCTCCTTCTGAGGCTGAAAGATTCATTTCTTTGTGGCAATCCATGTAGATCATGAATTCAATTTGCCTAACTTTGACTTTGTTGCTTAGATCAGTTAATTTTTAATTATATTTTATTATTTTTTGTTACTCAATTCTATCGTTGAGCCTATCCACTGGCCTTTTAAGCTTAATCCTTTCAGTTTTTTGTTCAGTTCTAACATTACCATATAATTCTTTTTTTAAAAAAAATCTATTTCCTGATAGAAACTTTTAATATTTCAAATGTGCTTTAGTTGCTCATTGAAGTGTATGTGTACATATTGTGTGTGTGTGTGTGTGTGTGTGCATGTGAACACAGAGATCAGATTCGATGCCAGCTGTCTTCCTCAGTTGCTCTCCATCTTATATTTTGAGGCAGTGATTCTCACTAAATTTGGAGCTCAACGATTAGATGAGCCTGATTAACTTAGGAGCCCCAGAGTTCCACCTATCTCTGCCTTCCCAGCAGTTGGATTACGTGCTTGTGCCACCATACCCAGAGTTTTTATCTGTGTGCTGGGGATCTGAAATCAGGTCCTCGTGTTTGCTTGGAGAACACTTTAATGATAAATCTATGTCCCCCGTCCTTTTATTGAAGCATTTTATGATAGTTGCTGTAAATTCTTATAGGCAATCCTAATATTTATGCTTTCTATTGATATTTTGATTGTTTTTCTTAAATTTAGTATGAGATTATCCTGGTTCCTGGTATAGTAGGTGATTTTCTGTGGTGACCTGAATCTTTAAATATGCTCTGAGAGTATAGATAGCACTTTAATGTTCTGTTTTAGCAAACTAAACTAATTGCTTAATTAACATTTTTTTGACAGGGGTAGAAAATATCTCATTGCTATTAGGAAGACATCTCATTGCTATTAGCTGCTAGTATAGTTCACTCTGCCTACTCATCTTCCCATGATATAAGAAATAGAACCAGCTCTCTAATATCACAGTGTGAAGAAAAGTAGCGTGAACATTCTGATGTTCCACAGAACTCCTTAGACACCCTGTCTGAGCATGAGAATGTGACCTGTTTCTAATGAGTAGGTTTGAACATCAAACCTATTCAGCTTTTCCTGACAGCACCACAATGACAGTATTGGGATATCTCATTGTGGCTTGAGGAAGATGAAGTATAGGCTCATCACTTAGCTATTACAGGTATGTGTACCAGAGATGTCAGTGTTTTATGTGTTTTCAAGTAGAGTCAATATTATCCAAGAGTCTTTATTTTATCATGGATCAGAGAATTTTTACACTTAAAGAATGTTATAAACTATTTAGTCCAAACTCTGAATTTTACATGAAGCCCAGAAAAAGAGAATGTCTTTCTTCTAATAACATGCCTACTATAGTTCTGATACTAAATTACAACACAAGGCTTTGGATTTTGACTTCACTATTGGATCTCTTTTATTCTGTGTGGCTTCTTTAAAAGGATGGAAGATTATGCACTGTGGTACTTAAAAATATTTTTATTTTAGAGAACATTTATTTGTAATTTTAAGGTTCAATTTTTGCTTTGTTTTATCAATATAAAATTCATATTTTGGGAAACATTTCAAAATCTTTGCAAACTTTAACTTCAACAAAACTTAATTTTTCATATATTTTTATATTTTAATCTTTTTTCTATCGTCCCTCCAGCAATTCCTTCCTTCATCATGTCTCTGAAATTTACTCTTAATGCACCTTATCATTTGAAATTTACTAGGAAAAATGCTATTGTTAGAAATATTGTCTTATTTGCTCTCTACACAAATGTCTCCCTTCTGGTCTGGATGCCAACCAGGGCAAATCAGCATGTCTGCCCCATCAATACCCCGCAGTCTTCAGGTCTCCCAGGAGATCGACTGCAGCCAGGGCCACAGGTCTCCCAGGAGATCTACTGCAACCAGGGACACAGGAGGCAGGCTCCAGACACAGACACCCCAGCCAGTTAACACCAGAGATAACCAGATGATGAGAAGCAAGCATGAGAACATAAGCAACAGAATTCTATATACACTTTGGTACCATCAGAACCCAGTTCTCCTAAAAGAGCAAGCAAGCCCTGGATAACCCAAAACACCTGAAAAGCATGATGTTGACCTAAAATTACATCTCATGTAAATAATAGAGACCTTTAAAGAGGATATAAATAACTCAAAGAAGTAGAGGAAAACACAGTTAAACAGGTAGAAGCCCTTAAAGAGGAAACAAATAAATTCCTTAAAAAATACAGGAAAACACAGTTAAACAGGTAGACGCCCTTAAAGAGGAAGCAAACCCTTTAAAGAAATATAGGAAAATACAATCAACAGGTGAAAGAATTGAACGAAGTGGTTGAAGGCCTAAAAATGGAAGTAGAAACAATAAAGAAAACACAAATGGAGGCAAGTCTGGAAATAGAAAACTTAGAAAAGAGACCAGGAGCTATAGATGCAAGCATCACCAACAGAATACAAGAGATAGAAGAGAGAATCTCAGGTGTAGAAGATACCATAGAAAATACTGACACAACAGTCAAAGTAAATACAAAACATAAACAGCTCCTAACCCAAAACATCAAGGAAATCCAGGACTCAATGAAAAGACCAAACCTAAGAACAATAGAAATAGAAGAGAATGAAGATTTCCAGTTTAAAAGACCTGAAAATGTCTTCAACAAAATTATAGAAGAAAACTTCCCCAACTTAAAGAAAGAGAAGGCAAGAGATCTTCTCTCTGGTGACCGAGCATCAGGTACAGACAGGAGGCAGGGACCAAGAGCTGCAGAACAGCTGGGTCCATTCAGGCTCTGCCTGCACCAAGGGGCTGGGTGTCTCCAAGGTCCTCTGTGCACTGATCCTGCCAGGGGAGTACTGCTCTGCAGGGAGTGAGTTGATTCCCAGCTTTGGAGGACAGACCTCCTCCAGCTTCTCTCAGGTGACTGGCAGCAGATACAGCCAGGAGGCAGGGACTAAGAGCTGCTGCAGAACAGCTGGGCCCATCTGGGCTCTGCCTACACCCAGGAGCTGGGCAGCATCACAGCACTCTGTGCCAGGAAAGAGCCAGCCACCCAGGGGTGCTGAGACAGGCTTGCAGTCCCACAGGAGGGAGAAGCACCCCCAGAAACAGCAGGACCAACTAACACCAGAGATAACCAGAGGGCAAAAGGCAAATGTAGGAATGTTACCAACAGAAATCAAGGCAACATGGCACCATCTGAACCCAATTCTCCCACAACAGCAAGTCCTGGATACCTCAACACACCCGAAAAGCAAGATTTGGATTTAAAATCCCAGCTCATGATGCTGATAGAGGGCTTCAAGAAGGACATAAATAACTCACTTAAAGAAATACAGAAGAACACAAGTAAAGAACTACAGGAAAGCACAAGAAAACAGGTAAAGGAATTGAACAAAACCATCCAGGATCTAAAAATGGAGGTAGAAACAATAAAGAAATCACAAAGGGAAACAACTCTGGACATAGAAAACCTAGGAAATAAGTCAGGAGTCATGGATACAAGTATTAACAACAGAATACAAGAGATAGAAGAGAGAATCTCAGAGGCAGAATATAACATAGAAACTATTGAAACAACAGTCAAAGAAAATGAATAATGCAAAAAGCACCTAACCCAGAATATCCAGGAAATCCAGGAAAAAATGAGAAGACAAAACCTAAGGATTATAGGTATAGAAAAAAGTGAAGATTTCTAAATTAAAGGGTCAGTAAATGTCTTAAACAAAATTATAGAAGAAAAGTTCTCTAACCTAAAGAAAGAGATGCCCATGAACATACAAGAAACCTACAGAACTCCAAATAGATTTGACCAGAAAAGAAATTCCTTCCGTCACATAATAATCAAAACACCAAATGTACTAAACAAAGAAAGAATTTTAAAAGCAGTAAGGGAAAAAGATCAAGTAACTTATAAAGGAAGACCTATCAGAATTACACCAGACTTCTCGCCAGAGACTGTGAATGACAGAAGATCCTGGGCAGATGTCATACAGCCCCTAAGGGAAGAAAAATGCCAACCCAGACTACTCTATCAAGCAAAACTCTCAATTACCATAGATGGAGAAACCAAGGTATTACACCACAAAAAAATTTACACAATATCTTTCCACAAATCCAGCCCTCCAAAGGATAATAAATGGAAAACACCAACAAAAGGAGGAAAACTACATACTAGAAAAAACAAGAAATTAAGCATCTTTTAACAAAACAGAAAGAGAGACACACAAACATAACTCCACCTCTAATAGCAAAAGTAACAGGAATCAACAATCACTTCTCCTTAATATCTCTTAATATTAATAGACTCAATTCTTCAATAAAAGACATAACCTAATAGACTGGACCCAACATAAGCAGGGCCCAACATTTAGCAGGAAACTCACTTCAGGCACAAAGACAGACACTACCTCAGAGTAAAAGGTTGGAAAACAATTTTCCAAGCAAATAGTCCCAAGAAACAAGCTGATGTAGCCATTCTAATATCAAATGAAATTGAGTTCCAACCTAAAATAATCAAAAAAGATAAGGAAGGATACTTCATATGCATCAAAGGAAAAATCTACCAAAATGAACTCTCAATTCTGAACATCTATGCTCCAAATACAAGGGCACCCACATTCATAAAAGAAACCTTACTAAAGCTCAAAGCACACATTGCACCCCACACAATAATAGTAGGAGACTTCAACACCCCACTCTCATCAGATCAGGGAAACACAAATTAAACAGAGAAACAGTGAAATTAACAGAAGTTATGAACCAAATGGATTTGACAAATATCGATAGAACATTTTAACCTAAAACAAAAGAATATACCTTCTTCTCAGCACCTCACGGTATCTTCTTCAAAACTGACCATATACTTAGCCATAAAACAGACCTCAGCGGATATAAGAAAATTGAAATAATTCCATGCATCCTATCAGATCACCATGGGCTAAGGCTGGTCTTCAATAACAACAAAAACAACAGAAAGCCCACATATACATGGAAACTGAACAACATTCTACTCAATGATAGCTTGGTCAAGGAAGAAATAAAGAAAGAAATTAAAGACTTTTTAGAATTTAATGAAAATTAAAACACAACATACCCAAACTTATGGGGCACAATGAAAGCAGTGCTAAGAGGAAAATTCAAAGCTCTGAGTGCCTCCAAAAAGAACCCGGAAAGAGCATACACTAACAGTTTGACAGCACAGCTGAAGGATCTAGAACAAAAAGAAGCAAATACACCCAAGAGGAGTAGACGTCAGGAAATAATCAAACTCAGGGTTGAAATCAACCAAGTAGAAACAAAAAATAACTATTAAAAGAATCAACCAGGTCAGGAGCTTGTTTTTTGAAAAAAAAAAAAAACCCAACAAGATAGATAAACCCTTAGCCAAACTAACCAAAGTGCACAAAGACAGTACCCAAATCAGCAAAATCAGAAAAGAAAAGGGAGGCATAACAACAGATACTGAGGAAATCCAAAAAAATCATCAGATCCTACTACAAAAGCCTATACTCAACAAAAGTGGAAAATCTAGATGAAATGAATAATTTTCTAGACAGATACCAGGTATCAAAGTTAAATTAGGATCAGCTAAATGATCTAAACTATTCCATAGCCCCTAAATAGAAGCAATCATTAATAATCTCCAAAAAAAAAAAAAAGCCCAGGACCAGATGGGTTTAGTGGAGTTCCATCAGACCTTTAAAGAAGACCTAATACCAATACTCTTCAAACTATTCCACAAAATAGAAACAGATGGAACACTACCCAATTCATTTTATGAAGCTACAATTACTCTGATACCTGAACCACACAAACTCCAACAAAGAAAGAGAACTTTAGACCAATTTCCCTTATGAATATCGATGTAAAAATACTCAATAAAATTCTTGCTAACAGAGTCCAAGAACACATCAAATGTATCATTCACCATGATCAAGTAGGCTTCATCCCAGTGATGCAGGGATGAATCAATGTAATCCACTATATAAAAAATCTCAAAGAAAAAACCACGTTGTCATTTCATTAGATGCTGAAAAAGCATCTGACAAAATCCAACATATCTTCATGATAAAAGTCTTGGAAAGATCAGGAATTTAAGGCCCATACCTAAACATAGTAAAAGCAATATACAGCAAACCCATAGCCAACATCAAACTAAATGGAGAGAAACTTGAATCAATCTCACTGAAATCACAGACTAGACAAGACACTCTCTCCCTTACCTGTTCAATATAGTTCTCGAAGTTCTAGCCAGAGCAATTAGACAACAAAAGGAAGTCAAAGGGATTCAAATTGGAAAGGAAGAAGTCAAAGCATCACTATTTGCAGATGATATGATCGTATACTTAAGTGACTCCAAAAATTCCACCAGAGAACTTTTAAATATGATGAACACCTTCAGCAAAGTGGTTGGATATAAAATTAACTCAAACAAATCAGTAACCTTTCTATACACAAAGGATAAGGAGGCTGAGAAGGAAATTAGGTAAATGACACCCTTTACAACAGACACAAGTAATATAAAATACCTTGGTGTGACTCTAACCAAGCAAGTGAAAGATCTGTATGACAAGAACTTCAAGTCTCTGAAGAAAGAAATTGAAGAAGATCTCAGAAGATGGAAAGATCTCCCATGCTTATGGATTGGCAGGGTTCATATAGTAAAAATGGCCATCTTGCTAAAGCAATCTACAGATTCAATGCAATCCCATCAAAATTCCAACTCAATTCTTCATAGAGTTAGAAAGAGCAATTTCCAAATTTATCTGGAATAACAAAAAACCCAGGATAGCTAAAACTATTCTCAACAATAAAAGACCTTCTGGCAGAAGCACCATCCCTGACCTCAAGCTCTACTACAGAGCGATAGTGATAAAACTGTATGGTATTCATACAGAGACAGGCAGGAAGATCAATGGAATAGAATTGAAGACCCAGAAATGAACCCACACACCTATGGTCACTTGTTCTTTGACAAAGGAGCTAAAACCATCCAGTGGAAAAAAGATAGCATTTTCCACAATGGTGCTGGGTCAACTGGCAGTCAACATGTAGAAGGATGCAAATTGATCCATTCTTATCTCCCTGTACAAATGGCTCATGTCCAAGTGGATCTAGGACCTTCACATAAAACCAAATACACTGAATCTAATAGAAGAGAAAGTGGGAAAGAACCTGGAGCACATGGGCACAGGGGAAAATTTTCTGAATAGAACACCAATAGCTTATACTATTAAGATCAAGAATTGATAAATGGGACCTCACAAAATTGCAAAGCTTCCATGAGGCAAAGGACACTGTCAATATGACAAAATGGCAACCTACAGATTGGGAAAAGATCTTTACCAATCCTATATCTGATAGAAGGCTAATATCCAATATATACAAAGAACTCAAGAAGTTAGACCCCAGAGAACCAAATAACTCTATTAAAAATGGGGTATAGAGCAATACAAAGAATTTTCAAATGAAGAATATAGAACGTCTGAGAAATGCCTAAAGAAATGTTCAGCATCCTTTGTTGAAAAGGCTATCTTTTTTCCACTGGATGGTTTTAGCTCCTTTGTCAAAGATCAAGTGATCACAAGAGTGTGGATTCATTTCTGGGTCTTCAATTCTGGTCCATTGATCTACATGCCTGTCACTGTACCAATACCATGCGGTTTTTAACACTATTGCTCTGTAGTACAGCTTGAGGTCTGGGATACTGATTCCCCCAGAGGTTCTTTTACTCTTGAGAATAGTTTTAGCTATCCTGGGTTTTCTGTTATTCCAGATGAATTTTTGAATTGCTCTTTCTAACTCTATGAAGAATTGAGTTGGGATTTTGATGGGGATTGCATTGAATCTGTATATTGCTTTTGGCAAGATGGTCATTTTTACTATATTAATCTTGCCAAACCATGAGCATGGCAGACTTTTCCATCTTCTGAGGTCTTCTTCAATTTCTTTCCTCAGAGACTTGAAGTTCTTGTCATACAGATCTTTCACTTGTTTGGTTAGAGTCACACCAAGATACTTCATATGGTTTGTGGCTATCGTGAAGGGTATCATTTCTCTTACTTCTTTCTCAGCCTGCTTATCCTTTGAGTATAGGAAGGCTACTGACTTGCTTGAGTTGATTTTATATCTGGCCACTTTGCTGAAGTTGTTTATCAGCTGTAGGAGTTCTCTGGTGGAGTTCTTTGGGTCACTTAAGTATACTATCATATCATCTGCAAATAGTGATAGTTTGACTTCTTCCTTTCCAGTTTGAATCCCTTTAACCTCCTTTTGTTGTCTAATTGCTCTAGCTAGATCTTCAAGTACTGTATTGAAAAGATATGGAGAAAGAGAGGGAGGCCTTGTCTAGTCCCTCATTTTAGTGGGATTGCTTCAATATTCTCTCCATTTAGTTTGATGTTGACTGTATATTGCTTTTACTATGTTTAGGTATGGGCCTCGAATTTCTGATCTTTCCGAGACCTTTAACATGAAAGGATGCTGAATTTTGTCAAATGCTTTTTCAGCATCTAATGAAATGACTATTTTTTTTTCTTTGAGATTGTTTATGTAGTGGATTACATTGATGGACTTCCTTATACTGAACCATACTTGCATCCCTGGGATGAAGCCTGCTTGATCGTGCTGAATGATTGTTTTGATGTGTTCTTGGATTCAGTTGGCAAGAACTTTATTGAGTATTTTTGCATTGATATTCATAAGAGAATTTGGCCTGAGATTCCATTTCTTTGTCAGATCTTTGTGTGATTTTGGTATCAGCCTAATTGTGGCTTCATAGAATGAGTTGGGTAGTGTTCGTTCCTTCTGTTTCTATTTTGTGGAATAGTTTGAAGAGTATTGGTGTTAGGTCTTCTTTGAAGGTCTGATAGAATTCTGCACTAAAACTGTCTGGACCTGTGCTTTTTTTGGTTGGAAGCCTTCCAATGACCACTTCTATTTCTTCAGGGGTTATAGGATGACTTAGATGGTCTATTTGATCCTGATTTAATTTTGGTATTTGGTTTCTGTCAAGGAAATTGTCCATTTCCTCCAGATTTTCTAGTTGTGTTGAATACAGGCTTTTGTAGTAGGATCTGATGATCTTTTGAATTTTCTCAGTTTCTGTTGTTATTTCTCCCTTTTCATTTCTGATTTTGTTAATTTGGATACTGTCTCTTTGCCCTCTGGTTAGTCTGGCTAAAGGTTTATCTATCTTGTTGATTTTCTCAAAGAACAAACTCCTGGTTTTGTTGATTCTTTGAATAGTTCTTTTTGTTCCTACTTGGTTAATTTCAGCTCTGAGTTTGATGATTTCCTGCCTTCTGCTCCTCTTGGGTGTATTACCTTCTTTCTGTTCTAAAGCTTTCAGGTGTGTTGTTAAGCTAGTGTATGCTCTCTCCCGTTTCTTTTTGGTCGCACTCAGAGCTATGAATTTTCCTCTTAGCACTGCTTTCAATGTGTCCCATAAATTTGGGTATGTTGTGCCTTCATTTTCATTAAACTCTAAAAAGGTTTTGATTTCTTTCCTTATTTCTTCCTTTACCAAGGTATCATTGAGTAGAACATTGTTCAGCTTCCATGTGTATGTGGGCTTTCTGTTGTTTTTGTTGCTGTTGAAGACCACCCTTACTCCTTATGATCTGATAGGAGGCATGGAATTAGTTCTATTTTTTTTTATCTGTTGAGGTCTGTTTTGTGACCAATTATATGGTCAATTTTGGACACGGTACCATGAGGTGCTGAGAAGAAGGTATAGTCTTTTGATTTAGGATGAAATGTTCTATAGATATCTATTAAATCCATTTGTTCCAAAACTTCTGTT
Organism: Tokudaia tokunoshimensis; assembly: GCA_036184795.1. Taxonomy (NCBI): domain Eukaryota; kingdom Metazoa; phylum Chordata; class Mammalia; order Rodentia; family Muridae; genus Tokudaia; species Tokudaia tokunoshimensis. The sequence goes on from BTHU01000012.1 coordinate 49,158,614, forward strand.
AGTTTTACTGTGTCTCTGTTTAGTTTGTGTTTCCCTGACCTGTCCATTAAGGAGAGTGGGGTGTTGAAGTCACCCACAATTATTGTGTGGGGTGCGATGTGTGCTTTCAGCTTTAGTAAGGTTTCTTTTATGAATGATGGTGCCCTTGTATTTGGAGCATAGATGTTCAGAATTGAGAGTTCTTCCTCGTAGATTTTTCCTTTGATGTGTATAAAGTGTCCTTCCATGTCTTTTTTGATGACTTTTGGTTGAAAGTCAATTTTATCAGATATTAGAATGGCTACTCCAGCTTGTTTCCTGGGACCATTTGCTTGGAAAATTGTTTTTCAGCCCTTTGCTATGAGGCAGTGTTTGTCTTTGACACCGAGATGCGTTTCCTGTGAGCAGCAAAATGTTGGGTCTTGTTGACGTATCCAGTCTGTTAGTCTATGTCTTTTTATTGGGGAATTGAGCCCATTGATGTTAAGAGATATTAAGGAAAAGTGATTGTTACTTCCTGCTATTTTTGATATAATTTGTATGTTTGTGTGGTTATCTTTTTTTGGGTTTGTTAGAATAGGATTAATTTCTTGCTTTTTCTAGTGTATAGTTTCTCTCCCTTTGTTGGTGTTTTCCATTCATTATCCTTTGAAGGGCTGGATTTGTGGAAAGATACTGTGTAAATTTGTTTTTGTCATGAAATACCTTGGTTTCTCCATCTATGGTAATTGAGAGATTTGCTGGATATAGCAGTCTGGGTTGGCATTTGTGTTCTCTTAGGGTCTGTATGACATCTGTCCAGGCTCTTCTGGCTTTCATAGTCTCTGGTGAGAAGTCCGGTGTAATTCTGAAAGGTCTACCTTTATATGTTATTTGATCTTTTTCCCTTACTGTTTTTAATATTCTTTCTTTGTTTAGTACATTTGGTGTTTTAATTATTATGTGACAGGAGGAATTTCTTTTCTGGTCAAATCTATTTGGAGTTCTGTAGGCTTCCTGTATGTTCATGGGCATCTCTTTCTTTAGGTTAGTGAAGTTTTCTTCTATAATTTTGTTGAAGACATTTATTGGCCCCTTAATTTGGAAATCTTCACTCTCTTCTACACCTATAATCTTAGGTTTTGTCTTCTCATTTTGTCCTGGATTTCCTGGATGTTTTGGGTCAGGAGTTTTTTTGCGTTTTTCATTTTCTTTGACTGTTGTATCAATGCTTTCTATGGTATCTTCTGCATCTGGGATTCTCTCTTCTCTCTCTTGTATTCTATTGTTGATGCTTGGATACATGACTCCTGACTTCTTTCCTAGGTTTTCTATGTCCAGAGTTGTTTACCTTTGTGATTTCTTTATTGTTTCTACCTCCATCTTTAGATCTTGGATGGCTTTGTTCAATTCCTTCACCCATTTTGTTGTGTTTTCCCTTAGTTCTTCAAGGGCTTCTCCCTGTTTACTTGTGGTCTCCTGTATTTCTTTAAGGGAGTTATTTATGTCCTTCTTGAAGCCCTTCATCAGCATCATGAGCAGTGCCTTTAAATCCAGTTCTTGCTTTTCTGCTGTGTTGGGGTATCCAGGACTTGCTGTTGTTGGAGAACTTGGTTCCAATGGAGCCATGTTGCCTTGGTTTGTATTGGTGGTGTTCTTGCGTTTACCTTTTGCCATCTGGTTATCTCTGGTGTTAGCTGGTTTTGCTGTCTCTGACTGTGGTTTCTCTGTGCTCCTGGGAGAACTGTTCTCTCTGTGTACACGGATATGTAAGTACTTCTGCAAGACCCACTCTCTTATAGTTGTTTTTATGTATGTACCCCTGTGGCCCAGATCAACTCTGGGTGCAGGTGTTAATCAGAGGACTCCTGTCCCAGTCTGTTCCTAGGCTCTTGTGTCCTCAGGGTTTCAGGCTGATTCCTCTTAGCAGCAGGGGTAGTCCTATTGTACCACTGTCCCTCTCTTCATTCCTGAGTGGTTAGTTACCTCCTTGTATCCCTTGGATATGGTACCCAGTGGCAGAAGATGGCTCCTTTGCTCTGCCATGCAGATCTCTCCTGTGCTAACTGACTCCTCCCTGCAGCTGGGTAGATGGCTGGCTTCCTGTGCCACTTGGAGATGGTGCACTGGAGTCCCTGTCTGGTCTATCACCAGAGCAAAGATTGCAGAGGCTGCTGCACTCCCTCCAGGCGAGGGTCACTCTGCAGGGCAGATGTCCCACAGCAAAGCTGGCACCCAGACGACCACAGGGCTGCCCCGCTCTTGGGCGCAGGTGGAATCCTGGCTGGCTGAGTCCCGAGATGTTATACTCAGAATATCTCTGTGTACCTGGAGTTTCTGCCTGTTCTGTTGCTGAAGCAAAGATGGTGGAGGCTGCTGCACTCCCTCCAGGTGCGGGTCGATGTTCCTGATTTTTAAGACTTCAGTCTCAGACTTGTAATTAGGACTGCTCTGGATCTCAGGCTTTGGTTCGGACTGGAACTATGACCTTCGTGGGCCTCCATTTTGGATTCCACAAATCACCTATGCAGCTTTCACACTCATGCAAGCTATCATATCGCTCCTGTGTATCTTGAGAACATCTACTGGTATTACCTGGGAGGTATAGTCTATGCTTTCAAGAGTGGCTCAGTCTATTACAAACATGGCATTAGAAACACATCTGATTGTACAATATATAACCATTGAGGAGATGTGACAGTATAACTAAGTAAAATTAGCTTTTACTTGTTCCTGTAATTGTTATCTTGGAGGCTTATTGTTATCTTAGGCCTAGTTCTGGAAGCTTCTAGCCACCACACAATTTAAGCTAAGCCTAGAATGTTTTAGCCTCTGAGACTTACTGCTGAATAAGTTTACCTGTTACAGTTCTTTCTGAAGTTTGGCTCCTCTCTTGGCTTCTGAATGAATTGCTCTGCTTGGCCTCATACTAATTTTGGCAATATGATCTAATCTTCTGTCTCATTCTCATTCTCTGGCTAATTCTTTCTTCACTAGCTTCTATCTTGTTTTTTTTTTTAACCTGTCTCTGTAAAACTCTCCTGGTAAAACTGCCCCCTTTCTCTCTCTCTGTTCTGCTCCATGAAGTAGCTTTCCTTTTTCTCTCTCTTCTCAGGAGAGTTGGGCATATCATATTCTGTCAAATCTTTCTCTGATTCATCACTTTGTCACTCAAGTAGACATCACCTTCAAACATGTGTGTTTCCTTCTACAAACTAACTTAACCTTCATTTTTGGGATGAAAAGTGAGTTATAGGGGAGTGTCTAATCCAGCCAGAGGGATTAAAGGTGTGTGATAAGGCCTGAGCCATACCACAACTAGAAACAGTTTCTTTTTTGTTTTCTGTTTGTTGTGCTTGATTTTTAGTAAATAACACAACCTTAGGGTTCAAAGTGTGATAAAATATCCTGTAACATAAATATTTTAATATTCTATTCTATAATGTACATATATCACAGATAATGTGCATATTTAATAGATATGTTGGAGACCCAGGCTTTGGGTCTGGTAGAAAGAATAAGGAAGACAAACAAGATTCTATACTGTGGTTGTGATAGAACATGGAACATTGTTCATATCCCACTTGGAAAGTAAAATGTCTCTGGGACATCAACAGAAACTGACATGTTGTTTTATAGGCACTAATAAATGACAACATTTGGAAAGATACATCATTTATATGAATAAAATTATTACACAATATTTTGGTTTATGTATGATAATTTTGACACTTTGTAATTTAAAGTTTTGCCTCTACTAACTGAATTATAGCTTTCATTTTAATGTGAAATTCCAATTAAACATAACTCAAATTGAATATACAACATGAATTATTATTTCACTAACATAATGATTTACTAAGTACAGCTGTGAACCAGGCACTCGATTAAGTACTAAATCTTTACAAATCTAATGTTATCATCTTTCAGATATTTATACTGTTTTGACGTGACACAGCTTTATAGTTGTGCAAAATTAAAACAAAATTTGTTATTGTTTATTTTAAGAAAAAAACTATGTTATTTTAGTACAGAAGAAAAAATAAAAGCTACTCATTTCCTTTGTCCCTCTAAATTAGTAAAGGAGGAAGCATAGAAAAACACTACAACTGGGAAAGCCAGGGAGTCTGTTTATAAATTTTAAGTATATCTTAGGAGAGAGAATGCTGTCTTTCTACTGGACAGAAGAAAGAAACAAAGGTGTATGGCTCTGAAAACAGTTATTTAAATGTTAATCCAGTTTGATAAAGATTTCTATTCCTCTATGAAACCAGATGGTGAAGATTACATCCTTTGATGTAAAATGACTTAATTTGCCATGATAGAAAGAACAGATTATGGAGAGAACTTTGACCTGCCTGGTGCTAGAAACAATCAAAGGTATGAAAGTAGTGAGCATCACTGGTCCCTGATGGCGTCCCTGCGAATTTGCAGACATGTTCCAAGCCTCTGTGACAACTTCTGCCGCAGATGTTTTAAGTCTTGGTTTGAGGGGCCAAATGTCATATAGATCCCTGAAAAGGCTGCTTGGAGAGTCACAGCTTGAAGGGCATCAGCATCTTGACTGTGGTACGTCATCTGAATGTTTTTTAGGTTGTCATTTACATCAGTTGACTTCCAACCCTGGGCACTGAGAGAACTGATAAGAAAGGATGGGGTTACTTGGAATCACTTGAAGGATATGATAGGAGGAAAATGAAATAGTCTTACATACTTCTTAAAAGAATTTCAAAGTAACATTTTACACTAAAAGAAGAAAATTAAAGGAAGTGTGGACGATTAGTTCCACAGTGTCTTCCAGTAAAGACAGGCTTGGAGATCATATGGTACCCATCTAAATGTCAGAGTCAAGGATATCTCAGTCCAGTATCTGACTTAGAACTGAATTTAGGGCCTGCCTAAAAATTACTATCAGAAAAGGGTAATGTTACTGACTCAAAATGATATGGTGAATGCTGCAGCCATAATTCAAGAAGTAAAATAGGATTTTTGTTTATTGAATAAACAAAACTGTTTATTCCCATAGTACTGGAAACTTTCAAAGGAAGGGGAGGTATTGCCAAATGCATTTTAAAGGACAATCAGAGTGTTCATTCACAGCAGTAATTTTTCCTTAGTGTCCCATCTTATATGTCATGTATCAAACACGTTTGGATAAATACAGATGTGCTATCAGGAGGATGATGTGTGAAACGGAAATGGAAAACTTTAAAACTGCCCAAATTACCTTACCACTTTTTATAATATAGATACGATGGTAGTGAAGCCACTTCAAAAAAAAATCATTTGTTCAGAATTTATGTTTCCTTCTCCTTCCTTCTATGTGTCTCTATTCTACTTTCTGTGCCTTCTTTCTGGACTCCCTTCTCTCTCTTTATACCAGACATTTCCATTTAGAATCCTGGAAAAATAAATAGTTCAGAGAGGAATTCCATGTTTTTTTTGGAAGGAAAAATGCCCCAAGAGTTCAATAATGCTCTATAGAAACAGTTAGTGGTGGGGGGCCTCCGTACTACATTTGAAACAATATTATCAGGCATGTCAATTAAAATCCTTGTGGGACTGGGTGTGGTGAAAGAAGCAACTCCAGGTCTCTACAGAACACAGATAAAATATTCAAAGCAAGCTTCTCTATGAAGATGGGCCTCTTTTCCCCATATTTTATTAGAAGAATGGTTCTTTTTTTTTTTGGTATTCACTCTGTTATTGACATAACCTTCGTGTTCTGGCAACTTGTCTCAGGATAACGGACCGTATCCCCACCTTTCATTCTGTGAAAGATGAGGAAATGCTGATCTGGATGTGTTCCTGAAGGGACACAGAGAAGGTTCATGAACCTTAGAGTTATAGTGTGTGAAGCAGGGTTGTTCCAAGAACAAGTTTGCATAGCAGAAAGCACATGATTTTCCATCTTAGCACCCTGTTTTCTAACAGTTTATATGACTGACCACCCAGAAAAATAAAGTATTGTTATATCTTAAGAGGGAGGTATTCACATATTTATTAATCATTATGATTTAATGGCATGTCTAGTAAAAATTATAGTGTGTATTTTTATAACTAATATGTACCTTTGCGGTGAAGTAAAAAAAAAACTATTAGTGAATCCATTATGTATTTTCAGAATATTTGAGATTTTCAAAAGTACATTGTTAAAATGATACATCTTAACTTTTTTGCACGTGCGTATTTGAATGTGTACTTGCATGTGTTGGGTGCATGTGCTTGTGTGAGGGTCCAGTGATTTGTGTGAAGGTATGTGAATGTCCGAGGTTGATGTCAGGTGTCTTCCTTAACCAAACTTTATCTCAGTGATGTGAGGTTTTTTTTTTTTTAAATTGAACTGAAGGGCTCACCAATGTGGTTATCCAAGTTGCCCTGGGAAGGTCCTGTCTTCACATTCTGAGATCTAGGATTACAGGCAAACCACCAAACCCACCCAGCAAGAATGTGCTGACTGGGGATCCAAATCTGCTACTCATACCTTCAGCACTATATCCCCTGACCCATATCCCTAGTTTCATTTGTAGTGGATTTTTTAATACTATATCTCATTTATGTAACAGATTATATAAAAACAAATGTCTGGGATTATATAAGAGGTTTTAAATTTTCTTACACCCATGAATATTATACCTGTACATGTTGTGCAGGAATTGAGACACCTTCTTCAAATATCAGTAGCAGCAGAATGCCTCATTATTTCCAGTTGTGAATGTAGTTCTCTGGCCAGTGGAAAATCAGACTTACATTCTGGACTATACACAGCTTAAGCATAAGGAGGTTGATTTCTTGAATATTATCAATGTTGTTTCACCCCAAATGTCTCCATTCTACATTGATATTAGCAGGATAGATATGAAGTAAATGTTTAAGGCTGGAAGAAACTGTCATGGTTTTCCAACTTGTCTACCACACAACTTCTACATAGAAATACAATTAAAACCTAAGAGGATTAAGAGGGGGGCAGTGATATGGATCAATGGGCTAAGGCACTTAAGACTGGCAACCTGAGTTGGGTTCCCAGGGCCAGCACAGTGCAAGTTGACAGCCACCTTCTTCAAACTGTCCTCTGACATCCATCACATGCCATGGTATTTGCACACCCGAAGCAATAAAATGAAATATATTAAAATAAAACAAATAATCAATAAACAAAAATTTAAGAAGGAATAGTAGAAGAGCAAAAGGCATACCATTCCTGTCTCAGAGCTATGGACAGTCACCATTATGCACAGGATTGTTCTGAACAGATGATTTATTCTTAGAATTCATGTACATTAAATCCTTTTTAGGGACAGCAATGATACTTGGAAATTGTACTTGTTGCTCACTCTGGACTTTCTCTCTCTTTTGTTCTGTTACTGGGTTAGTGGAGTCAGCAGTACTGTACTTGACCCAAGTTTTGTCAGCTTGCTGTTATAATTGTTATGGTAGATTTTGATATAGATGAGAAAGAATAGACCGTCTAACCTTTAAAAGATTGCATAGATCCTCAGGCAGAACTTTAGTGAGACAGGTATTAGTTGGAATGAAGAAGAAAATAGTTAAGTCCTCAGGAGCATTAGAAAATTATTCACCAAATGACTCTCCATCCTGAAACAGTTAACTAATACAATTTGAGCGTCAAAAGTGGCACTTCTATAAACCCTAAAGTTAGGATGTGTACCTCCAGAAAGTTGTGACTTCTTTATTTCTGATCTTTTTTTTCTGTATATTATTCTTTATGCCCTGTGGAATTTTTGTTTCAATTTTTATTTTTTTTATTTATTAATCATTTTATTTGTTTACATTTCAAATGTTATTCCCCTTCCCTGCCTCCCCTCCATGAATTCCCCACCCACCTCATTCCCCTCCCCTTTGCCTCTAAGAGGGTGCTCCCCCACTCTCCACTCCCACCTCACCCCTCTAGTATCCCTCTTCACTGGGGCATCAAGCCTCCACAGGACCAAGTTCCTCCCCTCCCACTGATGCCATATGAGGCAGTCATGTAGTGGGAGCCATGGACTTGCCCATGTATACTCTTTGGTTGGTTGTTTAGTCCCTGAGAGCTCTGAGGGGTCCAGTTAATTTATTGTTTTTTTTTCTTATGGGGTTGCAACCCCCTGTGCCTCCTTCAGCCCTTCCCCTAACTCTTCCATTGGGGTCCCTGGACTCAGCACAATGGTTGGCTGTGAGTATCTGCATCTGTCTTAGTCAGGTGCTGGCAGAGGCTCTCAGAGGACAGCCATACCAGGCTCCTGTCTGCAAACACATCTTGACATCAACAATAGTGTCAGGGTTTGATGTCTGCAGACAGAATGGATCATACTGTGGGGCGATCTCTGGAGGAATTTTTAAAATATATAAATATACTTAGAAAATATTCAGACATTGGATAAAATTTCCAATAAAATTGAAATTGCCTATCTTTCAGTACTTTTAGTGTAGGAGGGGAAAGCTATTGCTCAAGAATCTAGCATTTACTTTAATGAAATTATACATATATAAGCATGCACTTGTTCCTAAATGCCGCCCTCCCCAAATGGAAGCTCCAAATAAAAGATTTTGCCTGGACTTGGAATTCTTAGACGTTTCAGATGACCTAAGATCCAACTCCTTTGCACGAGAAGGAAGCACGGGTTTTGGAAGCAGGTGTTCCCATACACTGGGGTTTCAAAGTTTTTCAGGAGGGATGGAAATCCACTATCAGCCAAGTGTTAGAACTCTTGACGATAGACTACTCTTGATTAGACAACTCTCAGCTCTGCAACCACACTACAGATATTTAGCTAGTTACTGACTAGTACCAAACATGCCTCCTGGTCTATTACTTACCATCTACAAAGTCAAACTCTTCCAAAGATACATTTCTTTTTTCTTTTTCCTTTTTTAATTTATTGACTTTACATTTCAATCATTGTCTCCTCCCATCATTCCCTTTCCCCTTCTCCTCTGAGTGGGTGAGGACCGCCCTGGTAACCCCCTATCTTGGTACATCAAGGTTCTGCTGGGCTAGGCACATCCTCTCCCACTGAGGCCAGACAAGGCAGCCCAGCTATGAAAATGTATCCCACAGACAGGCAACAGCCTTTCAGATAGTTCCTGCTCCAGTTGTTTGGGACCCACTTGAAGACCAAATCTATATATGTGTATGGAGGCCTAGGTCCAGCCTGTATTTGCTCTTTGGTTTGTTGTTCAGTCTCTGAGATCTTCAAGGGTCCAGGCTAGTTGACTCTGTTGGTCTTCCTGTGGAGTTCCTATCCTCTGGGGGTTCACAATCCTTCCCCCCACTCTTCCATGAATCCCCAAGTTCCATCCACTGTTTGGCTGTGGGTGTCTGGACCTGTCTGAGTCAGCTGATGGGTCAAGCCTCTCAGAGGGCAACCATGCTAGAGTCCTGTTTGCAAGCAAATCAGAGTATTGTTAATAGTGTCAGGGATTGGAGCTTGTCCATGGGATGGGTCTCAAGTTGGGGTGGTTATTGGTTGACTGCTCTCTCAGTCTCTGTTCCATCCCTGAACCCTGAATTTCTTATATATGGGGTAAATTTTGGGTTGAAAATTTTGTACGTGGTTCGTTGTTCCTATCACTCCACTGGGATTCCTGCCTGCCTACAGGAGGTGGCCTCTTCAGGTTCCATATCCCCACTGCTATGAGTAACAGCTAAGGTCACCCCATTGATTCTTGGGCATCTCCCCTATCTCAGGTCTCTGGCATGTCCTGGAGATGTCCCCCCACAATCTCATCCCTGTGAGTTGCAGTTTTAGAAATCAATTTGGTGGTTTCTCTGAAAACTAGGAATAGTCCTACCTCAAGAACCAGCTATACCACTTCTAGGCATATATCCCAAAGATGCTTCACCATCCCAAAAAGATACTTGCTCAACTATGTTCACAGCAGATTTATTCCTAATAGCCAGAAACTGGAAGCAACCTAGATATCTCTCAACTGAAGAATCGATAAAGGGAATATATTACATCTACACAATGGAATTCTATTCAGCTATTAAAAACAAAGACATCATGAATTTTGCAGGCAAATGGGTGGAACATGAGAATATCATCCTGAGTGAGGAAAGCCAGAACCAGAAAGACGTGTATGGTATGTACTCACTTATAAGTAGACATTAGCCTAAAAGTTCAGGATACCCACTCTACACCCTACAGACCTAAAGTAGCACTAAGCAAGAAGGAAGGCACAATTGAGGATGCTTGAATCTCACTTAGAAGAGGTCATGAAAGGTCAGATGGCAGGAGGTAACTGGGTGGGAAAAAGGATGGGGGGAATGGGGGGTTCATAATCAGGTGTGGGGAGGGACAGGAAAGATAGCCAGATGACCATGAGAATGAAAATACATATTTCTTTTGAAGTTGGTCCAGTCTTGAGTGAGAAGAGTGGACCAGGTTCTAAAGACTTCTAAGTCCTCAAAAAAGGGACACCTTAGGCCAACCACTTTCGAACTCTCTCATCAGCATTTTTACAGGCATTTGAAATCTTTCAATTATGAAGTTCATTTAATTGCAACAGGGCTGATAAAATCTGGTTATGTGCCCCAAGTATTCCCTGGCTTCCACCACAGTTTCTAGTGTGCTCATGAAGGGCAACACTTGTGTCTGATTCTCCAAACTTTCTGCTGAGTAACCGATTTTATAACTTTACAAAATTTGTTTCTCTACCCCCTGAAAGCTAATGACAGGCTCTGACATTTCTTTTTCAAATGCACTTACTTTGATATTTCAAAATGATCTCAGAATACTGATTAATGCCTTGTGGGGGCTGGTGACATAAATCTGCCCCATTCTGTCTAATGTTCATTCTTGCCAAAGGAATGTTACAGCTATATTGCTGTGGAACCTGGTGACACTGAGCAGACTTCATCAGATGTAAAATCTTCAAAAGGCATGACGCCTTAATGTGGACACAAATTTATGTATTCTTGACTTGTTATCAAAAACACAGTGGGCTATTTATCTCGAAACTGCATAATATATTACCACACTACCAAGAAGAATACCTTTTAGCAAGAGTTTCAAATATGCTAATACATGAGCGATAGAACATATTAATCACTAGGATCACTTAAGTATACTTTTTATGTTAGGGAGAACTGATGCAGTGGATGGGGTGGACAAAACAGGAATCAGAAATAGAGTAAGTGGGTTTCAATAGGGTGGTGAAAGAAAATAACGGGTTTTGGTGAAGACATTGATGAGAAAAATTTTTAATGTGAATAATGATTTCATAGAAGCCTTATATCTACAGATTAATTAGTAAAACAAATTCAATCTCCAAGTTGTCAAGCTAAATTATTTATGCATTAGGGAGCATGATTATACATGCACACAATATACCATAATGTTTTAAACTAGAGTCCTGGAGTTGAATAGCAAAAGTTACAATTCTAAATAGGCAAAGGCAAGTCAACCTTATTGTACCACATTTCACTCAGCTGTAATAGAGATAAGAACAGTAGGTGCTTTATAGATTTATAATGAAAATCATATGACTTAATCTTTGAAGAAAACTTGAAAGAAAATCTAGAAAATACTCAATATTCATTACTATATTTAAAGAAGTGGTTTATCAATAAAGGATGCTACCTGAATAGAAATACAGAGAGGAAGTATTGCATTCCCACAACTACCCTCACAGCTGATTGTTATATAAGAGTTACTAATATAGCCTGGTATGTGAATACACATGACCAAACTAAAAGCTTATAAGAAACGGGAAAGGGGAAGTGATTTGGAATGTAAATTAAAAAAATAAAATAAAAAAAAAGCTTATAAGGCTATATAAACATGTTGAAGAAAAAATTGGGATTTTAGTGTGTGATTTCAGTTTTAATTAGTATGATTTTCCAGAAACAACAGCTAAGACACTCCAAATTAAGTGAATTATCAAAGATAAACAATTTCATGCCAGAGCTGAGCTTTGAGTTGAGATCTTTTGACTGTGATAATGATATAGCATCCTTTGGGTGTATGCCCAAGAGTGGTAGAGTGGTCTTGAGGTAGAAGGATTCCCAGTTTTCTGAGAAATGCCATATTGATTTCCATAGTAGTTGTACAAGTTTGCACTCTCATGAGCAGTGGAGGACTGTTCCCCTCGAACCTCATCCTTGCCAGCATGAGATGTCACTTTTGTTTTGGATCTTAGCCATTGTCACAGGCGTAAGATGAAATCTCAAAATAGTTTTGATTTTCTCTGATGGCTAAGGATGCTGAACACTTCTTTTAGAGTTCTTGACTATTTGTGATCCCTGTATTGAGAATTCTCTGTTTAGATCTGTACCTCATTTTAAAAGTTGGGTTATTTGGCTTGTTGATCTCTACTCTCTTGAGTTTTTTTTATATATTTTGGATATTAGCCTTTTATTGGATGTGGAGTTGGTAAAAATCTTTTCCCATTCTGTAGGCTATTGTTCTACCCCATTGATGGTGTTCTTTTCTTTACAGAAGCTTTCAGAATTTGTGAGACTGACATTTATTAGTTGTTGATCTTAGTGCCTGTGCTATTGGTGTTCTGTTCAGGAAGTTGTTTCCTGTGCCAATGCATTCAAGGCTATTTCCCACTTTCTTTTCTGTCTCAAAGCTTTAATAAATATTTATCTTCATTACAACTTCTTTCTATTCTGTTTATCTTAAGCTGTGTGCAGCAATTAAAAAATATTGGATCCGGGTCAGAGAACTTGATGTATCTATCAGAATAATGAAAGATATCCTTAGATCTATGAGACTTTTTATGTGGTTTTCAACTTATATTCTGCAGAAGTGGAAATAAAGGAATAAAGTAACATTGGACTGCCATTGTGTATATGAATTATAAATATTTCTAAAATCTTTAGAGTGAAATGGTAATTTAATATTCTTAGTAGTCTCAGCATTATAGTGGGGTGAAATCGTGATTTGATGGAGCAATCCAATATTTGAACTATACGATACGTTAACACTTTAAAAGCATTACAGTCCAATTAAGAAGACATCCTTAAAATTTAGTTTGTATGACATTCTTTTCATGTTCCATAGTTGATCTATAGATCTCATGTTTGTATGATGTGCTTTACATGTTCCATGGTTGGTCTATAGATCTCATGTTTGTATGGTGTGTTTCACATGTCACATAGTTGGTCTATAGATCTCATGTTAAGTACTAAAATAATAAAATGAATTTTTAAAAAATGACTCATATTTCAAAGGGAGTCTCTAAGAGCTACTTCAGAAACAATGCTAATCATCATTGTGAAGATAATAGATCTATTATTAAAAATATTTGCAACCATAAAGTCCATAGATCCATCAGCTCCACTGTAGTAGAATGATATAAAAAGACTTACTGGTGATAAGAAGGAAAAAAGAGGTCTGAGGTTTACCTCAAAGTTTTGGTTTTTTTTTGTCTCAGAAACCAGTAGGTAAGTAGGAGTTGACATAAAGTGGTCTAAAAATCATCTAAAGCAGTTTGATTGATATTTCTGTATTATTAATTTATGGTTATAGACCCCTAAAAGGGGCCTGGCGTGGACGTGGGGGGGGCGGGGGGGGGAAGCGGCGGCGCGCGCCTCAGGCCAAGGCAGCGTGCATATGCAGAGGACGCAGGCGGACACGGAGGTTTGCGGCGGCGGGGGGGGGGGGGTGTTTGGGGAAGCAGGCAAGATGCACGCGTGCCTCAGCCTAACGGGGAGTGGGCAGTCACACCGCTGGCTGGTCCCGCGCATGGGCACGCAGAGAAATGCCGCCACCCCTTTCAGAACGCCTTCTGGTTTTATATATATATACTGTCACTGTCTTCAGACATACCAGAAGAGGGCATTAGATCCAATTACAGATCGTTGTGAGTCACCAATGTAGTTGCTGGGAATTGAACTCATGACCTTTGGAAGAGCAGCCAGTACTCTTAACCAAACAAATTTATAAGTAAAAACTCTGACCATACATTATTGGAAGTGGCTGTATTTTTACTTCTATTATGAAAAAATATTGTTTAATATTTAAGTAATAATAATTACTAATAATGCCGTTTAATATTTGTTTTTATTATTGTTTTTTCCTTTTTTTAAAATTTTATTTTCTAAGTTTTTTTTTATTTACATTCAAAATCATTTCCCCTTTCCCGTTTCCTCCCTCCCCGAAAGTCCCATAAGCCCCCTTCCCTCCCTCTTTTCTCCATTCAACCCCCTCTCGCTTCTCTGTCCTGGCATTCCCCTACATCCAGTCTTTCCAGGACTCTCTTCCATCTTCTTAGAAATCTATTGATATGCGAATTGTGTCTAGGGTATTCCGAGATTCTGGGTTAATATCCCCTTATCAGTGACTGCATACCATGTGTGTTCTTTTGTGATTGGGTTACCTCACTAAGGATGATATTTTCAAGTTCTGACCATTTGCCTAGGAATTTTGTGAATTCATTGTTTTTAATTGCAGAGTAGTATTCCATTGTGTAAATATACCACATCTTCTGAATCCATTCCTCCATTGAGGGACATCTGGGTTCTTTCCAGCTTCTGGCTATTATAAATAAGGCTGCTATGACCATGGTGGAGCATGTGTCCCTATTGCATGCAGGGGAAGACTCTGGGTATATGTCCAGGAGTGGTATAACGGGGTCTTCTGGAAGTGTCATGCCCAGTTTTCTGAGGAACCGCCAGACTGCTTTCCAGAGTGGTTGTACCAGCTTGCAATTCCACCAGCAGTGGAGGAGTGTTCCTCTTTCTCCACATCCTCACCAACAACTGCTGTCTCTTGTGTTTTTGATCTTAGCCAATCTGACTGGTGTAAGATGGAATCTCAGGGTTGTTTTGATTTGCATTTCCCTAATGACTAAGGATGATGAACATCTCTTTAGGTGCTTCTCAGCCATTAGATATTCTTCAGATGAGAACTCTTTGTTTAGCGCTGTACCCCATTTTTTAATAGGGTTACTTGCCTCTCTGGAGTTTAACTTCTTGAGTTCTTTGTATATATTGGATATTAGCCCTCTGTCAGATGTAGGGTTGGTAAAGATCATTTCCCAGTTAGTTGGTTGCCGCTTTGTCTTTTTGACAGTGTCTTTTGCCTTGCAAAAACTTTGTAATTTAATGTGGTCCCATTTGTCAATTCTTGATCTTAGAGCATAAGCTATTGGAGTTCTATTCAGGAAATTCTCCCCTGTGCCCATATGTTCAAGGTTCTTCCCTAGTTTCCTTTCTATTAGTTTCAGTGTGTCTGGTTTTATGTGGAGGTCCTTGATCCACTTGGAATTGAGCTTAGTACAAGGAGATAAGAATGGGTCAATTTGCATTCTTCTGCATGTTGACCTCCAGTTGAGCCAGCACCATTTGTTGAAAAGGCTATCTTTTTTTCCACTGGATGATTTTAGCTCCTTTGTCAAAGATCAAGTGACCATAGGAGTGTGGATTCATTTCTAGGTCTTCAATTCTGTTCCATTGATCTACATGCCTGTCACTGTACCAATACCATGCAGTTCTTAATACTATTGCTCTGTAGTACAGCTTGAGGTCCGGGATACTGATTCCCCCAGAGGTTCTTTTACTCTTGAGAATAGTTTTAGCTCTCCTGGGTTTTCTGTTATTCCAGATGAATTTTTGAATTGCTCTTTCTAACTCTATGAAGAATGGAGTTGGGATTTTGATGGGGATTGCATTGAATCTGTATATTGCTTTTGGCAAGATGGTCATTTTGACTATATTAATCCTGCCAATCCATGAGCATGGCAGATTTTTCCATCTTCTGAGGTCTTCTTCAATTTCTTTCTTCAGAGACTTGAAGTTCTTGTCATACAGATCTTTCACTTGTTTGGTTAGAGTCATGCCAAGATACTTTATATGGTTTGTGGCTATGGTGAAGGGTATCATTTCTCTTACTTCTTTCTCAGCCTGCTTATCCTTTGAGTATAGGAAGGCTACTGACTTGCTTGAGTTGATTTTATATCCGGCCACTTTGCTGAAGTTGTTTATCAGCTGTAGGAGTTCTTTGGTGGAGTTCTTTGGGTTGCTTAAGTATACTATCATATCGTCTGCAAATAGTGATAGTTTGACTTCTTCCTTTCCAATTTGTATCCCTTTGACCTCTTTTTGCTGTCTAATTGCTCTAGCTAGAACTTCAAGTACTATATTGAAAAGATATGGAGAGAGAGGGCAGCCTTGTCTAGTCCCTGATAATATACATATCTCTGTGTGAGTACAAGTGCTTCAGAGAACCAGTGCTATTGGATCACCCTGAAGTTAGAGTTACAGATAGTTGTGAACTTACTGTTGTGGTTGCTGGGAACCATATTTGAGACTCCTGAAAGAGCAGTAAGTGTTCTTATCCACTGAGTTATGTCTTTTGTCCAAATAAAATTACTATTGTTTTTCAAAAAATAATTTAGTAGATATTTCTCAGAGGTGATATACAAATAACAAAAAAGTCAGGAAAATATGCTGCTACTAGTGATCAGGGAATAACTAAATTATCTCCCAAACCAAATGTTACTGCATAGGCATCAATAGGAGACTATAAGAGAAGCCAAACAACCCAATAAAGGTATAGACAATTGGAAGCCTCAGATACTGCTGGTGAAAACTGAGTTGTGATGTCACGTCTGGCAAACAGAATAGTAGAGTCTCATAATCACCTATTTACTGTGTAATCTGGCAATTTCAGTTGTAAGTTTTGTGTGTATGTGGTTTATTGGATTTTCATGAAATGTATTTTGATCATGTTCATTCTCCTCTCTTAACTCTTCCTAGATTCTCCACAACTTCCTACATACTCAGCTATATGCTCTCTCTCTCTCTCTTTCTCTCTCTCTCTCTCTCTCTCTCTCTCTCTCTCTCTCTATATATATATATATATATATATATATATATATATCCCAAAACCAATAATCAAAATAAACACACAAACAAACACAAAAATTCACACACAAGAACTCATGGAGTTGATTTTGTGTTGTCCATCTATACCTGAGAATTAGGCCTGCCCTGGAATGTGATTGATATCACCAGTGACACTGCACTGGAGAAAAATAATTTTCTGTTTTCTAGATTCTTGGTTGAGGGTGGGACTTTGTTTCCACTTCCCTTTATTAGTGGTAGGATTTTATCTGCAGGTCTCATGCACGCTGTCACAGCCTCTGTGAATTCATGTGTGCATTTATCCTGTTGTTTCTGGTAGATACTGTTTCCTTGGAGTCATCTATTACCTGTGGATTGTAAAGTCATACTGCCTTCTCATTTGCATGCATCTCTGAGCTTTGAGGAAGGGGTTTGATGAAGACATTCCAATTAGGGTCTCATGCTCAAAGGCTTTTACTCTCCAAACATTGTCCAGTGGTGGGTTCCTGTGTTACTTCTCTACAGCAGGAAGCTTCTGTGATATGGGTTGAATGAGGTTCATGGGTATAGCAATAGTTCATTAGGAGTCACTTTTTTGCTTTAGTAGAATAATAGTAGATTTTCCCTAAGGACCATAATCTATTTACTTGTATGTTCTTGACCACTTTAGCAGTATCTGCTATGGGTTTTTTCTCTTGGAGTGAGCATAAATCCAATTAAATAGTGGTTAGTTACTCCCATAACTTTTATGCCATTATTTCACTGGCATATCTCTCACACAGGTCACTGTTTGAAGCTAGGTTTTTACTGAAGAAAACCTAAATGCTAACATCATGTTGCAACTTGTGCATTAATAATTATACACAATACATTTTTGTAGAGTATGTATATTTTATAATGATGACAGAAACCAAATTTCATTCAGTTAAGTAATAACTAAGAAGATATATGCTAATTCTGAAGAGAAAAGGAATATATTTAAACCCAGAGGAACCAAAAATTTTACAATTCAACCTAAGAAGATAAATAGAAAAGGTAGCATATTATTCTACTAAATATTTTCTGTATTGTATGAGGTGGAGAGGTGATGAATAATTTTCAACTGCACCATTTTACTTGGGAAATTTGAGTTTACAGAAACACTGCAACACTGTGAGTTGACTGTATGATGCATTATGAACTTAGTAAAACTCATATGCATGGTGAAAAGCTAAAAAAGGATTTGTGTAAATTTTGGCTCAGTATATTTGATCATTGTTCCAAATTTTACAGAAACTGTCTAGGTTGTTATTCATTAATACTAACTTGAATTGGTTTATCATGTCACTACTTACAAGTTTAAGCATTTTCCTTTTGCCATTGGTATCTTAAAAGGACATACATTGAAACTATCCATCTACCATTCATATTATTCTTTCTCCTACTAATTTTTAGCAACCATTTATTCTCTATGTAGAAATTGTTGTTAATCTAGTATGATTTTATATTTCCATTGTTCTTCTGCATTTATTTTTATAAAGTAACATCACTTCAATATTTACTTAAAATTTTATAATAGGCACCCACGAATAACTTATTTACTAGATTTTACTTAAATATTCCTTAAATTTTCCTAAATCTGACTATTGTAAAGTTTCAAGTTGGTTCCATGTAACTAGATGCTTAACATTATACACCCTACTATTCTTTAATTATTTTTTAACACTACATTTTTCAGGCTTTACTTTACACATCTTGACAGTGGAGCAATTCATCTTTTCTTTCTTTTCTTTTTTTGGTTTTTTGAGACAGGGTTTCTCTGTGTAGCCCTGGCTTTCCTGTAACTCACTTTGTAGACCAGGCTGACCTCGAACTCAGAAATCCTCCTGCCTCTGCTTCCCAAGTGCTGGGATTAAAGGCATGTGCCACCACTGCCCACAATCCATCTTTTCAAGGAATACAATGTCCTCTAGTAGAATGTTAATTAGAAAGCATGGTATTAATTCAGGATATATTTACTGCTGCTGAGATAGACTATTTTATGTCCTCTCAGTGATCTGTGAAAGAAATTGCATGCATAATTCTTGTTATCCAGGCATCTCCAGAAAATTGGGATCAACTGGATTCATATACATGTTAAATTTGTATACATATGTATGTTATACACACAAATAAAGTCACAGGAAAGAGAGTGGTACAGGCATGGAGAAATAGATCTGCTTTAAAGAAGCTATTCTCACAACTGTGCAACTTAGCAAGTTCAAAATCTGCAGAGCAAGCCAAGAGGCTGATTATCTTCAAAAAGATCATGTCCATAGGCAGCAGCCTGCATGCATGTCTCCTTCAGGGGACCTCAGTTTTGCATCTTAAGAGATTTGGGAGATTATTCAAGGCTTACATTATAGGGGAAAACTGCTTTATCCAACATCCACAAATTTAAAAATTACTCACATCTAAAATATCTTTTATAGCACCATCTTGACTGCTGTTTGATTAAACATCTGGACATCATAACCTAGACAAGATGACACATAGAAGAAAATATTAGTGTCTACAATACCTATACCTCATTTAAAATTGATTTGTCCTTTAACCCTTTCCTCTTAAAAATGTCTTATTGACATCTTGAGTTTTTTTTTTTTAACTCAACCAGTTATTTTAAGTTTTCACAGCTTCCTTGGTGAATCTTCCAGACTGGTCCCTTCATTTCCTTTCAAGACCAAGAAGATTCACTTCAATTATGAGAGAATTTAGTTCATAGTTTCTGTTTCCAAATTTTGGATGGTAATTAATAATAAAATAGGATGCTCTCAGTTCCCTGTAAAACTACAAATGAGTTCTCCCACTTACCTTTTATGGTTAACCAAGTGCTTTTCCAAAATCATATTATAAACTTTTCCATAACTAAAATCTGATACCATGGCTTGCTTTGTCATGCAGTATAGGATTTATCATCACCTGCTTTACAAAAAATTGCTTGATATCTATGAATTGTTTAGTCCTTCTAGAACCTATATTCAAGTTCTACAGAATCCATCCTCAGCTCCCAATTTAAGCCACATTATCTACTGACATGTGATTCTCTAAAGAAGTGGAACTGTAAGCTAAGACTGAATCATCATGTTTCATGGTCTAGAACTTCTGTGATGTCTTGTACTGAAATGTTTTTTGGACACTCTGAATGAATGAATGAATGAATAAGACTATTTACTCATTTCAGAATCCAATTCTCTATCTTAATCACTGGACATCTGAGCTGTCCTCAAAAGATCTGTTTAAATACCTTTGGATAATTTTAGGTACAATTTGAATAGATTGCTCCAATCACAAGAAAACAACCATTTTTGCTTGTATTTTGCTAGCCTTAATGTAATTATGTTCCTGTTATTAATTTGGTACATAATATTTTCTTCTTTTTAAGAAAATTCATATTTGGACCTTTGTGAGAGAACAAGCCTCCTGATACATATAATACATATATATGTATATATATATGTATATCAGAACTACATTATGATTATGCTATGTGAGATCCCATTTGAGTGGTGCTACTCAAAGTACCATCGAAGTGGTTTTAGAATAATAAATGAATGGGTGGGACAGAAAAACGAGTAAATGAAGCATGAATACTCTGCATGGATTCTTGATAGTGTGGCATGGCCCCATCTCTAGCCAGCCAACTCTTCTTGTTCCTTTGAATACCCTAAGGCATTTCCAAAAAATTAAGAACTTTCCTTAAGTGCAAGCTGTTGCATTACCTTTCAGAAATTATGAATGGAAAAACAAACCACATGCACATAATAAAAAGTAAGTTTATTTTAAATAGCAAAAGGGAAAACATAGCCTTTATTGAAAAAAGAAAACATCAAGACGTAGTTAGCACACTTTTTCTTCAAGATCATGTCGACCCTGCCCTTCAGGTGAAAGCGGAAATGACCTTGCCATGACAAAATAGTCTAGTGTGACAGAAAGCCAAAAGGGATACAATGTTTGCTTTGAAAATAAACCAGAAAAATATGAATAAAGCTAGCCTTAATGTAAATCATCTTTTCTTAAATCACAACAAAATTTCTCCCTAGAGATTATCCATCACTGTGAGACTACTAGAAGTGAATGACTCACACCCAAGATTCTGGGAAAACTCAGAGGATGGCAACCAATGGACAGACTCTCTTTTTGGAAGCTTCTCCCTCATATCCTTGCCCAAATGTAATTTATTATTTTTAAAGAAATCTTATTTTTCCCTATTAACGTTCTTTAAATATTTATTTATTGTATGTCTATAAATGTTCTCTCTTTCTCTCCTTCCAACTTATGTGTGTGTGTGTGTGTGTGTGTGTGTGTGTGTATGTGTGTGCATGTATGTGGTGTCTGTGGGGCTCAGAAGAGCATCCTGGATCTCCCAAAATTGGAGTTAGAGGCAGTTTTGAGCCACCAAGTGGGTGCTGGAATCCAGTCTTTTAACCATTGAGCCATCTTTTCAGCTTGTATCATAGTTTTTAAAGGCACATAACAGTTAAGTTTTATTTTGGTAGAATTTTTTAGGATCTATTATCTTCAAGTAAAAAGTCAGACTATCACTTTTAAGTTCATAGTTCCATCAGGTAACAAAAAGTTTAGGAGACTGAGCTGTAAACCCCACTCCCTGTTCTCCACCACTTTAAACTGTCAACCTGCCATTTCCTGCTAGCTCATTCCTATGGTCATGACTAGCCTTTGGTGGTAGGGGCACATATTTCCAATTATTCTTTAGAACGGCTTTTACATTAGCATCTCCACATTTAGACTCATGATTTCATCAAATATTTCATTGAGCTACCCACATTATACCTATACCACTTAATTTTCTTCAGCTTGGAAGAGTGGTGATTAGGGTTATACAATAAGACTGTAATTTTAAAAACCATTTTCCTATTTTCATTTCTGTTGCTATGTAAAACACCCTGACAAAAAGCAACTTAGGAAAGAAAGAGTTTGTTTGATTTACAGTTCTTTGGTACAGTGCATTATTGTGAGGAAGTGAAGGCAAGAATTTAAGCATCACACCCAAAGTCAAGAGGAAAGAGGAGTAAATACATCTTTGCTTGCTTGCTGCACTTATCTTTCTTCTCTCCTATACTGTTCTGGACTCCAGCCGACAGAATGGTGCCACTTACAGTGGGTTTTCTTCCTATATCAATTAATATCAATACAGAACCCTCCCAATATTTAGACACATCCATAGGTTAAAACGATCTAAGTATTTCTTCATTAGAACTTTCTGGGTGAGTCTTCATTGTGTCAAATGGACAGTTAAAACCAACCAGTACAGTCATTAAGTTAAAAATAACAAAACTAAGTCTTTTAGTTTGATTATGTTTGAAACTATAATCTATTAACCAGGGAGAAGCTTTAAAAATTTGCTTGTCAGAGGAAAACTTTTTGTTCAGATCACCAGGGAAGAATAAAATCAGGCAACAGAATGTAGATATCTTATTTGGAGTTAGATTTTGATACATAAATCTCAATTGTGGATGATTCTAGAACTAGATGAGGGAACACATACAATGAGTTTGGAGATCTTATAATATCAAAAGAAAAGCACTAGAAATAAAACAGCACTTGTGTATGTGTGTGTGTGTGTGTGTGTGTGTGTGTGTGTACACATGAGGAAGAAGGGGTTGTCAAGGAGACAGAGAAAGCAGCCCACAAATGCCAATGGCCATTTTACATTAGGTTATTAAATAAATATTCATGACTATATCAGGACAGAATTGTATGCTTGGAAAATTGGAAGAATAAATGTAGACAAATCTACTATGTGAAAAACATCTATATAATTGGAACAACTCTCATGGACATGAAACATGACCACTGCAATGCCAGTCTTTATGTGGAACCTGCCCATAGTGATTCCCTCAAAAAATTTCAGCATGAGACAGGAAAACAAAGAGGAACTTTAGAATGAAGAAAGACGTTCAGCACACAGCATCTCATTGGCTGATGTGTGTCACATTCATCACTGTAGATGCCCTACTCCAAATTCTTAACCCTACCTATCCTAAGAACATCAGGTGACCCCACAGCATGGAACTTTCCATAAAGCAACTTACTAGTGCTATGCAAAACTGTCAAGGTCATCAAAAACAACGTAAACCTGAGAAGCTGTCAGAGTTAAAAAGAACCAAGAAACAGTAAACACTGAATGGAGCACCGTATCCTGGACAGTAACCTCCAACAGAAAGAGCACACTAGACCAATTCCAAGAAAAAAACCTGGCCAATTTATTAAAGTCTCACATGTGAGCTTCAGATGATCATCACATCACACCTCCATACTGCTTTATTACTTGAGACAAATGTGTCATACTAACATAGATTTTAATAGGAGAAATGTCTGCAGGCTGTATCAAACTATGTGATCTTTGCAACTCCTCAGCAATTCAAAAGTATTTTAAAAGGAAAAGTACATTTTGTATAAGGCAAAATGTCATATTTAATTTGAATCTCTCCTGAATAGGATGCTAATATTTGCAGCACAGACATCAAATATAATACATTTTGAAAGAGGATGCCACACACTTCAACTGCATCCGTCTTAAACCGCAGGGCGAATGATGAGGAGGCAGATGGTCCCAAGAGGTCATTATCACCACAAAATTTTTCCTTGAGCAATCTGCAGTCTGAGCTTTCACAGCTCAGTAGCTACTTCAGATTTTATGAGAATTCAGGGTGGCTATTAATTCAAGTAATAAAAGCAAATCTCCTGAAATCTTAATATTGGACTGTCTTTCCATTGTTTTTAGACTGACAGAGGGCCTTCCCAGCAAGCAGACCATTTAGTGACCTGTCCATTCCCTTGTGGCCTCCCCACAGTTAAATACAAAGCCAGTCCCTGGTTCTATGAGCATGACAGAGTCAGAATCAATGTTTCAACATTTATTTGTGTGATCAAAGCCTCAAATTGGAAGAACTGCAGGTCCCATGTGAAACTAATATCTCCTTGAAGGAGTTGTTGGAGAGATCTGATCCAATTACAACAGAAGTTAACTTCCCAGGCTTTTCACAGTGGCTAGATTGCCACTGGTGCCGAGGAGTCAAATACAACCCTCTTGCTTTAGTAACAGCACCCCTTGGATTGTCTGTATTTTGCTTTGACTCAGAGTGGACTGTTGGACTGCTTTAACAGTTAGGACTGAATTTCAATAACACATAAGTTGGGGCCATGAAAATGGTTTAAAAGCAAAAAGCAGTTCCAGTTAACCCTGAATTACTTACACGGCAGCAGCCTTTTGCAACGTTCAGTGAGTCACATCAACAAAAGGACACTATGCATGTGTAGTTATTATGGCCAGGGCAAGGTGAAATTACTCACCTCAAATGTGTTATTTTGATATATCAAGAATTTCAACTTCTGTAATGCTTTCTCAGATGAGATGACTATGTGGAAACAGAAGGACTCAGTGTCTGAATATGATGGAGTAATTATGTTGGGAAACATAGATACTGAATTAATACGAAATCACTTTAATGAGATAATCTTTCCCTTCGGGGTCTCCAATGAACATTGTGACTCCTCCAACTTAAGCTACACATTGTGCCCCACACTTTCTCTAGTTTAAGGTGAATGTACTAAGTCAGAGAAATAGAAGTGTTTTTCTAAAATTTCTAGAGAGTAGGAAAGGTGAACATGTGGATGGTGATTACATGTGTAACCACAGAAATCAGGAGTCACAGAAAGTTCAGAGAGACCCTAAGATTCTTAGACAGGGATTGACTAGCACTTTAGGGAAAACATTTTATGCTTTAAAAATGCTGGTTTCGTTTATTATAATTCGTTTATTATAAACTAAAGGAAGCTAACACCCTGAATAATAGAAACCATGTCTTCAAATTTATTTTACAAATCATTGACAACAATGATCAGGAATGACATTTTGAGGTTATATTATTCCAGAATGTAGACTAGGCATCAGTGTGACTTCATGCTTGATTTTGATGAAAGCACTCTTTCCTTTCTCTCCATCTCTCACTAAACTTGCAATTTCAACCAATGTTTATGGGTATGTGGAAGAAGGACCTAAGTTTCCAGGTTTTAAGTTACTGACTGTACTCTGCCATATGCTTCCCCACTTTATTTGCTTAAAGTGAATAGTGGGAGATAAGATTAAATAGGAGAGGTCAGTGTAAGAGAACATACACATGAAAATGGGGCTCCAGATTGACAAGTGTGGTCCAATCCCAGCTCTCAGAAGCACAGAATGAGCTATGGACATGAGTCTTCACTCTTGATTCATTCCAGGCTGGCCCCAACAGTATGAGATAAGGGATTTGTGGGAATCCTTTTAGATGGTAAGCTCCAAGATCTTATTATTCAACATGTTGTTTCAAGACTTTTGTTTTTTTTTTTAATTTACTCATTTTGAGGCTCTGAAAGTGGTAAGCAACTGGTTT
The DNA here is from genome assembly GCA_036184795.1 of Tokudaia tokunoshimensis. Classification (NCBI taxonomy): domain Eukaryota; kingdom Metazoa; phylum Chordata; class Mammalia; order Rodentia; family Muridae; genus Tokudaia; species Tokudaia tokunoshimensis. The sequence continues at coordinate 49,183,778 of BTHU01000012.1, forward strand.
TTATTACGATCGACTCAAATCACTAACATTATATTTTAATTAGAAATAAAGGGAGCTAGAAAGAGGCAGCTCAATGGAGACAGTGTTTGTGGACTAGAGTTTGGATCCTAAACACCCAAATAGTAAGTTAGTGTGGTGGGGTGAATTTGTAATCCGAGTTCTTGGGAGTCAGAGATGGGCCGATCCCTGGAACTTGATGGGCAATCAATCGAGATGATACTGTAAGTTTCATGTTCAGTGTAAGACCCTGCCTCAAGTATTAAGGTGGCCAACATCTGAGGAAGATACCCAGCACTGACCTCTGACCTCTATATGCACACACATGATTACACAGCAGGAATATCTGTACACATAAAAATAAGAAGAAATAATTACAGAAAAGAACTTTCCCCTTGTATACGACATCCACTTCATAGTACATTTCTTACTAGGCAAAAAAGAATTTTTCTGTGTAGGAGATTATTGGTTACAAATGAGGAGTAAAATCCAGATTCATTGCTTAAGTGGTTGAGAGCCTATTAGAACAATCAGAGAAAACAAACATTAAGCAAATAAAAACAACTATGATAAATACTGTTGTTCTGATAAATGTAAATGCTTTATTCCAAGGGAAGGACGCTCCCTACTTTATAGTGTTTGCCAAGTTCTATGGAATAAATACTTCCATTGAAGCAAATTTCAAGATATTTTGTGATGTCACTGAATGTGGAGTTGGGAAGATATCTACAATTTGTTCTTTCTAGTCAGCTCTAGCACATAATTAAATTAACAGAGAGGTTAGCCTTAGTACTATCAGTGAGCAGTCTAGGTAGTTAGAAGAGAGACATTTGACCTTAAGCCTGAGGTCAAGAAAAGTCTAAAAAATAATAAATATTGATTTTGAGGGCCAAATAGGCATCAGATGAATGGATAAATCACAGGATAAAGTATTTCAGTCAGATAAGATGGTAGGCACAGTGTCTTTTGCCTTGCAAAAACTTTGTAATTTAATGAGGTCCCATTTGTCTATTCTTGATCTTAGAGTATAAGCTATTGGAGTTCTGTTCAGGAAATTCTCCCCTGTGCCCATATGTTCAAGGTTCTTCCCTAGTTTCCCTTCTATTAGTTTCAGTGTGTCTGGTTTTATGTGGAGATCTTTGATCCACTTAGAATTGAGCTTAGTGCAAGGAGATAAGGATGGGTCAATTTGCATTCTTCTGCATGTTGACCTCCAGCTGAGCCAGCACCATTTGTTGAAAAGGCTATCTTTTTTCCACTGGATGGTTTTAGCTCCTTTGTCAAAGATCAAGTGACCATAGGAGTGTGGATTCATTTCTGGGTCTTCAATTCTGTTCCATTGATCTACATGTCTGTTACTGTACCAATACCATGCAGTTTTTAACACTATTGCTCTGTAGTACAGCTTGAGGTCCGGGATACTGATTCCCCCAGAGGTTCTTTTACTCTTGAGAATAGTTTTAGCTATTCTGGGTTTTCTGTTATTCCAGATGAATTTTTGAATTGCTCTTTCTAACTCTATGAAGAATTGAGTTGGGATTTTGATGGGGATTGCATTGAATCTGTGTATTACTTTTGGTAAGATGCTCATTTTTACTATATTAATCCTGCCAATCCATGAGCATGGCAGATTTTTCCATCTTCCGAGGTCTTCTTCAATTTCTTTCTTCAGAGACTTGAAGTTCTTGTCATACAGATCTTTCACTTGTTTGGTTAGCGTCACGCCAAGATACTTAATATGGTTTGTGGCTATCGTAAAGGGTATTATTTCTCTTACTTCTTTCTCAGCCTGCTTATCCTTTGAGTATAGGAAGGCTTCTGACTTGCTTGAGTTGATTTTATATCCGGCCACTTTGCTGAAGTCGTTTATCAGCTGTAGGAGTTCTCTGGTGGAGTTCTTTGGGTCGCTTATGTATACTATCATATCGTCTGCAAATAGTGATAGTTTGACTTCTTCCTTTCCAATTTGTATCCCTTTGACCTCTTTTTCTTGTCTAATTGCTCTAGCTAGAACTTCAAGTACTATATTGAAAAGATATGGAGAGAGAGGGCAGCCTTGTCTAGTCCCTGATTTTAGTGGGATTGCTTCAAGTTTCTCTCCGTTTAGATTGATGCTGGCTACTGGTTTGCTGTAAATTGCTTTTACTATGTTTAGATATGGGCCTTGAATTCCTGATCTTTCCAAGACCTTTAGCATGAAAGGATGCTGAATTTTGTCAAATGCTTTCTCAGCATCTAATGAGATGACCATGTGGTTTTTTTCTTTGAGATTGTTTATGTAGTGGATTACATTGATGGATTTCCTAATATTGAACCATCCCTGCATCCCTGGGATGAAGCCTACTTGATCGTGGTGAATGATCGTTTTGATGTGTTCTTGGATTCGGTTGGCAAGAATTTTATTGAGTATTTTTGCATCGATATTCATAAGAGAGATTGGCCTGAGATTCTCTTTCTTTGTCGGATCTTTGTGTGCTTTTGGTATTAGTGTAATTGTGGCTTCATAGAAGGAGTTGGGTAGTGTTCCTTCTGTTTCTATTTTGTGGAACAGTTTGAAGAGTATTGGTGTTAGGTCTTCTTTGAAGGTCTGATAGAATTCTGCACTAAAACCATCTGGACCTGTGCTTTTTTTGGTTGGAAGACTTCCAATGACAACTTCTATTTCTTCAGGGGTTATAGGACGGTTTAGATGGTCTATTTGATCCTGATTTAATTTTGGTACTTGGTATCTGTCAAGGAAATTGTCCATTTCCTCAAGATTTTCTAGTTGTGTTGAATACAGGTTTTTGTAGTAGGATCTGATGATTTTTTGAATTTCCTCAGTTTCTGTTGTTATCTCTCCCTTTTCGTTTCTGATTTTATTAATTTGGATACTATCTCTGTGCCCTCTGGTTAGTCTGGCTAAGGGCTTATCTATCTTGTTGATTTTCTCAAAGAACCAACTCCTCGTTTTGTTGATTCTTTGTATGGTTTTATTTGTTTCTACTTGATTGATTTCAGCCCTGAGTTTGATGATTTCCTGCCTTCTACTCCTCTTTGGTGTATTTGCTTCTTTTTGTTCCAGGGCTTTCAAAAAGACAAAGCGGCAACCAACTAACTGGGAAATGATCTTTACCAACCTTACATCCGACAGAGGGCTAATATCCAAGATATACAAAGAACTCAAGAAGTTAAACTCCAGAGAGGCAAGTAACCCTATTAAAAAATGGGGTACAGAGCTCCACAAAGAGTTCTCACCTGAAGAATATCTAATGGCTGAGAAGCACCTAAAGAGATGTTCATCATCCTTAGTCATTAGGGAAATGCAAATCAAAACAACCCTGAGATTCCATCTCACACCAGTCAGGATGGCTAAGATCAAAAACACAGGAGACAGCAGTTGTTGGCGAGGATGTGGAGAAAGAGGAACACTCCTCCACTGCTGGTGGAATTGCAGGCTGGTACAACCACTCTGGAAAGCAGTCTGGCGGCTCCTCAGAAAACTGGGCATGACACTTCCGGAGGATCCGGCTATACCACTCCTGGGCATATACCCAGAGACTTTACCTGCATGCAATAAGGACACATGCTCCACTATATTCATAGCAGCCTTATTTATAATAGCCAGAAGCTGGAAAGAACCCAGATGTCCCTCAACGGAGGAATGGATTCAGAAGATGTGGTATATTTACACAATGGAATACTACTCTGCAATTAAAAACAATGAATTCACGAAATTCCTAGGCAAATGGTCAGAACTTGAAAATATCATCCTTAGTGAGGTAACCCAATCACAAAAGATCACACATGGTATGAAGTCACTGATAAGGGGATATTGACCCAGAATCTCAGAATACCCTATACACAATCAGCATATCAATAGATTTCTAAAAAGATGGAAGGAGAGACCCCTGGTCCTGGAAAGACTGGATGTAGGGGAACGCCAGGACAGAGTAATGAGAGGGGGTTGAACGGAGAAAAGAGGGAGGGAAGGGGGCTTATGGGACTTTCGGGGAGGGAGGAAACGGGAAAGGGGAAGTGATTTGGAATGTAAATTAAAAAAATAAAATAAAATTAAATTAAAAAAAAATTAGAAAACTAAAAAAAAAAAAAAAAAAAAAAAAAAAAAAAAAAGATGGTAGGCACAAGGTGAAGTTGAGTGACTTTTAGAATAGAGACTAGCTAAGCCCTCCTTAAGAAGCCCAATATTATACAACAAGCTTTGAGTAGAATCTGTAGATATTGTGTGAAAACTTACAGCTTCAAAATATGAATATAATTTATAAATATAGTAATCACCCTGTGGGCCATAAAAGAAAAAAGGCAACTCACTAGATTTGGCCCGTGGGTTGTAGCTTACTGATCTCTGCCTTGAAGATACAGGCTGCAGGCTAATTAGGCTAAAACCTCTTTTCTACAGAATGGCTGTGTTTTTCCAATTCTCCTAAAATGTGTGTGGGTGCCAAGAAGTCCACTGCACAGACTTCTGGAAATAGCATTTTGTTTGGCTTGAACTCACATTCTCTGATCCAGGGGAACTAAGGAGTGTTAGTGAGCAGTGGTAAGTGCATTTAATCCCCTTTAGTTGTTTTATACACTGCACTACATACTACTGCATATCAAAAGCTATGTACATTCATCTCACCAGGTCAAGGAAGAGAGTGGAACTCAGATTATGCCAGTGATCCTTTCTTTCTTTCTTTCTTTCTTTCTTTCTTTCTTTCTTTCTTTCTTTCTTTCTTTCTTTCTTTCTTTCTTTCTTTTTTTTTTTTTTGGTTTTTTGAGACAGGGTTTCTCTGTGTAGCCCTGGCTGTCCTGCAACTCACTGTGTAGACCAGGCTGGCCTCGAATTCAAATCCTCCTGCCTCTGCCTCCCAAGTGCTGGGATTAAAGGCGTGCGCCACCACCGCCCGGCCAGTGATCCTTTCTTTCTTTCTTTTTTTTTATTTTATTTTATTTTATTTTTTAATTTACATTCCAAATCATTTCCCCTTTCCCGTTTCCTCCCTCCCCGAAAGTCCCATAAGCCCCCTTCCCTCCCTCTTTTCTCCATTCAACCCCCTCTCGGTTACTCTGTCCTGGCGTTCCCCTACATCCAATCTTTACAGGACCAGGGGTCTCTCCTTCCATCTTCTTAGAAATCTATTGATATGCGGATTGTGTCTAGGGTATTCCGAGATTCCGGGTTAATATCCCCTTATCAGTGACTGCATACCATGTGTGTCCTTTTGTGATTGGGTTACCTCACTAAGGATGATATTTTCAAGATCTGACCATTTGCCTAGGAATTTCGTGAATTCATTGTTTTTAATTGCAGAGTAGTATTCCATTGTGTAGATATACCACATCTTCTGAATCCATTCCTCCGTTGAGGGACATCTGGGCTCTTTCCAGCTTCTGGCTATTATAAATAAGGCTGCTATGAACATAGTGGAGCATGTGTCCTTATTGCATGCAGGTAACGTCTCTGGGTATATGCCCAGGAGTGGTATAGCCGGATCCTCTGGGAGTGTCATGCCCAGTTTTCTGAGGAACCGCCAGACTGCTTTCCAGAGTGGTTGTACCAGCCTGCAATTCCACCAGCAGTGGAGGAGTGTTCCTCTTTCTCCACATCCTCGCCAACAACTGCTGTCTCCTGTGTTTTTGATCTTAGCCATCCTGACTGGTGTGAGATGGAATCTCAGGGTTGTTTTGATTTGCATTTCCCTAATGACTAAGGATGATGAACATCTCTTTAGGTGCTTCTCAGCCATTAGATATTCTTCAGGTGAGAACACTTTGTTTAGCTCTGTACCCCATTTTTTAATAGGGTTACTTGCCTCTCTGGAGTTTAACTTCTTGAGTTCTTTGTATATATTGGATATTAGCCCTCTGTCGGATATAAGGTTGGTAAAGATCATTTCCCAGTTAGTTGGATCCTTTCTTATAGGACCATAACTCTCATATAAACTACAGTAATAGAATCATTCAGATTGTTCAATATGGCCAGCGTACTTTGACTAGAGGCAAATACTTGGTAAGTCATGGGAGCAAAGACAGTTGTTGACATGAGTGTTTGGATAGTCTCAGAAGATAATACTTTTCTAGCTTATCATTTACAAAATATATTTTTAAAACTTTATATGGGCTACCATCTAAAAATGTTTGATAACTTTTGTTTGTTGCTGAACTTCCTTTGGTACCAAACTTTGTACTGTAGTAAAAAATACAGGAGGTCTCAGAAAAGGAGCACAAAGCAAGCCATAAAGGCTCCTAATGGGTAAACCTCAAATAAGGAAAGCAAAATAAATAAATGAATGAATAAAGACAAATCCTAAGGTCGGTATGGAAAAGTGTGGAGGTGAGGATAGGAGGGGCTAGTTGAGAAGAAGCAATGGGTTGCTCAGAGTGGGAGGGATATAGAAGAGAAAGTAGTGGAGAGAAGTGTAACGCAGCACATTAAATTGTATGGTATGGTCAAATAAGACAGTAAGCACGGCATTGTTAAAAATTAAAATAACCTACTCCACATTATAGACTCGTCAACACATATATCCAATCAATGAATAAGTTGAATGAATTTAAGCAACAACTGGGCAATGGTTTTTATCCCAATAGTAATTGTTCTCAGAGAGCTCCTTTTTCCTCCTCTATTAGACAAGATAGATTGTAAAAGAGCAAATGGTTGTAGCTTATTTCATGATCAGTGTTCATGTCTATCAATCAATTCATAAAAGATATGAGAACCACATTATCAAAGGACACTTAGTCTGGTCACAGCAAATGCTTTTTTATCCATTTGCTTAACCAATTAAAAAATGATATGTCTGGAAATTTCTTAGCAAACCAGTGTCCCACATTAGAATGAATTTTTTATAAGTGGATTCTGAGAAATGACATAAAAAATGCCACAGTGGTATTATGGCTTCCATTTTAAACAGTAGGAGGACAATAACCAATGGTTTTGGTTAAATTTGATTCACCTTCCACAGAATAGTTTTGTGGAATTTTCCCCAAGTATTTGGCTGAGTTTTTTTGAATTTGTCTCAAAGTGTAAGCTTGAATAATATTTTCATTTCTGTACCACAGAACGTGACAATTAATTTAAATCACATCTCATAATTTAGCATTGTAGTACCTTTGGGGTTAGATATTTTATGTCTGAGTTACTACATTAAAGATTCCGCTGTAAACTGAAGGGCTGGTAATGTGGTTGGCAGAGGTCTGGCTGGAGAGTCAGAGCAAAGTTCTAGGGCCATTCCCCCCTCTTTGGCAGCTTTGTGACCCCAGTAAGCTCCTCACCACCTGAGACTCAGTGTCTCCACCATGAGAAAGGAAAATAAGTTCTTAAATGTTCAACAAAGCTATATTCACTAAAAAGTTATCAACTGCACATGATTATAGTTTACAAATTCCGAAGCACTACAGTCGAGGAAGCTTTAGGTGAGAACTCAGAGAAATAGAATGTTTTTAATAAAGAAAGTCATTGTAAATTCTTTTATAAACTACCTTGCCTGTTTGTAACATGAGGCCGATTTATTTATATAAGGCTTCCAATTTTGCTGAAATTTATTATTTCTGAAGTAAGCTTTTTATCACCAGTAGTTTATGCAAAAATTTAGTGAACTCTTTATTCCATACTTAACCTCTAAATGGTTTTATACTTAGAAGTTACTTGGTTAACATCTTCAGCAACTTATTACGTATGTTATTTATTTATGTATGTGCTTATGTGTACCTGTGTGTATATGTGCATGTCAAATCTATCTGGGTGTCTGCAGATGCCATTAGAAGGCATCAGATTTCTGGGCTGGAATTATGGGTGGCTGTGATCTACATTAGTATTAGGAACTGAACTCAGGTCCTTGGAAAAGCAGCAAGTACTCTTAAATGCTGAGTCATCTTTCCTGTGCCCATGTTCCCCCCATTCTTCTTTCCCATGCCCCCCCCCCAGGTGTCAACATATTTAATCAGTTCTTGCTTTTCTTTTAAGCAAAATGTTTGGTAATATATCAAATACTGTGTCTGAAGACTTAAAAATAAAGATTTTTAGGTGACCCCCAAATTATCCTTAGGCCTCTGAAGTTCCCCCTACTTTGTTAAGTATCAGTACAAGTTTATTAGTATTATTTATCAATGTTTTAAATAGGAAACAGAAATTGAAAAGAGAATAAAACAAAATCATAATTAATGTTACTCATATCAGTCCTTCATGTGTATCATTAGTTGATTTAAACTTTACAAATATCCCATTATTTAAGCTCCAGAAGTTACTCACATTTCAAAAATGTAAACTCTGAAATTTTAAATGAACAATTTTTTTCTTCTGCTTTTTTTATTGGATTTTTTTATTTACATTTCAAATGTTATTCCCTTTTCCAGTTCTCTCCCATCCCAGGAACCCCTATCCCATCATTCCTCCCCCTGCTTCTATGAGGGTGTTCCTCTACCCACCCCACTCCCACATCCCTGCCCTCAATTCCCCTACTCTGCATCTACCAAGTCTTCATAGGAGGCTCCTCTCCACCCACCCACTGATGCCTGACAAAGCAATCCTCTGCTACAAATGCAGCTGGAGCCATGTGTGCTCCTTGGTTGATGGCTTAGTCCCTAGAAGTAATCAGGGGTCTGGTTAGTTGATACTGTTCTTCCTATGAGGTTACAAACCCCTTCAGCTCCTTCAGTCCTTTCTCTAACTCCTCCACTGGGGACCCCGCGCTCAGTCCAATGGTTGATTGTGAACATCTGCCTCTATATTTGCAAGGCTCTGGCAGGGCTTCTCAGGAGAAAGCCATATCAGACTCCTTTCAGCAAGCATTTCTTGGCATCCACAATAATGTCAGGGTTTGGTGACTGTTTATGGGATGAATCCCCAGGTGGGACAGTCTCTGAATGGCCTTTCCTTTAATCTCTGCTCCACACTTTATCTCCATATTTGCTCCTGTGACTATTTTGTTCCCCTTCTTAGAAGAACTGAACCACTGGGTCTTCCTTCTTCTTGAGCTTTATGTGGTCTGTGAAGTGTATCTTGGATATTCAGAGCGTTTGAGCTAATATCCACTCATCAGTGAGTGCATACCATGTGTGTTCTTTTGTGATTGGGTTACCTCACTCAGGATGATATTTTCTAGTTCCATCCATTTGCCTAAGAATTTCATGAATTCGTCATTTTTAATAGCTGAGTAGTACTCCATTGTGTAAATTTACCACAATTTCTGTATCCATTCCTCTGTTGAGGGACATCTGGGTTCTTTCCAGCTTCTGGCTATTATAAATAAGGCTGCTATGAACATAGTGGAGCATGTGTCCTTATTGCATATTGGAGCATCTTCTGGGTATATGCCCAGGAGTGGTATAGCTGGGTCCTCAGGTAGTACTATGTCCAGTTTTCTGAGGAATCACCAAACTGATTTTCAGAGTAGTTGTACCAGCTTGCAATCCCACCAGCAATAGAGGAGTGTTCTTCTTTCTCCACATCCTCTCCAGCATCTGCTGTCACCTGAGTTTTTGATTTTAGCCATTCTGACTGGTGTGAGGTAAAATCTCAGGGTTGCTTTGATTTGCATTTCCCTGATAACTGAGGATATTGAACATTTCTTTAGGTGCTTCTCAGCCATTCGATATTTCTCAGTTGAAAATTCTTTGTTTAGTTCTGTACCCCACTTTTAAATAGGGTTATTTGATTCTCTGGAGTCTAACTTCTTGAGTTCTTTGTATATATTGAATATTAGCCCTCTATCAGATGTAGGATTGGTAAAGATCTTTTCCCAATCTGTAGGTTGCCGTTTTGTTCTATTGACAGTGTCCTATGCCTTACAGAAGTTTTGCAGTTTTATTAGGTACCATTTGCCGATTCTTGATCTTAGAGCACAAGCTATTGGTGTTCTGTTCAGAAAAATTTCCCCTGTGCCAATGCGTTCAAGGCTGTTCCCTATGTTCTCCTCTCTAAGTTTCAGTGTGTCTGGCTTTATGTGTAGGTCCTTGATCCACTTGGACTTGAGCTACCAACATCTTTTTATTACTGTGATCCCCAAGTTGGTAACTGCCACCATATTCCATACAGTACTTGGATTTTTCTAAGAGGATCCTGAAGTGTCTATTCACTTTAAAAGTAATAGACATATGGGCTTGATTGTGGTAAGCATTTCACAAGGTTTATTAAATGTTGGGCTGTACTTCTAAATGTCCACTACATCCCAACAAACGTGGGGAAATGCCTAAAGGCAAGTATCATAAAGCCAAGAATAAATCAGATACCTTGAATTCAAATGCCCTGTAGTGTTCACAATGTGACTGAGAAGAGCAGAAGGAAAGGAAGACTACATTGAAACCAAGGAGATCCAGTGGCCTGAAGCAGTCTGATCATTGCCACAGGACAATGGATGGTGACTAAGCCAGCTCAGTCAGTCAACTAGGTCTCAAGGGACGGAGTGAGGCTTGAAAAAGAAGAAAAACAATTAGAAAAATTATAACATGACTCCAGCCTGTACTGAGGCTGAAGCAGCTTTATTTCTCTCCAGCCTGTTTTTATATAACTCTAGGTATATTCAAAAAACATGGTCAGTTCTTAGATCAAAGACAAAGTAATCAAGTGAAGTAGTAAACAAGGAGATCACACAAGACAGTAATTAAGTAAAGTAGTAAGCAAAGAGATCACATAAGGTAGTAATTCAGCAAAGTAGTAAACAAAGTCCCATGGTCATTGCTTCTAATCATATCTGAGCCTACTTCCTTGTCCTAGCCCAGTGATAAATGCCAAATTCCTAAAAGGGGCACCAAAAGCTATCAACAGGATGGTTTGCAAAACACAGCCATTAAAAAACATTTATTCTTTAGAGGAACTTGTAAACTGAAATTTCAATAATTGTTAAATCTAACAGACAGTTTCAGTCAATGTTTTATAAAACAACATGCCAAATGAAATCATTTCCAGAATTACTGTTTTGGAAACAGTTATTGTTCTTCCCCCAATACTTTGATCCATTTCATAAGCTATTTAGATGGAAGTCTGAATGTGACTATCTCTGAACTAAAATGTCTTAATTTAGGAATCCAGAACCATTTCCCTTTAAAGAATTTTTATAAAAAGACTTATCTTAAGGGAATGAACTGTGAGCTATATTTCTTTGCCTAACATAAAATTAAACTTAAATAAATCAACACTAGTTCAAAGTCTTCTGCAGTCTACTTTTTCTATGCATCTCCATCCTTGGAGGTTGTTAGAATTAGCTAAATTAACAACAATAAACTTCATGTTGGTAAATTCATATAACTCAATAGCTGTCATCAAAGTTCCTAATTTCTCAATGTATAGAATTAATTTTCACTGAAAATAAAATATGCATAGCTGTGTCTTCGGAGTCCAGCAACACAGGGTGTGTCTGCTGAAGAGATATAATGCCAAGGACAACTTGAAACTGGTACTTTCACCTTCCTTCTCCTTCAGTTCTTGAAATAGCTCTCAAAAGATCCATGTAGGGTCCAAAGAAAACTCCATGTCTCCAAATTCTGGCAAGTAGACAAAAGCCAGCATCTCTGGAACATGTGAAGCCAGTTTCCCTCTACCAAAGGAGGCATTTCCCTTATCACTGGCAGAAGAGATACATGGCTGTTCATGGTGCCTATGAGGATACCAAAGCACCTCCAGTTGAACCAGCGCCATTTGTTGAATATGCTGTCTTTTTTTCCACTAGATGGTTTTAGCCCCTCTGTCAAAGATCATGCGACCGTAGGTGTGTGGGTTCATTTCTGGGTCTTCAATTCTATTTCGTTGATCTTCCTGCCTGTCTCTGTACCAATACGATACAGTTTTTATCACGATTGCTCTGTAATGTAGCTTTAGGTCAAGGATGGCAGAAGTTCTTTTATTGTTGATCATAGTTTTAACTACCCTGTTTTTTGTTTTGTTATTCCAAATAAATTTGCAAAATGCTCTTTCTAACTCTATGAAGAATTGAGTTGGAATTTTGATGGGGATTGCATTGAATCTGTAGATTGCTTTCGGCAAGATGGCTATTTTTACAATATTAATACTGGCAATTCGTGAACATGAGAGATCTTTCCATCTTCTGAGATCTACAATTTCTTTCTTAGAGACTTGACGTTCTTGTCATACAGATCTTTCACTTGCTTGGTTAGAGTCACACCAAGGTATTTTATATTATTTGTGACTATTGTGAAGGGTGTCATTTCCTTAGTTTCTTTCTCAGCCTGTTTATCCTTTGAGTATAGGAAGGCTACTGATTTGTTTGACTTAATTTTATATCCAGCCACTGTGCTGGTTCAACTGGAGTCAGCATGTAGAAGAATGCAAATAGATCCATTTTTATCTCCTGTACAAAGCTCAAGTCCAAGTGGATTAAGGACCTCCACATAAAACCAGATACACTGAAACTTGTAGAAGAGAACGTGGGAAAGAGCCTTGAACACATGGACACAGGGGAAAATTTCCTGTACAGAACATCAATGGCTTAAGCTCTAAGATCAAGAATCAACAAATGGGACATAAAATTTCAAAGCTTCTATAAGGCAAAGAACACTGTCAATAGGACAAAAAGGCAACCAACAGATTGGGAAAAGGTCTTTACCAATCCTACATCTGTTAGATGGCTAATATCCAATATGTACAAAGAACTCAAGAAGTTAGACTCCAGAGAATCAAATAACCCTCTTAAAAATGGGGTACAGAGCTAAACAAAGAGTTACAACTGAAGAATATTGAATGGCTAAGAAGCACCTAAAGAAATGCTCAACATCCTTAGTTATCAGGGAAATGCAAATCAAAACAACCCTGAGATTACACCTTAAGCCACTCAGAATGACTAAGATGAAAAACTCAGGTGACAGCAGATGCTGGCGAGGATGTGGAGAAAGAGGAACTCTCCTCCATTGCTGGTGGGATTGCAAGCTGGTACAACTACTCTGAAAATCAGTTTGGTGATTCCTCAGAAAATTGGACATAGTACTACCCGAGGACCCAGCTATACTACTCCTGGGCATATACCCAGAAGATGCTCCAATATGTAATAAGGACACATGCTCCACTATGTTCATAGCAGCCTTATTTATAATAGCCAGAAGCTGGAAAGAACCCAGATGCCCTTCAACAGAAGAATGGGTACAGAAAATGTGGTATATTTATACAATGGTACTACTCAGCTATTAAAAATGATGAATTCATGAAATTCTTAGGCAAATGGATGGAACTAGAAAATATCATCCTGAGTGAGATAACCCAATCACCAAAGAACACACATCTTATACACTCTCTGATAGGTGGATATGAGCCCCAAAGCTCCGAATATCAAGATACAATTCACAGACAACATGAAGCTCAAGAAGAAGTGTGGGTGTTTCTGTTCCTCTGAGAAGGGGAACAAAATAACTCACAGGAGCAAATATGGAGATAAAGTGTGGAGCAGAGACTGAATGAAAGGCCATTCAGAGACTGTCCCACCTGGGGATTCATCCCATAAATAGTCACCAAACCCTGACATTATTGTGGATGCCAAGAAATGCTTGCTGAAAGGAGCCTGATATGGCTGTCTCCTGAGAGGTCCTGACAGAGCCTTGCAAATACAGAGGCAGATTCTCACAGCCAACCATTGGGCTGAGTGTGGGGTCCCCAATGGAGGAGTTAGAGAAAGGACTGAAGGAGCTGAAGGGGTTCCTAACCTCATAGGAAGAACAACAATATCAACCAACCAGATGCCCCAGAGCTCCCAGGGACTAAGCCATCAGCCAAGGGGTACACATGGCTCCAGCTGCATTTGTAGCAGAGGATTACCTTGTCAGGCATCAGTGGGAGGAGAGGTACTTCTTTCTATGAAGGCTCAATAGATGCTCCAATGTAGGGGAATTGAGGGTGGGGAAGGTGGGAGTGGGGTGGGTTGAGGAACATCCTCATAGAAGCAGGGGGAGTGAGGATGGGAAAGGGGTTTTCTGGGGGTGGGGGGAACTGGGTAAAGGGATAATGTTTGAAGTGTAAATAAAGAATATATTCAAAAACAAAGAAACAGACAAAAAAAAACAGAGACCAGGAGAACAAATATGGCTAACTGACTTGACAATGATTTCACAATCTTAGGTTCTAAGTCTGCCAGTATAATCTGACACTCTGTTTTAGAGCATCTGACTTTCATTCCTATGCTATTCCTGTGTTCATTTCTTTGCTTCTCAAAAACTTAAATTTATATTTAATTATAAAACTCTCAATTGTGGCAATGTGTTTCTGTGTTGAATTAAAAAAAATCATGGCTATTAGATTGACAAAAAAATCTATTTTAAACATACCTACATGTACATGTGTACACACACATGCACATATATTTGCAGTGATGAATTAGTTTTTATGCCCTCACAGCCAGTGGCTGACAAGGAAATCTTTTATTAAAAGACCCTTTTTTTCTAAATATTGTGAGAAGAGAAGATTCAGATAATTCTATAACAATTAAGGAAGAAAGGGCCCTGAAGAAAGAGGGAATCCTTTGTCACTTCCTCTGACCCACATTCCACATTTCCTTTCCTTATTATATCAAGATCCTTCAGTCTCTTGTGCCTGAGGCCTAAAGGCAATGAAATAAGCCAACTAGAACTGATGCTCCCAGAATTGTGACACCCAAATAAACCTGTCCTCTGCTAAATGGTTTCTCTTAGGCATTTGTTTCAGTGACAGAAAACTTAAGACACCATGACTTCCCAAACTCTATTCAGTGGGTCCTGTTGAATTCTTACATAAGTTATCCCCCATGCCTGTACGAGCCATATTTCAGGCAGCAGAAACAGCTTTGTGAATTCCTCCTATGTCCTCAAAGCCCATTTTCCTAATCTTGCCTCAGTTAAGACCCAGTGTTTGGGACCTGAGCAGTGTTAGGGCCTATGAGGCATTGGCCATCTGTGTCATAACTAATAACAATATATTTGAGGAAGAGGCTCTCTTTTTATTCTTCCCACTGAGATATACCACATCTCAAATTCTGTCTTAGATGTATCCGTGAAAACACTAAATTCCCCGCTGTGAAATATCTGGTTCTTTTCCAGCTTTTCTTTTGTAGGTTAGTTCTTTTGTAGCAACCAGGAAACCAAGAAATTTTTGCAAACGCAGGAATTCTTTGAAAGTGATATCCATCTCAAGAGGAAGAGGAGAAACTATAAGCCATTGCAAACAATTGTCAGAGGATAATTCCTGCGGACAGAAAAAAAAGGGGAGGTGAAGTTATGTCTGCATTATGGATACCAAGCCCTATCATACAACCAGTACATACTCTATCTTCTTCTCTGTGGCCTGTAAGAATGTCATTTTAATAATCAGTCTTTAATGATATGTTCTGGGCAGACTAGAGAATTCTAGATAAACCTGTCCACACACACCTCAATCTGTCTACCAGCAGAAAGCAAAACGCACACAAGCCTGCTTTTGGTTACTCTCTTCTCATGGAAAGTACCTATTCCATTGGCTTTCTGTATTGTTTTGTCTAAACATGCCCAGTCAAGTGACCTTGCAGATTTTGCTTCCTGGCCTCATTTAGAATGGACAAGGCTCTTGGAACAGAATAAGATTAAAGGCCCTTTAATGGTAACTTTTCCTTATTCCTGAGAGTGCCTTTCACTCTGTTCCTTTTCAAGTGCCATGCACTTCCCACCCTCAGACACCAACTCCAGGCCAATTTATATTCCCTCTGAAAGGTTATAATGTTTACTCCCACATTCCTGCCCAGGTCAGTGATATTCACCAAATACCCCAGAGCCCCTGGGATTGTTCCCTGTACTCTCTCTCCCACTAGATTCCATCTCCAGCCGCCATGGCAGCCGACAGCCAAGGACTCTTACTTGGGTGTAGATTCCCCATAGAATCATTCCTAAATCTATGGAAAGACATAGGAATATCTAATTCCGTATTCTTATGACTTCTATGTATCTGCGCCTTCCTTAATTGTATGAAACTATGAGCAGAGCTCATTGTAGTAGGTAAGAGAACAAGATTCTTTCCGTTTTGTGTTTAGGGATACTGCTGGAACATAGGGACCATGTAAATACATGGTGAAAAGTTCTGATGTAATCTCATAGCTCCATAATACTTGCAGGAAAAGTTTCTGTTGCTTTCATTGCCTACGGATTTTAATATAAAATCCTGGTTAGGAAGGATTGAGTTTTGCATGTTATTAATGGCTGTTAAGAACAGTGGCCTTCAAGAGAACTAAAAGCACTCACATACGAAAGACTCCACACATCCTCTCTGGTCACATGAACTCCCTCCGTGGATGTTTTCACCCAATGAGTTGATTCATAAACTCATTCTTTATAAATCATTCTAAGCTAAACATAAGGTAAGCTCCTGCTCACCAACTCTCAGTGTCTATGGGTTTGCTATGTTCCTGAATCTAATTTCCATACTTTATGGCCCCTTATGCAATTGAACAATTTGGTGGCTGCTTTGATATTAATCTGTGACGTTTTCAGAAAAAAAAATTCTCATTTCATTTTTACGGCCTTAAGGAAAGACAATCAAAGTTTACCTTTTGCCTCCCTCCCACTGCACAAAAGAATCTTAAAGGTTCTATCGAGAAAATGTTTCCTGTTCATTTTCAATTCAAACGGAAAGTATTCTCACTTTTGATCTTGCAGGGGAAGCTAGGCGAGCCCCAAGTACAATGCTTTCTTTGTGTTGGCCTAGGCTGCATGACAGAGGCTTAGAGACCAGAGAGACATTCCAGCCACGTGTTTAAAAGAACAGGCAGCAAGAAATGGCTTAAGTCAATTATAACCCTCCTTCCCAAACCAGCTTGTGGGATGGATACTATTATCCAGATACTTCTACCTAGCAGTCAGCCAACTCTTCTCTTAACTGGCTGTGTTTCTGAAACCTACTTACTCTTGAGACCAACCATAAAATCAACACACTGGCAAAGCAACAGTTTTACATTCCAAACATGCACAAAAACCAGAACCATAATTACCTCAACTCTAACCTCAGTGGGAGAATGAGGCATATCACCTCCTATCTTTACTCTGAGCTGGGGACCTTGTCAGAACTTTCCAGACTTGGAATAAAGCCTCAAAGCTCCAAGCTTCATATCTGAGGACATGCATTCACCAAGGCAGAAGTCAAGGCACGAACAATCTGTTCATGGGAAGGACATATACTACGTTTAACGCTCATTTTGCTGTAGTCTGGCCATTTATTTAACTGGAAGCCATGCAGAGAGAAAATGAAAGTGTCACTCCATGTGAGTATGTTTCAGCTAAAATGGTTGGTGGTAGGAGCTGGGTTAGAATGTGTATTTTAAACACAAGCAGGTATAATTGGCTAGTTTCAGTTGGTAAATATGGACTTAAGTCTATTTCTGCAGGACAGGAACTGACAAACTTCAAGTTCAGAGAAAGTCCCTGTATCAGAAATAAACTGTAGTGATTGAGGAAGACATTCAACTTCAGCCTCTTGCCCTCACATACACCCACACCTGCATGCAAATGCTCATATATATACTCATACAAGCTCAAGTCCAGTCTGATCCATCAGAAAGACTCTGCCATAAATAATAAATGCAGAGAGAGAGAGAGAGAGAGAGAGAGAGAGAGAGACAGACAGACAGACAGACAGACAAACAGACATAGGGAATGAAGTCCATTTCTAGGAAGAAGATAAAACCAAGCCAACTTTTAACTCCCAACAACCTCAGGAAGGAGAAATTCCTTAGCACCAAATCAAACAGATAAACATTTTCCTATTAAATTAGTTGTTTGCATTAGAGACCTCATTTAGAAAATTATAATATGAAGCAAAAGATACGGGTTCATGCTTGGATTCCCAGCACTTGGGAGGCCTAGGCAAGTGGATCATTGGTGTTTGTAACCATCCTACGATACATAATGATTTCTATTCTGTCTGGGCTATAGTTAGATTTTTGTCTCAAAACAAAACACCCCCCCAAAACAAACAAACAAACAAACAACAAACAAAGTTATAGTGCTTGGTACTCTTTCAAGAGTAAAAGTACTATCAAATGTATCTTGAATAATAAAAAATGACAGTTTGTAACTAAGTAGTGCCAATTAGGTGATTAGTATTGCAAATGTATTTCATGAACTCTTAAATATGTCAACAAACTAACTGAGTGCTGTGCTGATGGAAACATGTGCCCTTTGGCAAACACAGAGAGAAATGCATCATTATCCTTTTGGAGTATGCAATGTAATGGAGAAGACTCATAGTATTTATCGTTAACAGAGGATTCTCCAGGGGTCTAAAAGTGTTGCATTAAAAAGTTACTTTCTAAGGCAAGCATGTTTTCTCAGGCACATCACAGTTCATCAGGATAGCAAGGAAGAATTTCTATACTGTGCAAGCTTTCTCTGCCATAAAGAAGCCTCCTCCTTCAGAATTGAAGAACCCAGTGATGTAGCCTTAAATATAGCAGGACAGTTTTATCATTTCCTCAATGACACAAGAATGACACATATCCTGCATCTGGGGGAAACTTCGACTTAAGCACGAGGCTGCTTCCTACTTTTAGGAAGACTTTATATGTTTAGAGATCAAAGATGCAGAGAGCAACTACCAGCTGTTTCTTCAAAGCTTTCCCAGAACATGTGCTAAATAAATAGCTAAGCACCAAATGTACAACCAACATAGCAACTTGCAGGTGTCATTTTGCAGGCAACTATTTCAACAGGTGAGATCTCAGGTGACAGACATGTGAGTCCTTCTGAGCACCTCTGATACATGAACTACTTACTCCTGATTATGCCTTGCCTCTAAGCTGCCTCAATTTTTCTTTACTGGCTGTAACTTTATGGCCACATACAAATCCCAATTACAAGTCTTTTTTCTAAAAGTTCCCTTTCAAAGGTTGAAGTAAAGAAAGGTAATTGCTTTCAGGTCTATTTCTGGATGTAACATTGAAACGATATTTACAACTACATTTGTAAGTAATACTTTCTGGTGCTACCTTGGTGTGTTCCTGTGTATCATGCTTCTATTTGGGTATATCTGTACAGAAGTGGGTTTCTCACTAACGTGTAGTGAGAAAAAAACTAATTGCCTAGTAAATATACAACAGATCAGAACATCAAATCACTGGAATAAGAGTGCGCTACATAGTAAGCTTGGTCTTTCCAATGTCTACAACCATTCAAAAGGTTTTGATTTGATTCATTGCAGATTCTGAATTACTGGGAAAGTGGCAGTTAATTACATCTAACACTTATGCAAGAACACCTGGTGGAGAAGGACCATGAAATTAGCACTTTGTGGCTGACTTATACATGTCATTTTAGCTTCATAGAATTGACTACCATAAGTCAAACTCAGGATATACAGAATCAATTTCTTTTCTGTGCCAAAATTGTTTTCCCTGATCCATCAATTCCTTAACAGAACCTGACTTT
Organism: Tokudaia tokunoshimensis; assembly: GCA_036184795.1. Classification (NCBI taxonomy): domain Eukaryota; kingdom Metazoa; phylum Chordata; class Mammalia; order Rodentia; family Muridae; genus Tokudaia; species Tokudaia tokunoshimensis. The sequence continues at coordinate 49,203,119 of BTHU01000012.1, forward strand.
TACTGATTTTTCTTCCTGACCAAGGCCCGCTGCCAAGAATAGAGCTGAAAGTGTACCTTTCCAGCATAGCTTCGTGAATAAAGCAGAATAGGCCATACCTTCTTTCTATGTAGCAAAATGATTTTTTATTGAATTTTAGCAACTTGATGTAACTGTGTACCTATTTTTATCTCTTGTCTCCCGAGGGTCTGATTCAATTGTTAAGAGAGAGAATCTAACATTTCAAGGCATTTAGTAGAAAGATAAAATGTTTGACTAAAAAGCATTTGACTTGCGCATTAATTTTAAATAACCATAAAGTCCTTGAATGAGTAGCAACACATGAATTACTTAGTCTTTCTGCATTCATAGAGGATTCTGCCATGGATTGGCAGTGTGCGGCTCATTCACGTGGTTCTCTGCTTATGTGCTGAAAAGATATTTATGTGTGAAACACTAGTTGTGTTCTGGGGATGCACAGCCACAGAGAAGTAGTCAGAAATAAAGCATAAAGATTATGCTTCCTTCTAGGGAATGTATGGATTGCTATAATTACCTGAGTGCTAAAGAAGGCTAAAATTGGAGAGTAAAGCACACATACCCTTGCCAAAATGTTGGAAGGCAGAGAAACGTTCAGCATTTGTTGCATTCATCTTCTGTGACTAGAAACATGCATAGAGGTTGAAGCTCGGCAGCTTTCCTAGAGAAAGAATTGAAACAGCATTTTAAGGAAAGCCATTCTCGGCTTTTACATGCGTTGCTCTTGTGTACCTAGGCTGATGAATTTCCCAGCTTCTAGAAAATCTGCCGTTTATGTGACCATCACCATGATCTTGCTTTTGGCTATTTCCACAGTTCCCATAACACCTCTCTTATTGTTTGTAGTCAGTTCCTGTCCTATCTCCTACCCCAGGCAGCCACTACTTTCTTTTCTTTTTTTTTTTTAAATTTACTTATTTATTTAAGTTTTTTACATTTCAAGTGTTATTCCCTCATCCCGGTTCCCCCCTCTTGGAAACCCCCTATCCTCTCCCCCTCCCCCTGCTTCTATGAGGGTGTTCCAACTCCTCCTTCCTCCCTGTTCTTGATTCCCCTATACTGGGGCATCTATCCATCCTTCATAGGAACAAGGACTTCTAAATTTACTTTTCCTAGATACTTTATATAAATAGAATACGAGTACTATAGGTGACCTTCCTGTGTTTAGTAGAGCCATTCCTTCAAAGTAAAGCTTCTAGGTTCTGACTACATTAGATTATTTTATAATTTCCTCCGGTATCCCATGAGTCTGAGGACCTCTCATTAGGCATAGCTGGATGACTCACAACTCCGAGTTTATAGAGTGAGAAACAAAAACAGCCCAGACTGAGCTTTTGTTTGGAAGACCAGTTCAGTTCGTAGAAACTAGAAATAAGCACATTGTTTCTGTGTGTTGAAATAAACACTTGAATATAAAATAATTTAGTGTCTCGACCATTTTCTTAGCGATGAGCGAATTATTGAGTATGGTTCCCCAGCCTTGTCAATCAGATTTTATAGTATAATATATAAAGGAAAACACGACATTTTATATTTATTTCATGACGCTTCCTTAGTTATAGTTCAATCACATGATGATGAACTGTTGCATTTCACTCCACTGCAGCTTATGGAGAATCTGCCATATGCTAAGCATGAGATTGTGCTTGAGATGCAGTTTATTAAGCTGGTCAGCGGAGGCCTAGGCCATAAAGAGAACAATGAGGTTGCATCTCAAGCGTGCGCATCTCAAGCGCGCGCATCTCAAGCGCTTCTCAAGCGCTGGTTCAGCTTCTTCATCTATTTGTTCATCTAGGATGTACCGTTTGAATGTATGTCACTAATGCCAAGCCAAATGTTGATTCCAAAAAGAAAAGTGTAGGTTAATACTTTATCCTCCAGAAGGGCTAAGTTCATCAAGTTGCCCTCCAAACCTAAGACACAATACGGCTAAGAACGCAGAGAGCAAATTCCAGGCTTCCTCCTGAAAGTGTCCTTATTACCAACCTTAAATTTAAAAGATAACACTGCCTCAAAACCAGTCAAGAAGACCGCGAAGAAGTCATGTGGACAGCAGACCTTAAAAGTTACACTTCTCAGGTCAAACCCCCAAAGGTGAAATGCTTATTTAGAAGTTTTGTGAAATTACTTTTAAAAAACAAAAAAACAAAAAAACAAAAAACAAAAAACAAAAAAACCTCAGCCGTGGACTTTGTCAGCCTGCCTTTGGGCTTTTCACAGCTTCCGCCCACAGCCTCTCAGAAATGTATCCTTACACAATATGCCACAGCCTGTGATTCAGAGACTGAAACAGACACAGTTGGGAAGTGTGTGAAATCCCCTGCAGGAACTAACAGTTCTCACTGTGCAGCAACTTTTCTGAAAGCTATAGGTAGCATCTGCCTCCTTCTGCTCCCAGTGTGTCTCTCATCACAGGAGTTTAGATATTAAAGCATACTTACAGAATATTAGGAACGTGCACTGAAACCATTCTCACTCATTATTATTACTTTAACTTGGGATTTGTTTATAATTCAGAAACAGTGGGTTAAAACTATAAGGCTTTTACTTTAAAAATAATCTAAAAACAATAGTAACGTTATCACATAATAAAAACATCAGTAAGTAGTAAAAGGAAAATATTCATAAATTATCAAAATTTAATATTCATTAAATTATGTGCCCCAAAGCACAGCTACTATTACAATATTAGCCCTTTTTCCCCATGTAGATTTTATTTATTTATTTTATTTGTTCTTCTCTCATATATTACATTCTGACCACAGTTCCCCCTCCCTCTTCTCCCAGTCTGATCCTCCTTCCTCCCCTTTCCCCCCAGATCCACTACTCCTCTGTTTCCATCAGAAAGGCAGGCATCCCAGGGATATTAACCAAACATGCCATATCAAGTTGCAATAAGACTAGACATGTTCCCCTCATATTAACACTGGTGAGGCAAACCAGTAGGAGAAAAAGAGTCCCCAAAGCAGGCAATAGAGCCAGAGATAGGCACATTCCCACTACTAGGTGTTCCTGAAGAAGACCAAGCTACTCATCCATAACATATATGCAGAAGGCTTAGGTCAGACACACACAGGCTCCCCAATTGTTGGTTCAGTATCTGTAAGCCCATTATGAGACTTTCTTAGTTGATTCTGTGGTCCATGATCTTGTGGTGTCCTGAAACCCTCTGGCTCATACTCTTCTCCCTCTTCTCCCTCTTCTGAGGTGTTCCCCAAGTTCTGCTTAACGTTTGGTTGTGAGTCACTGCATCTGCTCCCATCAGTTTCTGGATGAAGCCTCTCTCAATAATGATTGGACTAGGCTTCGTTCTATGAGTATAGCAGAATATCATTAGGGATCATTCCATTGTCTGTCTTTTTCTTCCATTTTTGCCAGTTATGTTTGGCTCTATTCTAGGGCTATCCTCTGGTTTCTGGCCCTCTGGACAGTGTCAGGAGTGGACTCCCTCTTGTGGCATGGGTTTCAAGTTGGACCAGTCTTTGGCCACTTCAACAAGGTCTGTGCCACCTTTACCCCAGTACCTCTTGCAGGTAACACATATTGCAGAACAAAAGTTTTGAGGCTAGTTATAGAAGGTAGTTAGTTCAGGCTCCATATTCCCCATTAGTAGGACACTTTCTAAGGTCACTCCATAGATTCCATTGCACTAGTTTTCTACTGCATTTCTCAAATGCCTCCCAATCCCAGTTGCCTCTGCCAGTACTCTCTGTCCATCCCCCTATCTGTTCCCATCCCCAATTTCCCGCACTCTACCCACAAGAACTATTCTATTTTCCCTCCCTAGACAGATTCATGAATATTCCCCTGAGCCCTCCTATTAGGAAGCCTCTCAGGGTCTGTGGATTGTCTCATGATTATTATTTACTTTATAGCTAGTACCCACTTATAAGGGAGAACATATCATATTTGTCTTTCTGGGTCTGGGTCACCTCACTCAGGATGATTATTTTTAGTTCTATTTTTCTGTAAATTTCATAATGTCATTGTTTTAAACTGCTGAATAATATTCTACTGTGTAAATGTATCACATTTTCTATCCATTCTTCAGTTAGGGGACATCTAAGTCATTCCAGGTTCTGGCTATTATGAATAAAACTGCTATGAACATAGTTCTAGTGGTAGTATGGAGTGTACTTTGGGTATATGCCCAGGATTGATATAGCTGAGTCTTGAGGCAAGTCGATTCCCAATTTTCTAGAGAGCTGCCATATTGATTTTCAAAGTAGTTATACAAATGTACACTTCCACCAGCAAAGGAAGAGTGTTCTCCTTGCTCCACATCCTTGTTGGCATGAGTTGTCACTTGTGGTTTCGATCTTAGCCATTCTGACAGGTGTAAGATGGACAATCAGAGTCATTTTGATTTGCATTTCCCTGATGCCTAAGGATTTTGAACACTTTTTTGAGCATTCTCCAGCCATTTATGATTCCTCTGTTTAGAATTCTCTGATTAGATCTTTACCCCACTTTTAAATTAGATTATTTGGTTTGTTCATGTTTAGTTCTTGAGTTCTTTACATATTTTGAATATAAGCCCTCTATTGCATATGGAGTTGATGAAAATCTTTTCCCGTTGTTAAGGATGCCAATTTTGTCCTATTGACAATGACTTTTGCCTAACATAAGATTTTCAGTTTCATGAGGTCCCATTTATTGTCGATCTTAGTGCCTGTACTATATAGGTGTTATGTATAGAACGTTGTTTCATGTACCAATGTGTTCATGTTGTTCCCCACCTTCTACTCTATGAGGTTCAGCGTGTCTGATTTTATGTTGAGGTCTTTGAACTATTTAGACTTAAATTTTGTGAAGGGTGATACATGTGGCTCTATCTGCATTCTTCTACATGCAGGCTCCCATTAGACCAGAATCATTTGTTGAAGATGCTTCTTTATTTCCATTGTGTCTTTGTGGGATTTTTCATAAAAAATTCAGGGATCCATAGGTGTCTAGATTTATATATGGGTCTTCTATTCAATTTCATGGGTTGTTTTTATGCCAATACCATGTGGTTTTTTATTACTACAGTTCTGCAATATAGCTTGAAATCTGGGATGGTGAAACTTGTGGAAGTACTTTTATTGTTTAGCTTTGTAAAGAATTGTGTTGACATTTTAATGGGAACTGCATTGAATATGTAAATTGCTCTTGGTAAGATAGTCATTTTTCCTATGTCAATTCTACTGATCCATGAGCATTAGAGATATTTCTGTCTTATGATATCTTCTTCAATTTCTTTCTTCAATGACTTTAAGCTTTGATCATATAAGTATTTCACTTGCCTTGTTAGAATCACTCCAGGAGTTTTATATTATTTGTAGCTATTGTGAAGACTATTGTTTCCCTGATTTCTTTCACTGTCTGGGTTATTTGTACATAGGAGGCCTACTGATCATTTTGAGTATCCAGCCATATTGATTTATCAGCTGTAGGAGTTTCCTGATAGATGTTTTCCTTTGGGGGGGGTCACTTAAGTATAATATTATATCATCTGCAAATAGTCATACTTTGACTTCTTCCTTATCAATTTGTATTTCCCTGAACTCCTTCAGTTCTATTATTCCTCTCCTTGAACTTCAAGAACTATATTGAATAGATATGGAGAGAGTGGACAGCCTTATTTTATCCCTGATTTTAGTAGAACTGTTTTGAGTTTCTCTTCATTTAATTTGATGTTGGCTATTGGCTTGCTGCATATCGCCTTCATTATGTTTCAGTACTTTGCTTATATTCCTGATCTCTTCAAGACTTATCATGAAAGGCTGCTGGATTTTCTCAAAGGCATTTTTAGCATCTAATGAAATGTTCATGTGTGTTTTCTTTCAGTTTATTTATATGGTGGATTACATTGATTAATTTTTGTATGTTAATCCATCTCAGCATCTCTGGAATAAAACCTATTGATTATGGCAGATGATCTTTTTCATGCATTTCTGGATCTGATTAATTATTCAGTATTTTTGCATAAGGGTAATTGGTCTGTAATTCACTTTCATTGTTGAATTTTTGTGTGGTATTTTGTGTGGAATCAGGGTGAGTGTAGCCTCATAGGATGAATTTGACAGTGTTTTTTTGTTTTTTGGAGTAATCTAAGGAATATTGATCTTAGTTTTTCTTTGAAAGTCTGATAGAATTCTGCTCTAAAACCATTTTATCTTGGAAGACTTTTAATAGCTGCTTCTATTTTAGTTAGCATTATAGCTCTATTTAAATTGTTTATCTGATCTTGATTTAACATTAAAAATTGATATCTGTGGAGAAAATTATCCATATCTTTTGGATTTTCCCATTTTGTGAAGTACTGTGTTTTAAAGTATGATATAATGATTCTTTAGATTTCCTAGGTGTCTGTTATTATGTTCCCCTCTTTGTTTCTGATTTTGTTTATTTGAATAGTCTTTTTATGAGTTTTAGTTAAGTTGGATGAGGGTTTGTCTATCTTGTTGATTTTCTCAAAAAGTCAACTCTTTGTTTCATTAATTTCATGAAATCAGTGCTCTCTTTGTTTCTATTTTATTGATTTTAGTCTTCAGTTTGATTACTTTCTGCCATCTACTTTTCCTGGATATGTTTGCTTCTTTTTGTTCTAGAGATTTCAATTTTGCTGTTAAGTTGATAGAATGGCACCTCTCTAATTTTTTTTTTTTATGAAGTCACTAAGTTCTAGGAACTTTCATCTTAGTATTGCTTTACTGTGTTCCATAAGTTAGGGTATATTGTATATTCACTTCTATTGAATTCTAGAAAATCTTTAATTTCTGTCTTGACCAAAGTTGACTTTAATAGTGAGTTGGTCAGTTTCCGTGAGTTTGTAGAATTTATGTTATTTCTGCTGTTGAAATCCAAATTTAGTCCATGATGATCTGATAGGATGCAGGGGGTTATTTCAATTTTCTTGTACCTGTTGAGACTTGATTGTTACTATGTGGACAGTTTTGGAGAAAGCTCTGTGAAGTGTTGAGAAGGTATATTCTTTTGAGTTTGGATGAAATATTCTTTTTTAGAATTTATTTTTTATTTTTTATTATTTTCTTTATTTGCATTTCAAATGTTATCCTCTTTCCTTGTTTTCCCTCCAAAACCCCCTATCCCATCACCCCTCTCCCTGCTCACCAACACATCCACTCCTGCTTCCCTGTCCTGGCATTTCCTTACACTGGGGCAATGAGACTTCACAGGACCAAGGGCTTCTCCTCCCATCAATGTCTAACAAGGCCATCCTTTGCTACATATGCGGCTGGAGCCATGAGTCCCTCCATGTGTACTTTTTAGTTGGTGGTTTAGTACCTGAGAACTCTGGGCGTACTGGTTGGTTCATATTTTTGTTCCTCCTATGGGGCTGCAAATTCCTTCAGCTCCTTGGGTCCTTTCTCTAGCCCCTCCATTGGGGACCCTGTGCTCAGTCCGATGGTTGGTTGAGAGCATCCACCTCTGTTTTTGTCAGGCACTGGCAGAGACTCTCAGGAGACAACTATATCAGGCTCCTGTCAGCAATCACTTGTTGGCATCCACAATAGTGTGTGGGTTTGGTAACTGTAAATGGGATGAATTCGCATGTAGGGCACTCTCTGGATGACCTTTCCTTCTGTCTCTGCTCGACACTTTGTCTCTGTATCTTCTCCATGTGTATTTTGTTCCCCCTTCTAAGAAGGACGGAATTATCCACATTTTGGTCTTCCTTCTTCCTGAGCTTCATGTGGTCTGTGAACTGTATCTTGGGTATTCTGAGCTTCTGGGCTAATATCCAGTTATTAGGGAGTACATACCATGTGCATTCTTTTGTGATTAGGTTACCTCACTCAGAATGATTATTTTCCAGTTTCATCCATTTGCCTAAGAATTTCATGAATTCATTGTTTTTAATAACTGAGTAGTACTCCATTGTGTAAATATACCACATTTTCTGTATCCAGTCCTCTGCTGAGAGACATCTTGGTTGTTTCCAGCTTCTGGCTATTATAAATAAGACTGCTATGAACATAGTGGAGCATGTGTCCTTATTATACGTTGGAGCATCTTCTGGGTATATGCCTGGAGTGGTATAGCTGGGTCCTCAGGCAGTACAATGTCCAATTTTCTGAGGAACCACCAAACTGATTTCCAGAGTGGTTGTACCAGCTTGCAATCCCACCAGCAATGGAGGAGTGTTCCTCCTTTTCTACATCCTCGCCAGCACCTGCTGTTCTCTGAGTTTTTGATCTTAGCTATTCTGACTGGTGTAAGATGGAATCTCAGTGGTGTTAGGCCCATTTGTTTTATAATATATGTTAGCTCCAGTATTTCTCTGTTGCTTTTTATCTGGATGATCATATGTTGGTGAGAGTGATATGCTGATATCTCTCACTATCAGTGTGTGAAGGCCAATGTGATATTTATAGCTCTAGTAATGTTTCTTTTACAAATGACACTATCCTTGTATTTGTGACATAGATGTTAAGAACTGAAAGATTTTCTTGGTGGTTTTTCCTTTGCTGAATATGAAGCAATTTCCTTCTCTATCTCTTTTGGTTAATTTTGTTTTGATGTCTATTTTGTTAAATATTAGAATAGCTACACTAGCTTGTTTCTTGGTTCCATCTGCTTTCAAGCCCTTTACTCTGAGATAATGTCTATCTTTGATGTTCAGGTATGTTTGTTTTGTACCGTAGAATGATGGATTCTATTTTTATATTCATTCTGTTAGCCTGTGCCATTTATTGGGGAATTGAGTCCATTGATACTGAGAGAAATTAATAACCAATGATTTTTAATTCTTGTTATTTTCTTCTTTTTGTTGTTGATAGTAGTAATAGTAGTGTGTGTGTGTGTGTGTGTGTGTGTGTGTGTTTGTGCTTTCCTTATTTGTTTTTGCTGTTGTAAGTTTATTTAATTCTTGTGTTTTCATGGGTCTAGATAATAGTCAACCTCCTTGGGTTGGATTTTTCCTTCTATCACTTTCTATAAGGCTGGATTGTGGACAGATATTGTTTAAATTTGACTTTGTCCTAGAATGCCTTGTTTTCTTCATCCATTATGTTTGAAAGTTTTGCTGGGTATAATAATCTGGGTTTCTCAGTGTCTGCAAGACATCACCTTTTAGAATATCCATTAAGAATTTGATGTAATTCTAATAGGTTTGTCTTTATATGTTACTTGGACTTTTCCCCTTTCAACTTTTAATATTCTTTAATATTCTTATTTTTTCAGTGTTTTGATTTTATGTTCTGGGTGAACATTTTTTTTCTGGTTAACTATATTTGATATTTTGTAAGTTTCTTGTACCTTTATAGGCATGTCTTCCTTTAGGTTAGTAAATTTTTCTTATATGATTCTGTTGAAAATAGTTTTTGGGCTTTTGAGCAGGGAATCTTCTCCTTCTTCTATTCCTTTTATTCTTAGGTTTGGTCCTTTCATGATGTTCCAGATTTTCTAGATATTTTTTTGTCAGGAACTTTTTAAAGTTAACATTTTCTTTGACCAATGTATTAATTTATTCTATCATATCTTCTGTCCTCGAGTCCCTCTTTCATCTCTTGCTTTGTGTTGGTGATGCTTGAGTTTGTAGCTCCTGTTCTCTGAGATTTCTCATCTCCAGGGTTCCCTTAGTTTGTATTTTAATAATTGCTTTTATTTCCATTTTTATGTTTTAAAGTTTTATTCATGTCCTTCACCTGTTTATTTATCTTGTCTTTCTTTATGGCATTTAATCATTTGCTCTTATTGTTTCTGTTTTCCTATAATTCTTTAATGCATTTATTCATTTCTAATAGTTTGTATTTTCCTGTACTTTTTTTTTTAAAGAGATGTAGTTGTTTCCTCTTTAAGGACCTTTATCATTTTCATAAAGTTGATTTTAGGTTTGTTTTCCTGTGCTTCAGCTGTGTTAGGATAGTCAGGTGTTTCTATAGTAGGATAGCTGAGCTCTGGTAGTACTATATTGCCATGGTTGTTGCTGATTGCGCTCTTACATTGATATATAGATATCTAGGTTTGGAAAGAATATAAGTCTAGGTGTGGATTTCTGAGCTTTTATTTGTTGAATGAGTGTTCTGTCCCTTGGTTTCTGTTTCTTCTGGTCTTTTTAGTCTACTTCTGGCTGCTAGTATGATTGTTAGTTCAGCAGAAATTTTCCATCAGAGTTGGGAGCTAGCCTTCTGATAGATAGCATGGCCACTGGTCCAAGAAAAGGGTCTCTGTACTTTTAACAGGTGTGATCTTCACCTGTTCTATGGATATCTACCTTGGTAGGGGCTGGGCCATAGCACTGGCGGCTGGTGGTAAGCAGGGGCAGGCCACATTTTTGTCTTTAAGCACCAATCCAAGGGTATGGAACAGTTCCAAGAACAGGTGGGTCTCTTACATGTTCTACATGTTTTTATGTATCACTGATTATAGTGTGCACAAAGGACTCATTTCCCAACATTCGGTGAAGCCTTTCCCATGCTGTCTTATGATCCATATCCATGCTTTTGTGATTGAATATGTATAAGGTGGTAACACTGTAATTAAGCCAACCATTTGCTTACCAGTGTACTTCTTTTTTGTCAATTGAAAATGAAGAGAGAGAGAGAGAGAGAGAGAGAGAGAGAGAGAGAGAGAGAGAATAGTACAATGTTTGTTATGTCCTTGTGGTAAGGACTCTGCGGGAACAGCAACAGAGTCATCTATCCTGGACTCTTGGGGCTTTCAGAGACTGAACCACCAAACCAAAGAACATACACAAGCTGGATCTAGGCCTCTCTGCACGTATACAGCAGAAGTGCAGCTTGGTCTTAGTGTAGGTCCAAACAGCTGGATTGGGGGCGGGGGTTGCTATCCTCACAGTTGTTACCTGTATGTTTAATATGTTCTTCTAGCTGGGCTGCCTTGTCTGGCCTCAGTGGAAGAGTATGTGCTTAGCCTCACAGAAAATTGATATGCCAGGGTGAGGGGAAACCCAAGGGGTCCCCACCCACTCAGAAGAGAAGGGGAGGTAGCATAGGGGAAGGATTGTGGGAGGGGGTGAGTGGGAGGGGCAGTGGGCTGGATGTAAAGTGAATAAGTAAAATAGCAATAATAAAATACATTTTAAAATTACAAAATAGTGGATTACTTAGTTTTAGTATTGGTTTACATAAATATATTTCAAAATAGATTGCCCAAAACTATTCTCTTATTAGGACAATGAATATCATCAAAAGGCAAATTTACTTCACTTAAATTATTTATTATTATTTATATACAGTTATGATTAAATTAATATAAACTAATATCCAATAATGACATTTTGAATTATTTATTAATAATTAATGGAATAGATTATTTTAGGTTTTTATTTAATGTTCTCTCTGTGTGAGTGCATCAGAATCGCCTCATTGTTAATTCACAGACATGTTGTAAGTTTTCTTATGGAGAGAGAGCACTGGGAGAGAGCTCCCTGTACCCAAGAGCTGGGCAGTTCTGTGGTCATCTACGCGCCAGCTCTGCTATGGGACATCTGCCCTGCAGAGGGACACGCACCAGGAGAGAGCACACCAGGAGAGAGCGCTCCAGCCTCCCCTTAGCAACCTCTGCTCTGGGGATTGACTACACTAAATCTCCAGGTATACAGGGATTCCCCAAGTATAACATTACTTGGGGCAAGGCACATCAGGGCTCCAAAATCAGGAGCAGGGCAGCCCCTCAGCAATTGGTGCTAGGGGAATCCCGGTCATCCAGAGGGACAAAAATTGCCTTGCAGGTTCACAGGAGGTCGAAGCAACAGCCAGTGACAGCAGGACCAACTAACACCAGAGATAACCAGATGACAAAAGGTAAATGTAGGAACGTTAATAACAGAAATCAAGGGAATCTGGCATGATCCAAACCCAGCTCTCCGACAGCAGTAAGTCCTGGAAACCCCATCACACCTGAAAGGCAAGATCTGGATTTAAAATCACTTCTCATGATGCTGTTAGAGGATTTCAAGAAGGATGTAAATAAATCTCATAAAGAAATACAGGAGAACATGAATCAACCGGAAGAAGCCCTTACAAAAGAAACACAAAAATCGCTTAGAGAAATGCAGGAGAATATGGGTCAAAAGATGGAGGCCCTTAAGGAGGTAACACAAAAATCGCTTAAAGAAATACAGGAGAACATGAATCAACGGGAAGATGCCCTTACAAAGGAAACACAAAAATCACTAAAAGAAATGCAGGAGAATATGGATCAACAGATGGAAGCCCATGAGGAGGAAACACAAAAATCACTTAAAGAAATACAGGAGAACTTGGGTCAACAGGCAGAAATCCTGTAAGAGGAAACACAAAAATATCTTAAAGAAATACAGGAAAACACAAACAAACAAGTGAAGGATCTGAGCAAATCCATCCAGGATCTAAAAAAGGAAGTAGAAACAACTAAGAAATCACAAAGGGAGACAACTTTGGAGATAGAAAACCTTGGGAAGAAATCAGGAGTCATAGATGCAAATATCAACAATAGAATACAAGAGATGGAAGAAAGAATCACAGGTGCTGAAGATACCATGGAAAGCATAGACTCAACAGTCAAAGAAAATGCAAAATGCAAAAAATGTGTAACCCAAAACATCCAGGAAATCCAGGACACAAGGAGAAGACCAAACCTAAGGATTATAGGTATAGATGGGAGTGAAGATTTGAAACTTAAAGGGCCAGTAAATATCTTCAACAAAATTATGGAGGAAAACTTCCCTAACCTAAAGAGAGAGATGCCAATGAACGTACAAGAAGCCTACAGAACTCCAAACAGACTGGACCAGAACAGAAATAACTCCTGTCACATAATAATCAAAACACCAAACGTACTAAACAAAGAAAGAGTATTAAAGGCAGTAAGAGAAAAAGGCAAAGTAACATATAAAGGAAGACCTATCCGAATCACATCAGACTTCTCACCAGAGACTATGAAAGCCAGAGATCCTGGGCAGATCTAATACAGACTCTAAGAGAACACAAATGCCAGCCTAGACTACTATACCCAGAGAAACTCTCAATCACCATAGATGGAGAGACCAAGATATTCCATGATAAAACCAAATTTTCACAATATCTTTCCACAAACCCAGCCCTACAAAGGATAATAGGTGGAAATCACCAATACAAGGAGAGAAACTACACCCTGGAAAAAATGAGATAGTAGCCTTCTTTCATAAAAACCAAAAGTAGATAACCACTCAAACATAAAGATAGCATCAAGAATAGCAGGTGGCAATAATCACTATTCCTTAATCTCTCTTAATATCAATGGTCTCAATTCCCCAATAAAAAGACATAGACTAACAGACTAGATACGTAAACAGGACCCAGCATTTTGCTGCATGCAGGAAATGCACCTCAGTGTCAAAGACAAACACTACCTCAGAGTAAAAGGCTGGAAAACAATCTCACAAGCAAATGGTCCAGGAAACGAGCTGGAGTAGCCATCCTAATATCAGATAAAATTGACTTTCAACCTAAAGTCATCAAAAAAGACAGAGAAGGACACTACATACTGGTCAAAGGTAAAATCCACCAAGAAGAACTCTCAATTCTGAACATCTATGCTCCAAATGCAAGGGCACCCTCATTCATAAAAGAAACTTTACTAAAACTCAAAGCACACATTGCACCCCACACAATAATAGTGGGTGACTTCAACACCCCGCTCTCTGAAATGGATCGTTCAGGAAAGCAGAAACTAAACAGGGACACAGTGAAATTAATTGAAGCCTTGGACTAAATAGAAATAATATATATATATATATATATATATATATATATATATATATATATATAAATAAATAAAACATTTCATCCTAAAGCAAAAGAATATACCTTCTTCTCAGCACCTTATGGTACCTTCTCCAAAATCGACCATATGATTTGTCACAAAAGAGACCTCAACAGATATAAGAAGATAGAACTAATCCCATGCCTCCTATCAGATCACTATGGAATAAGGGTGGTCTTCAATAGCAACAAAAACAAGAGAAAGTCCACATACATATGGAAGTGGAACAATGCTCTACTCAATGATATCTTGATCAAGGAAGAAATAAAGAAAGAAATCAAAGACTTTTTAAAATTTAATGAAAATGAAGGCACAACATACCCTAATTTATGGGACACAATGAAAGTGGTGCGAAGAGGAAAATTCATAGCCCTGAGTGCCTCCAAAAAGAAACGGGAGAGAGCATACACTAGCAGCTTAATGACACACCTGAAAGCCCTGGAACAAAAAGAAGCAAATACACCCAAGAGGAGTAGAAGGCAGGAAATCATCAAACTCAGGGCTGAAATCAATCAAGTAGAAACAAATAAAACCATACAAAGAATCAACAAAACTAGGAATTGGTTCTTTGAGAAAATCAACAAGATAGATAAGCCCTTAGCCAGACTAGCCAGAGGGCACAGAGACAGTATCCAAATTAACAAAAATCAGAAACAAAAAGGGAGATATAACAACAGAAACTGAGGAAATTCAAAAAATCATCAGATCCTACTACAAAAGCCTGTATTCAACACAACTAGAAAATCTGGAGGAAATGGACAATTTCCTAGACAGATACCAAATACCAAAATTAAATCCGGATCAAATAGACCATCTAAACCGTCCTATAACCCCTGAAGAAATAGAAGTCATCATTGGAAGTCTTCCAACCAAAAAAAGCACAGGATCAGATGGTTTTAGTGCAGAATTCTATCAGACCTTCAAAGAAGACCTAACACCAATACTCTTCAAACTGTTCCACAAAATAGAAACGGAAGGAACACTACCCAACTCGTTCTATGAAGCCACAATTACGCTGATACCAAAATCACACAAAGATCCGACAAAGAAAGAGAATCTCAGGCCAATTTCTCTTAAGAATATCGTTGCAAAAATACTCAATAAAATTCTTGCCAACCGAATCCAAGAACACATCAAAACAATCATTCACCATGATGAAGTAGGCTTCATCCCAGTGATGCAGGGATGGTTCAATATAAGGAAATCCATCAATGTAATTCACTACATAAACAATCTCAAAGAAAAAAAACCACATGGTCATTTCATTAGATGCTGAAAAAGCATTTGACAAAATTCAGAATTCTTTCATGCTAAAGGTCTTGGAAAGATCAGGAATTCGAGGCCCATATGTAAACATCATAAAAGCAATTTATAGCAAACGGGTAGCCAACATCAATCTAAATGGTGAGAAACTTGAAGCAATCCCACTAAAATCAGGAACTAGACAAGGCTGTCCTCTCTCTCCATATCTTTTCAATATAGTACTTGAAGTTTTAGCTAGAGCAATCAGACAACAAAAGGAGGCCAAAAGGATACAAATTGGAAAGGAAGAAGTCAAACTATCACTATTTGCAGACAATATGATAGTATACTTAAGTGACCCAAAGAATTCCACCAGAGAACTCCTACAGCTGATAAGGAACTTCAGCAAAGTGACCGGATTTAAAATCAACTCAAGCAAATTAGTAACCTTCCTATACTCAAAGGATAAGCAGGCTGAGAAAGAAATAAGAGAAATGACAGCCTTCACGATAGCCACAAACAATATAAAGTATCTTGGTGTGACTCTAACCAAACAAGTGGAAGATCTGTATGACAAGAACTTCAAATCTCTGAAGAAAGGTATTGAAGAAGACCTCAGAAGATGGAAAAATCTGCCATGCTCATGGATTGGCAGGATTAATATAGTAAAAATGACCATCTTGCAAAAAGCAATATACAGATTCAATGCAATCCCCACCAAAATCCCAACTCAATTCTTCATAGAGTTAGAAAGAGCAATTCAAAAATACATCTGGAATAACACAAAACCCAGGATAGCTAAAACTATTCTCAAGAGTAAAAGAACTTCGGGGGGAATCAGTATTCCAGACCTCAAGCTGTACTACAGAGCAATAGTGTTAAAAACTGCATGGTATTGGTACAGTGACAGGCATGTAGATCAATGGAACAGAATTGAAGACCCAGAAATGAATCCACACTCCTATGGTCATTGATCTTTGACAAAGGAGCTAAAACCATCCATTGGAAAAAAGATAGCCTTTTCAACAAATGGTGCTGGTTCAACTGGGGGTCAACATGCAGAAGAATGCAAATTGATCCATTCTTATCTTCTTGTACTAAGCTCAATTCCAAGTGGATCAAGAACCTCCACATAAAACCAGACATACTGAAACTAATAGAAAAAAAAAACTATGGAAGAACCTTGAATATATGGGCACAGGGGACAATTTCCTGAACAGAAATCCAATAGCTTATGCTCTAAGGTCAAGAATTGACCAATGAGACCTCATAAAATTGCAAAGTTTTTGTAAGGCAAAGGACACTGTCAAAAGGACAAAGCAGCAACCAACAAACTGGGAAATGATCTTTACCAACCCTACATCCTACAGAGGGCTAATATCCAATATATGCAGAGAACTCAAGAAGTTATACTCCAGAGAGCCAAATAACCCTATTAAAAACTGGGGTACAGAGCTAAACAAAGAGTTCTCATCTGAAGAATATCTAATGACTGGGAAACAACTAAAGAAATGCTCAACATCCTTAGTCATTAGGGAAATGCAATTCAAAACAACCCTGAGATTCTACCTCACACCAGTCAGAATGGCTAAAATCAAAAACACAAGAGACAGCAGTTGTTGGAGAGGATGTGTAGAAAGAGGAACATTCCTCCACTGCTGGTTGGATTGCAAGCTGGTACAACCACTCTGGAAAGCAGTCTGGTGGTTCCTCACAAAACTGAGCATGACACTCCCAGAGGATCCTTTTATACCACTCCTGGGCATATACCCAGAGGCTTCCCCTGCATGCAATAAGGACACATGCTCCACTATGTTCATAGCAGCCTTATTTATAATAGCCAGAAGCTGTAAAAAACCCAGATGTTCTTCAACGGAGGAATGGATTCAGAAGATGTGGTATATTTATACAATGGAATACTACTCTGCAATTAAAAACAGTGAGTTCATGAAATTCTTAGGTAAATGGTCAGAACTGGAAAATATCATCCTTAGTGAGGTAACCCAATCACAAAAGAACACACATGGTATGCAGCCACTGATAAGGGGATTTTAACCCAGAAACTCGGAATACCTAAGACACAATTCACATATCAATAGATTTCCAAGAAGATGGAAGGAGAGACCCCTGGTCCTGGAAAGACTGGAAGTAGGGGAATACCATGACAGAGAAGTTAGAATGGGTTGAATGGGGAACATGGGTAGGGAAGAGGGCTTATGGGACTTTCGGGATGGAGGAACTGGGAACGAGGAAATCATTCGGAATGCAAATTAAAAAAATATAGAAAATAAAAAAGTCTTCTTATTTTATTAATTTATATAATTTAAATTACTAGATGCTGTGTATTATGTGGCAATAATTAAAATTCTTTAGAATATAAAATAATTAGCTCTCATTCTTGTTATACACGGACCAAGATAGATTTTTAAATCTGTGTCCTGTATTATGTATTGACTAACATAACACAGTAAATAAAACACTTTGATCAAAACTCCTAGGGCATAGTCACATGACTAAACATGATGTAGGCCCTTTACAAATGAGTTTGACTGGGGTGAAAAATAAAATTTTACTCAGCTATATTGTAGGGTTCTTTAGAGCAACAGAAATGATAGAATGAGCATATATTCAACCGACTCCTAATCACTGATCATTATACACGTTTTTAGTGGCATATCTCTCAAACCTTGAGAGAAAAGTTTCTTTTGCAGGGGACAGCAATTAACACAGAACAAGTGCTCCATGTTCAGAGACCAAGAGACATGTGAGTGTTCAGTTGTAAGTTGGACATCTGTATCACACCTGTTCCTCCAAAGGCTCAAAGATCTGCTCAGAAGAGATGGCGGAGGGATTGTAAGAGTCAGAGGCAGTGGATGACTACAACAAACAGTGGGTTTTGGCCCCAAATGGTTGTAGCACATATGAACTCAGTGGCTGTGACAGCGTGCATAAGAACTGAGCAAGCACAAGCCAAAAACCCCAGTGTAGGTGTTGGCTCTCCCAAACAACCACCCCCGGTTGAAGAGATGGTAGTAGCTTGCAGCTGGCAGGAGGAGAGTTAGTTTTTCTTATAGAACCTGGTAGGTCAAGCTCCAGTGAACAGCCATACACCAAGAGTCTATAGGTAGCACTAACTGAACTTGGTGGGTTAATACAAACAAACAAACAAACAACAGACATAACTGAGGACTCCAAGTAAGATCGGTATGGAATCGGGTTAGTTTTGGGAAGAATTGAAGGGCATGATTATGATCAAAACACAGTATCTGAAAAATTTCAGAGCTAATAAAAACATGTTTGAAAGAGAATCTATTAGCTTGACTTACAGATTCAGTTGGAGCAGTCCAACAGTGCTACCTTACACTAGAGGTGGAGAATCTGAGAGGCTTGGTGCTTTGGCAGAAGGATTCCTGGAAAGCTGATGAGTTTTGTTCACAATGGAAGGCTGAAGAAGCTGGTCCAGTTATCAATGAATGTATCAACAGTGGTACAAAAGGGTAGACAGACTCACCAGCCAGAGTGAAGGTCAAGTGTGAGAAGGAGCTTCAACCAGAAGGGCACCTACAGTTACAATGAGTATTACCAAAGCAATCAAGACAGTCAAGATAATCTCCCACAGACTATGCTAACATAGATAGCCCCATTTAACACTCTCTACCCTGGTGATTCTAGGTTATGCCAAGTTAACAATGCTCACCATTTTCTGTAAGATGAGAATCTGCTCAAAAGAATTATATTTACATTCAAATGATAACTAATAGTTTCACTTGTGTATAAAGTTCATTTTGAAATCAAGAAATAAAACTTGGCTTCCTATGAATGTATGTAAGACCGGGCTTTTGTGCAAAACGCTATTATCAGCACTACAGGATGAGTTAAATTCCCTAGAAACGTCCCAAAGGAAGTTCTGATAAGAAAATAATTAGACTGTACTGTAAGATTTCTCGTCAAGTATAAAAGAGTAGTACACATACATTTTTTTCATAAATTTTAAGTTGTTCATTATTCTTTGAAAAATACGCATAATTTATAAGAATAAGTCATTGGCTTCTGGCTTGAGAAGCTGAGTCAAAATATAATCCCATGCATTGAGAAGGCCCTTTTTTCCAAATGTGAAATGCTAAACAAGTCTTTGAAAGCTGCAGTCTAAATGAGCAGTTGGTAAAGCCATCAGGCCCTCCCTCACATTGGAACAGGCAACAAACACACACACAACCACCTTGGGCTTTCTCCTTTGATTTACGGCCACCTTGGCAAGGACCTTAACAAGGCTGCTCTGAGCGTCAAGAGCGGTCAATTTATTATCTAAGTTGTTAAAGATGTTAATTAGATTAGGAATTTGCTGAGCCCCTTTTATTCCTTGTGGAATGAAGAGTGTTTCTCCTGTTCCTCTTTGAAATTCAGCTTTGTGGCATGAAAACACAGGAAAGAAGAAATCTTACACTCAAGGAAATTGTAGGGTCCCATTGAATTTCCCCCAAAATTGTAAAAATTCCAATAATAACAGTTACTAAAGAGCCAAGAAAGTACCAGACCTGTTTTTAAAAATAATATACTCCAACGGCTTCTGCATTGTTTGATGTATATTACACAAGAAGTGGGCAAATTGTGAACTACATATCCAGGAAGCCTGGGCTGACAGGGTGGAAACCACACTGGGAGGTAAATCTAAGACAAAACAGTGGTTTCTAGAAAAACAAGGGGTAGGCCCTTCTTACTGGTGTAATAAACACCACTCCATCTGTCATTTTAATACCCTAGACGAATGGTTCAGTAGTGAGCTGTTACATAGACATTGAAAAGGTTGCTATGCACTTTGCTTTGCAACACAACTCATTTACAATAGTCTATTCAAGAAATATGTTTGTCCTTAAACAAAAGACATATAAAAGAGTCCATAAATTACCTATTCACCTCAAAAATCAACACAAACAGAAAATGCTCTCAGTAATCTGAGAAGGCTAAAAAAATTAAGAGTTTTGCTTAATTAGTGTGGTCCATGTGACAAATCAAGTATTATGATAATTATTTAGAATTATTAATCTATAAAAATTGTTGGAGCAGTTTTTTTAAAAACGATTTTAAGCTTGAAGCAGAAATAGTGCATTTGCATACAAACACTGTTTCTTTATAGTAGACTTAAGAAGGATGTATGTAATAAGGCAATATCAAACAAATCATGTTAAATAGATTTTTAAATTATTGAATCGATTGTCAAGGGAACTAAGTAGTTACTTAGTCAAATAAAATTGACTTGTATTAATTATAAAAGCAACTGATACTTTTGGAGAAAGTACATTAGATTTTGTCAACCAGTTTCTTGGAATGTCCAGTGGTTGGTCTTGGTCATTGTTAGATCAGGCTAGACCTATTTTAAGTTAAAATAGTAGGTTTTTGGGGGCACTGTGCACTATCATAGGAGACTTCATTTTATAAGTAGCTTTGAACCCATTCTGAGGAAAATTTATTCAAACCCCTAGGAGTCGGGGAGGACTGCCCATTCATCACAAACATATACATTATTTATTTCTAAAAATAAAAGGGGAGCTAGCTTATAAGTTTACCAGAGTGAACTGAGATTGTATGGGTGTGTGGGTTTTTTAAAACATATCAGGAAAACCAGGTATAAGAGCTTATTGGACACATGAGACTAAGAAAAAGGTATAATCCCCTCTCCTGGGCCCTATAAAGGATGGACATATAACACAGGGAAGGCATGCCCACATTAATCTATCATCTAGTAGCTGGTTCATGCTTCGTGGACTTTTTTACATTCCTGGGGCTGTGGCCTAGCTCAGTTCCTTGCTATTGATACATGGCCTACTCTGCTGCTTGCCCATGTGTCTGTTGGCCCATCTAGACCTGGACTTGACCCATTGTTCCTTCCTCATTGCCTGTCCTGCTCTGGATCCTTAAAGCCTTTTCCTTCACAGCTGAAATTTGCCTTGTCAATCTCAGACCCAAATCCAGCAGCTTCTGAAGTTGCACCCCGTGAGTACTATGAGATACTAGTCCATGGCCTAGTCTGTTACTTGATCAGTATAGACTTAGACCATTTCTCAACTTCATTTCTACTGAACCCTCCATATTATATTTTTTAGCTCACATATATACGTATAGACACATAGATATATTTACTATGTATTTTGTGATGTATGATATGAGAGTCCATATTAGGAATGATGATAGCAATGAAAATAGACATTTACAAGGTAGTCCAGTTTTCTGGCAAATTATTTTATCAGTACCATTAAAATATATAAATCTATTGTTATTCAATAAATTCTTACATTGTGGAAAGTCACAGATGTGTTTGTTCTTCTTTTCTCCTTGCACAGCGTGCTCCTGCCAATCATTTAGGGGAGAGTTCTTTGCACTTGCTGTCCCCACTTCCATCTTGACTATGGGAGGTTGTGGGAGGTGTACATCAGTGATTTTCAAAGAGGTCCTTGAGCACGGGGATGGGCTTAAATGGGCTCTTATTTGTCATCTTTAAGGATATTTATAATCCCAAAGTGGCATTGTCTTTAAAATAAAGCAAAGGTGTCTTCAGTGGTTTCATCTCATGGATCCTGGAGACTGAAGTCCAATTGCCAATGTAGCCATCTTTAGAGATAAGGGTTCTAAGAATAGCATCAAGGTTAAATGTGATCATAAGACTGGGGACAGTATCTGACATAGTAAGTGCATTTACAATAACAGAGAGCACACACCTTTTCTCATTTTATGTACAGGCATGGGTGTACTGAGAAAGCAGCTGTCTACAAATTAAGGAGAAAGTCTTTTCAAGATAGTTCATTGGCCTACTACTTGACTTGGTATTTTGAGCCACCAAAATTGTGTTTTTTAAGCCATCCCACTTGTGGTATTTTGGTATGGTAGCCAAGGCAGACTGTACATATATACAGGATATTATCACAATGGAAGCAAGGATTTTTCAATATTTTCCATAAAGATTAAAACACTTGTTTGGGGGAAGTTACTAGTAAAAAAGGATCACTTCCTATGTTTAATTTGGATTTAATCTGTGGTATAATTTTGTAGAGGATTTTTAATCCAGCAACATGGCTGCTCTAGCAAAGGATCACATTCAAAGAACATCTAGGTCTGTGTGATCTGGCTAGAATGACACACCCTTAATTCTTCTGGCTGTAATACAGATACACCCTGACCTTAGCACACACCTTTAATCCTAAACAATGAAAGTAAATTTAGTTTATAGAAGGAAGCAACCATGTTTGAAAGGTATGTCTAATTGAGGGGCAGACAAAGTGACCAATCAGAGAAATACTTGACAGAATGAGTCAGAGATAGGATACATCCAACTCGCAGGACAGCAGTACAGAAAAGAGAGGTGACTTAAGAGACCAGCAGGTATAGATAGATAGATAGATAGATAGATAGATAGATAGATAGATAGATAGATAGATAGATAGATAGATTGACAGACTGACAGACAGATCGGAGGCAGTCTTACCCAGACAGTTTTGCAGAGATAGATTGCAGGTGAAGACAGAATGAGCCAGAGAATGAGGAGTCAGAATATTAGAACATATTGCTAGAGTTAATTTGAGGTTAAGTAGAACAATTGAGTTAGAAGCTGAAATAAGCCAATCTGACTCAGTCATCTTGGAGAGGAGTTTGAGCCAGAACAGCTGAGTTTAACCAGCCAGCCAGAGTTCAGAAAGAGCTAGAAAGGGTGAGCTTATTCAGCAGTAAGTCTCTGAGATGACAATAACATCTGGTGAATAAAAGTTATTTTTACATAAGTTCAGCTTTTTTTCATTGTTGTAGCCTTTACTGATCCTTTATTCTCCAAATGTTTGGCCCTCCTGAATACATTAAATCTCTTTAGTATTTCTTTGGATAAATATACAATTTGATAAGGCATTGAATAAATTTTCATTTTGTACTTGATAGAAACTTTTAAATATAATTAAAAGCCTCAATAAATTAATATGACACTATTCTGTACGAATACCACAATACTTTATTTCTAAAGTCCACTTAATAATTTTATACTGCCCATTTTTGTAATGTTATTCCAATATGAATAATTTAATTAAAATTAGTAACCATATGCATAACTAGTATAATCATCTTTAAAATTCTTTCTAGATATAAAATCAAAAGATCAGAATAATAAGTATGTGATATATCCAGTGCTATTTAAATCTAACTGTATATTTTAAAAGTCATTCTATGTTAATTTAATGATACCCAAATTTCAAATTTTGATATTAAAGATGTCCAGGGTGCTGTGATAAAATCCAACATCTACTCTTTAAGGCTGTTTAAGAAATTAAGTATGCAAAGCTAGGAGTATGGTTCAGTGTGTGTTTCTTGTATAAATATGGAGACCTAAGTTGGATCAATAGTATTCATGTAATAAGAGCCAAGAATGGTTTTGTGTATCTGTAACTCATACAACCTGGGAATTGGTGATAGGAATGCTAGATCTTGCAAAATAGTCTAGCTGAAAACCAGCAATCATCTCAAGGTTCACTGATAGACTTTAACTCAAAGGGATGGAGTATGATAGAGTCGTGTATCAGATACCCTTTTCTGACCTTTGCAAGCATACACAAATACATGCACATTCATGTGATTGTAAACACACACACACACACACACACAGTAAGACATTAAAATAGTTCTAAAGAGATATTTCAGCAGATATTGCTCATCCCAGTGGTAAACTTATTTAGAAACATATTAGAGAACAGACAGGTTGTTGGGAAGATGTGGTCATGCTTGTTATTACTTTAAACTTTTTGATGAAAGAAGAAAAAGCTTGACCTGGTGTATTTACGAATCTCTGATTATCATCAAAAGACAAAAGTATTAGTCATACATTTGCCTGTGTTGCTTATTCACATTCACACACCAGCATAGACTGTTTGTGTTACAACTTTTTCACGACTTCTTATTTGTCCCAGCTGGAATTTATGATTCTTGAGGCAAAACCACCAATTTATGATTCTTGGTTTTAGCTAGTTCTGCTCCTCTCATCTTCCTATGTTCGTTTCCCTTTCCTTTCAGCAAATATTTTGTGCTTTACTACAGAGCAACAAAAAGCAGAGCATATCAAGCAAGAGTTTCCCTAACCATCTTATTCTAGTCTCCACTAAAAGGATCAAAGAAAGCCAAACAAAGACAAAATGGAACGTGTCTGGAAAATCCACACCATTTCAGAATAAGTTTCAAAAAAGAAAAAGACACTTGAAAGAACATTAAAAAAAAAGTACATCATGTAACTAAAAAGAAACTAGAGAAAGATAAAATAACAAAATCCTAAAAACCTAGGTTATGGAACACAGGCAAACACAAATGGTTTAGAAACAATGCTCTACTATGTGGGAAGAAAAACTCTCTCAGATCACACACAAAAATGTCCTAGAGTGCTACAGATTGCAAATGGTTTAAGTAAAATCAGTATCATATCATGCACAAAATGTCCCAGTACATTGTTAAGGTTTGAGGTTGAGAAATTCCTCCAACATCCAGGAAGAAGAAAGGGTATTTTCAAAGAAGTGAGACCTAGTAAGTGTCGTATTTCACTTCTGTAAAAATAAACATCCCATAATACAATGAAGAAAATAACTTCAAAGTTTTGACAGAGGGTGAGTTATGACCCAATGATTTTATTGTATTACAGAGATATCCCCAGATGTACAAGGTTTGGCAAATGCACCAACATCAGACTTTTTCCCAACGTTTTCTCTGTGGTCAAATGACTTAATCAAGTACAAAATTCAAGAGCTGGTGAGTCAGCAGGAGAAGCAGAGAGACTGTGGGATTAAGATGAGCAAGCTGAAAGAAAACACCCTCTTAACACTTAGAATAGAAACTAACCACATTACAAATATGAGATACCGAATGTATCCCATTGCCTTGACTCAGGATTAAGGAGAGCTGGGGCTGCATGCATATCCAGATCTGTCCATTTTCAGAAAGCAACCAGTTCTGGGAGTTTGAGGCAATCTCTAAAGACTGTCACTCTGCCATCAAATGTAAAAATGAGAAAATAGATGTGTTCAGAGTAGGTAGGGTAGTAGGTACAGGTACGATTATTAAAAATAAAAGAATAAATGCAAAAATAGAAGAAAAAATACAGGCTAGGAAAGTGATATTTGATTCTAAACTGAGTTTAACAATTGACCCATTTTAAATACCACAGTTTTCTCTGTTATGTACATTTGCATTTGAATTATTCTTTGGTCATTAGATAATAAAATAATAAGATGTTCTTGAAAACTCAATGCAAAGAACAAAAATCAACCAGACCATAGTGCAAAAGAAAAAAAAAAGACAAGAAGAAAGAAGAGTCGACTAGCATATTAGTGACTGAGTTTACGGCAGGTGCACACCAATCTGGGTTTTGTTGACCTTCTCTCATTGAGAAGCTCGGCCATGCCTATGCCTTATGTTGTTCTTTCCAGCCTCCTGTGCTAACCTTGCTTTTTATACCAAGCCACAAGATGGTGAATGTTCTACTGAATTATTATAGACCTCATAGCCTATAAGCAGCATTGCTTTTCAGAAATCTCCTAGACCAAAGCAGTTGGCCGTGTAATATGGGCTTACTTTCTGTCTCACAAATGCTACAGTGCACTGGGTGTGCACAGGATAGAAAGGTTGACTAGCTTTCTGGGGTCTCCCTTATAAGGTTGCTTATCTCATTGCAAGACTTAACTTCCTCACAGTCCCCACTTCCCATCACATCATGTTGTGGGGGAAGTTTTTTTTTTTAAATATAAATTTGTGAGATGTAAACTTTTAGTTCATATGACTAGAGACTGCGAGTCATGGCCTAAAAGTTTGGGTTTTTTTCTTTCTTTGTTTATTATTTCATGACCACCTTTATAAATACTCTTTATAAATAACCAGTTTGTGATACAGACATGTTTGTACATCATATTTCTGAAAAATTTCTGAGTCCCTTTAAATTCACTGTTACACAAAAATGAATAACTTCTAAGCTCACCACCCAAACTAGCATTCTCTCCAAACAAATTCTTAACTCCCTAGGGCCCAGAATGTAATTTTGAATGGACCTTGAATTTTTATCGTTTCTACATAAAATCTTTCTACCTCGTCATTTCCATTTAGTCTTGTTGAACTAGTCCGGTTAATCTAAAAGCTTTCTACCAGGCCCCATGCTGACCCTTACTTTTTGGCAAACTAGTCTATATTAAATTAATTTTTCATCCATTAAGGTAAATGCCAACATGCCATTTATTTGCTGAAAGTACTTCATAAATAAAACCAGCCCGTGTTTCCACTCATACCCATATCTAGGTATAAGTACCAATAATGACCCCTCTCCCCTTACACTGTCCTAGCTTAAGTGTTGAATCATATGCCCACTTCCCTTACAAAATGCCCATTGACCTGACCAGATTTCGTTCCTTTTGTCCAGATTCAGCATATGCTACTTCTTGCATTGCTACACTATAGTCATAGCAGTTCATCCTCGGGAGTATGTGCCTTGTGTTCTTGCTCTAGCTCCTCTCCATTGGTCAGGATTCAGAAGCACAGGAAGCCTCACCCAGGTTGTCACACTGGGAAGCTAATTATGGCTACTGATTGGCTCTGAACCCCCTTCCTGCTTTCCATCCCAATTGATCTCTTTTTGGTTCATATTTCAGTGTGATTCTTCACTCACCTGCCCGTTTGTGCTGTGGCCTCGGTGTTAAGTGTGGATGAGATCATTCTTGGGTCAAATCCAAAGAGTACTTTCAAAATTTAATGTATGTGAGCAGCAAGTAATGAGCTCACACTGGGTATGACCCAGACGCTTGAGTGTGTGGTGTTACTGAATTACCCATAGGTAAGTGTGACTGTGCCTGGGTGGTCATTGGTAGTGAAGAATGAGTGTGTGTGTGGTGTGAGGAGATGAGGGGAGAGAGGAGTCCTGCCCCATCCATCACTCCCACTGTATTCATAACAGCGATTAGTCAGGCACTCCCATAACTATCTATGTAGAACATGACATTTTATATGTATGCATTTCACTGTCCCCCAAATTGCTAGGATTTGTACTAAAGGGTTAACAGGGAGTTAGTACCCTTGTGGCTCTTTAAAACAAAATGGATTATAAAATGTTCAACATTTTCAAGCTTAGCCAACTCTCTGCAACATTCATTTGGAAAGGAATTCCATTATTAATTCATTGTTACCTTGAAAGGAGCACATGAACAAGATGAACTCTCCATGGAAGGACCATGGTACTGAAAGGCATAGTTAATGTGATTGAAAGGTGTTATAAGAGCCACCGAAGAGTTCCCAACTCGCTAAATGGTTCTGCAGGTCAAAGGAATTAGACATTGTTTGAAGAAGAAATATAAAATGAAATGTTTCTAAGGTTTTAAAAGGACATATGGAATTCTCTAAATATAAGGTCTCATTTTTTAAATATGATACTAGCAATCGCTGAGTACAGTCCCTTCTTTTTAGAAGCATATAATCCTACACAGAAAAACATAGTGATGGCTCTACCCAAGGAAATAGGAATGCTTAGTGCACACATAGAACACAAGGCTGAAAACCTGGGTTAATTAATTTATAAACTCACATTAATTGTCTACAATAAAATGTAGGCACTTAATAATGAGTAATAGAACATATTCCATTTCTAAAATAGATCACCCTTTCCTGAGGGAGACAGACATATGAATAGGGCATATTATTTGGGCATAAATGGTTACATACTGAGGGAAAATTACTGCATATTTGGCACAAATACTGAAATTTACAGGGAGAGAAGGAGATGCAATAAAAATGTGGGCATCTAGGAAAGGTATCACACTGGAGGTGACAGGTTTGAACAAAGTTTTACCGATATAAATGACAGATAAACTCCTTCCATAAACCACAGAAAACTAACATTTTGTTGCTGAGAGTGTGTAAGAGTGTTGAAAGTTTATTCTGAAGAAATGAAAGGTAATAGAAAATATTACATCACATGACACACAGCTGACTCTTTGTTTTATACTGAATGGATGCTACTTATGAACTCTGAGCAGAAGGGAAAGGCTTAGAGAATGTCAAGGCCCATTCTGAAAGAATCGTTGTTAGAAGTTTCATTATCCATTATCTTGTGAATTCTAAGTTGGTGCAGACAGCGTATTACTGCATGTCAACAATGCTCATTTTGTGCCCCGCCCTCACTTGGTGTAAGAGTTCAGTCATTCTCTAATTGCTCCACAACCTGTTCAATAAGATAAAACCACACGTTTGGAATCCCTGATGTGAAGATGCAAGCACAGTGTGTAAACCCTGATCTTAACTTTGTAACAGGCTGTTTGAGGAACAGTTATTGCAATAGTTCCGGTGAGAGACTGGAAAGGACTTGAACTATGCCAGTGATAATAGGAATGAAGAAGAAAGAGAAGAAAGGCAGGGGCAGACCTAGGAGGAAAACAGGGAGGATCTGGAACTTCCCATGAGCATGGTAAGCATGGAGAAATCCAGAGTCACCCCAAAATCACTACCAGCTGGGGAAGAACTTCA
This sequence comes from Tokudaia tokunoshimensis, assembly GCA_036184795.1. NCBI lineage: Eukaryota > Metazoa > Chordata > Mammalia > Rodentia > Muridae > Tokudaia > Tokudaia tokunoshimensis. The sequence goes on from BTHU01000012.1 coordinate 49,231,649, forward strand.
AGGTAGCAATAATTACCAAGGAGTTGGGTGGTTCTGGGTTATTGATGTTAGATTTGAGGTGCTTGTGGAAAGGTTGAAGAGAATTAAGAAGCTAAAAATCTTTATCAGATAGAGTTGAGAAAAATGAGAATCTTGGACATTTTAGAAGCCTTGAAAACTTAAAATATGGACTGTTTCATAGAACAGATCCTGAAAAAAAAATGCATGAGAAACAGATGGAAGAACGGAAGCTGAGACTCAACACAAAAGGAAAACCATATTGCCACTTTTCTACAATTACCTCTTAAATTCATGGATACTTACAGAGGGAATTACCCCAATTTAGACTTTATTTATAGTGTTTAATCTATGTACTTCAGTTCTAAAATATTATGTAATATAATTAGCAAGTTGATGATGTTGGTGCTCAGAGGGAGTCTGAACCGAAGATTCTCTGATTGGAGCTACTTGCTGATAAGTATTTGTTCTTGTAAGAAATGATACAGTACTTGGTACAGCTCTGATTAGAAGATTAGACTTGCTGATAAGTATGTATTCTCATAAAAATGACACAGCACATGGTACAAGTCTGGATGCATGCATAGAACACTCCCACCTTTAGAATATATATATAAAATCACATAGAGATGACAAGGAAAGGCTTCAAAGAGGTGATGATACAGAATGCATAGGAACAGAGTGTGAAGTTGCAAGAACAATTGTGGAAATGGGGAATTTGCAAATGCTATCTTAAGAATGTTAAGAATGTGCTGTGTGTTCTAGTAAGGAATTCCTTCAGATGAGACAGAAACATCATGCTTCCTGCTTAAATACATACGTCCAGTTGTATTACTTTTACGCAAGTATTCAGACTAATCATGTGTGATGCATCCATCTTATGAGGTATCATTGAGTAATTCTATTCAGTTCACATCTCAACATGAACGCCAAGATCAGCAACTTATTACTTATAATACATGATATGTTAGAACTAAGATGGATGCTTTAAATCGATTTGAACATCTGCATAGAAGATACCAGAACATTTTCAGGAGATATTTTACCACCATCAGTTATTGCTAGGGTTGTAGCAAGAAACCCGGGCGAAGCCTTGTCTATTTTGTTCTCCATTGATTCCCAAACACTGAGGAAGATTTGTAGTGAAATTTCAACATACTTGTACTAAATCAGTTGTCAGTCTTACTGAACTCAGAACTTTGTCATTATAGACACCTCTATACTATGGGGGTTTACTCGACTCTAGCAATTCAAGAAGCAGGTGTATCAACGAAGATCAATTAATTTTCAAGACAAGAACTTGGAGCTCAAGCTTATAACATCAACACAGGTAATTTTATTGTCAAGTTAGCTGCTAAACCGAAATCATACCAAGAAGGAAATTGTAAAATTTCCAATGAGAAATGCAATTTTCCCAGGATCTATAATTATGATATATGTTTTTTTAATCTCTCATCATCTTGTAGGAGTGACTCAGAAGAATCACCTTCAGGAATTTTCTTTTTTCTTTTTTTTTAATTTTATTTTATTTTCTAAGGTTTTTTTATTTACATTCAAAATCATTTCCCCTTTCTCGTTTCCTCCCTCCCCGAAAGTCCCATAAGCCCCCTTCCCTCCCTCTTTTTCCATTCAACCCCCTCTAGCTTCTCTGTCCTGGCATTCCCCTACATCCAGTCTTTCCAGGACCAGGGGTCTCATCTTCTTGGAAATCTATTGATATGCGAGTTCTGTCTAGAGTATTCCGAGATTCTGGGTTAAAATCCCCTTATCAGTGACTGCATACCATGTGTGTTCTTTTGTGATTGGGTTACCTCACTAAGGATGATATTTTCAAGTTCTGACCATTTGCCTAGGAATTTCGTGAATCCATTGTTTTTAATTGCAGAGTAGTATTCCATTGTGTATATATGTACCACATCTTCTGAATCCATTCCTCCGTTGAGAGACATCTAGGTTCTTTCCAGCTTCTGGCTATTATAAATAAGGCTGCTATGAACATAGTGGAGCATGTGCCCTTATTGCATGCAGGTAAAGCCTCTGGGTATATGCCCAGGAGTGGTATAGTCGGATCCTCCGGGAGTGTCATGCCCAGTTTTCTGAGGAACCGCCAGACTGCTTTCCAGAGTGGTTGTACCAGCTTGCAATCCCACCAGCAGTGGAGGAGTATTCCTCTTTCTCCACATCCTCGCCAACAACTGCTGTCTCCTGTGTTTTTGATCTTAGCCATTCTGACTGGTGTGAGATGGAATCTCAGGGTTGTTTTGATTTGCATTTCCCTAATGACTAAGGATGGTGAACATCTCTTTAGGTGCTTCTCAGCCATTAGATATTCTTCAGGTGAGAATTCTTTGTTTAGCTCTGTACCCCATTTTTTAATAGGGTTACTTGCCTCTCTGGAGTTTAACTTCTTGAGTTCTTTGTATATATTGGATATTAGCCCTCTGTCGGATGTAGGGTTGGTAAAGATCATTTCCCAGTTAGTTGGTTCCCGCTTAGTCTTTTTGACAGTGTCTTTTGCCTTGCAAAAACTTTGTAATTTAATGAGGGCCCATTTGTCAATTCTTGATCTTAGAGCATAAGCTATTGGAGTTCTATTCAGGAAATTCTCCCCTGTGCCCATATGTCAAGGTTCTTCCCTAGCTTCCTTCCTATTAGTTTCAGTGTGTCTGGTTTTATGTGTAGGTCCTTGATCCACTTGGAATTGAGCTTAGTGCAAGGAGATAAGAATGGGTCAATTTGCATTCTTCTGCATGTTGACCTCCAGTTGAACCAGCACCATTTGTTGAAAAGGCAATCTTTTTCCCACTGGATGGTTTTAGCTCCTTTGTCAAAGATCAAGTGACCATAGGAGTGTAGATTCATTTCTGGGTCTTCAGTTCTATTCCATTGATCTACATGCCTGTCACTGTACCAATACCATGTGGTTTTTAACACTATTGCTCTGTAGTACAGCTTGAGGTCCGGGATACTGATTCCCCTAGAGGTTCTTTTACTCTTGAGAATAGTTTTAGCTATCCTAAGTAAACATGTAACTAGGACAAAAGAGACACAGAGCCCTGATATTCACATTTAAAACCTTAAGCAGTACCTGATATTTCAGTGACCACAGCCACTCAGAGCCAGGAGCTTTTGAAAAATGGAAGAATTTGTTTTTTTTTAATGGGTGCTCAATAATGACATTAATAATGTTATATCCCTTTCCTTCTTTCTTTCTCCCTCTCTCACTCCATCTTTCCTTTCCTTTCTTTTCCTCTCTCTTTCCTTCCTTCGTTCCTTCCTTCCTTCCTTCGTTCCTTCGTTCCTTCCTTCCTTCCTTCCTTCCTTCCTTCCTTCCTTCCTTCCTCCCTCCCTCCCCCTTTCCTTTCTAAAAATGCAAGATGGTCCATTTGACTAGTTTTTAATATTGTTGCCGAGAGGAAATCATAAGCTCAGGGAGGAAAGCACTCCACTGAGCATGCTCATACTTGAAAGCACCATTCTACTTAGTGACAAGAGCTATTACCAAAGGTGGGTGGGAGCAGTATCAACAGAGAGAGAGAGAGAGAGAGAGAGAGAGAGAGAGAGAGAGAGAGAGAGAGAGAGAGAGAAACAGATTTAGATTTAATTGGTTGACCTATGTCCTAACCTCTATGAGTAACTGCTCCAAAAGTAATTGATCCAAAAGTATAGAAGATATAAATGAGTCATGTATAATTCACACAGCAAGAAAGAAATAGGTATATGAGAGTGCAGAGTAGAAAGCCCTCCCCCACCAAAGCAAGACATTCCAGGATGAGAAAAGATCATGTAAGCATGACTTTGTGCTGAATTTTTATACATATTTGTTGTAATTTTTAATACTCTTATTTCAAAGTCTCAAACTGTATGCTATTTTATTTTGCTATAATCACTCTTCTCCAAATATTCTTACATTTACCTTGAAGTTCATATTTAATAATTGACAGTGAATGTATTTTTGCTTAACCTTAAATGAAGACTTTTTAAAAAATCCTTTTAAATTTCTAGATACCGTCTCATAGCCAGAGAAAACTATTTGTATTTATTCTACTTTTTAATTCATTGAAACGCTCTGTGCCACACATCACGCTAGAGCTCAGGATTCTGCATTTATCTACAGTAATGACCTTGGTGGTTTTGCTCAACTTGTCAATATCTTCCTTTCTTTGACCTTGAAAGGGAGACTGGTGTTAAATCTCCTCTATTACCTCTGCCCTGGGGTTCTTCATCACAAGACGCTGCTACTTTGCAAGAGCTCCTGACTATTGTTTTTCTTTTTTTTTTTTAATTTAATTTAATTTTATTTTTTTAATTTACATTCCAAATCACTTCCCCTTTCCCGTTTCCTCCCTCCCCGAAAGTCCCATAAGCCCCCTTCCCTCCCTCTTTTCTCCGTTCAACCCCCTCTCATTACTCTGTCCTGGCGTTCCCCTACATCCAGTCTTTCCAGGACCAGGGGTCTCTCTTCTGTTAGCTAATATAGAGAACCTTTGTTCTTCCTCTAGAATGTCAGACTGAGATTTCTGTCTAAATTACAGGATCACTTTGATAGATGCAGAAAACAAACTGATCAGATTAGATTTCCCCTTGTATTTGGAGGTTCTAAATTAGACACAGAAAAGACATACTCCAAAATACTAAGGGCTTTGTGTGAAACCTATAATCAAAATTGCTCTGTGGGGAAAAGATGAAATGTTTCTTGTAAGCATAGGATTAGAAAAGGATGAACACTTTTACCAATCTTTCAAAAATACTATTGGAAGTCTCAGAAAGCACAGTCAAGAAAAGTGAAGAAAGAAAAGATGTAGAGTAGGGAATGAAGGAGTTAAATTTTAAGGTTTACAAATATGATTCCACCGGCAAACCATTTAAATATTTTGCCAAAAACAGAACTGATAATGAGGTCACAGAGAAGAAACTTGACAAACAAGAAGAGACTCAATTTTACACATAAATTACAAGTTTGATGAAAAAGGAATAAACCTTATTCAAAAAAAGTGACTTATCTATTCATGTGAATCTCATTAACATTCCAACAGCTACTCTATCCAACCCTAAAATTTATACAGAAAACATGCAGAATAGTTAGTGACGCTGGGCAAAAGAAAGACAAAAGGCAAAACACCAGCAAAATAAGCAACAAGCAGAATGACTGAAAGGATTCTAGGTACCTGAATACATAGTTTTTCAGTACAAAATATACTGAAAAACTACAGTGACTATACATGGGACTGGCTTTAAAAATAGACGCTGAGATCAGTAGAATAGCATAAGGAACACAGAATTCATATGAATTTATATTCAGAAAGCCAGCTGATCTTTACAAAAGTACAAGCACATACAGTTAGGAAAAGATGGTGTCATCACTAAATGGTGCTGGTGCAATGGAATATACATAGTCAGGAGAATGTAGCCAAATTTCTTCCTCTCACTATACATAGAATCATCTCAAAATGGATCAAAGACAAAATGATGCATGCAAACCTGAGTCTATGAATCACTCAAGAAAAAATAGTGTGAAAACTTCAAGTCTTTGGTTCAGGTACTGAACCTTTTTTAGCTAGGACCCAGAGACACAGAAACAAGTGTCAAGACCCAGGATGAGATTCTATCAAACAAACAAGTTTCTGCAGCACAAAAGAGCAAGCCAGCAGAGTGGAGGCAGTGCCCGGCAATGCTTGGAACTGATGAGTGTGGGTGTGACTGTCAGACTGAGGATGACCCCACGGCCCATATATTTTCAAGCTTACTTCCTGGTTATGGACTGTTTGGAAAGGATTAAGGGGCGTAGACTTGTTGGAGGAGGTGTATCACTGTGAGCGAGCTCTGGGTTTCAAGGAGACTTCTCTTTCTGTCTGTGGATTAGGATGTAAAGCTCTGAGCTTTTGCTACAGCAAAATGCCTGTTTGCTTCCTGCTATGATGGCCTCTGACTAACCCTCTAAAACTGAAAACAAGCCCCCCAATTAAATGCTTTCCTTTATGAGGTGCCTTAGTTAGGGTATCTCTTTGCAAGAATAGAACAGTAACTAAGACAATGAGAAAAATGCATCCTCTGTCAAGGGAATGATATCCACAGCCTAAAGGAGCTCACTAAGCTGAACATCCTCCAAACAACCAATATAATTTAAAGATGGTCTAAAAAAAACTAAATAGATACTTCACAAAGGAAGTCAAACAGCCAGCAAAAATGCACGAAAAATGTTTGGCTTCACTATTCATCAGTAAAATACAAATCTAATGCACAGAAAGACATGCCATTCTAAGTAGAGTATTATTAAAAAAAAAAACCAAAAACAAAAACAAATCATTATTCAAATAACACATACTGTGAACACAGAGACACAGAGAAAAACAATTATGTGTATTGTCTACAGCAATATAAACCAGCAGAGCACTGGGTCGTACAGCAAGTCAAAGAATGGATTGACAGAGTTAATTCTATCATGGTCTGCTCTGCGTTTGGCAAGCATGCTTCCATGCAAATAGCATTTCTAATGTAAGTACATGCCTAAAATGTATGAATCCTCATGACAAAGATTCTTTGCTGCCTTGCTTTTGCAGCACTATTCACAGCATCTGAAGGTTATGGAGTCAATGCAGATTAAGACTAAGACGGGAAGCATGGTAACATATAGAATGGAATACTAGTCAGACACGAAAATGAAGGAAACCCTTTCATTTGCCACAACACAGACAGAATTTCAGGTCATTGTGCTAAATAAATAAATTCATAAAGACAATACGATAGGCCTCCAAATATTCATGGAGGACTCATAAACGAATCTTGTAGAGACACTATACGGAATCTCAGCCAATAAGGTCAGAAAAAGACAGAAGTGCGAAGGAGAACAGCAGTTCAGTAAGAAACAGCAGAATTGAGTGAAGGAACTGCCTCTGGTATTTCCTCAGTACAGTGAGGTCACTGCGAGTTAAAATAATAAGCAATACATTCCCACTAGAAACAAATGTAACAGAGCCGAGCGCTTTATTTTCTTCCATTCTTTCTAATCACTAATTCTGTTAATTTTTTTCTCTCTGTGTTATAGCTGCCATTGCAGTTACCACCTTCCTTAGAGTTTCTTTTAGCATCGATTTATAAGAGGGACCCTCAACACTCACCACATCTGTATTTTGATGTAGCGGCCAAGGTTTTGTTGTTTGAAGTCCACTCATTGGAATTTTCAGGAAATACTCATGGGAGCAATAATTTCTGAATTCTTCCATGTTCACAAAAATTAGTTTATAGTCTTCATGCTTGAGGGAGGCTTGTGTGGGTCAGTCATTCTGGTGCTTCATTTTTCTTTCCTCAGTCTGAAGCATTTCCTCTTGGTATGGTAGGAGTCTGATGATAATCTTAAGTTTCTGTGTCATTGTGGTTTGCTCAGTGGAGTTCTCTCTTCATGTTCACAGTTGGCAATTTACTAGAATGCTTCAGCTTTTAACCACTCCAGTGGAACATTGCAGGCTACACAGCTCGTTATGTGAACTAGACATTCGCATTAAAGGTCATTTGGGATCTTAGTTTTTGTCAGTTGTTGGCTTTCCTTCTTCAGGTAGTCCTATCGAGCCCATCAAGTGTCCTTTGTTACAGGATCCTATGTATATTTATATATTTGGTTCTTAAATGCACACCCCCACATCCTTCATTTTGTTGCTCTTGCTATATAGCCTAGGCTAGTTTTGAATTCATGATTTTCCTGACTCAGCCTACATGTGCCAACATACTTATCTGTGATTTTTCTTAAAGAATTGCTTATTCTTGAAGAAAGATTTTACTACATAGCATACACTGGCCCAAAACTCATGAGGTACTCAATTTTGCCTTCAGCTCACAATTTTCCTGCCTCAGCCTTCCTTCCCATTGTGGGTTTAGTCTACTTTAGGCTTCTCTTTAACAGTTTCTATATACACAGGTCGAGAATTCATCTTTTCTAATCACTTTGCAAGGTAATAACACAATGTTTGGCAGTCTTACCTAACTGTTCTACTCGCTCTTAAATTCCTTCTAGATCATTCTTTTCTTTGTTCTATTTTACTTGATTTTTTTCCCCAACAAAACAGATTGTCATTTTTAGTAGTTCACAGGGCCACATTACGTCAGTACCCTCAGTTCTTATCCCATCGGCAATGACCCTTTGGGTCTTAGCAGGCATTCTTGGTTTTATAGTTTGTTAGATGCAGCACTTGCCACCTAAGAGATCAGAGCTGAAAGCAGCATTGTTGACCCAGTTCTTCCCTAGCACCTTGATTTGCTTAGTTGTGCTATTTTCTGAAGTGTCTGCCAGTATATCCTCCAGGATAGTACCATGTGGACGCCACCTCCACTACAACCCTGAATTTTTCTTGTATTAATAATATTTGGACTGTTAGAATGGCATTTCTTAAAACACTATTGTGTACCAGTATTAGATTCTGAGGCAGGCAGTCATTAGGAAAATTACATATATCTGTAATGATACATATAAGTACCTGTGAGAAGAAACTAAAGTAATATGTGTGCTTCACCTTCAGAACTAGTTTGTGTACCTGTGAGTTACACCTTATGAATGCTTTTTTTTTCCATTTTCCTAGATCTTTAACTCTTTGAAAATACTTTATAAATTGCAAAAAATATATCACTTTTTTTTTTACAATACATTGTTTGGGCCTCTATATAGTGCTCAATACAGCTTTGAAAGTGAGCACAACAAACACACTCTAGACATGTGCACCTGATAAGATAAAAGACTTATTATTACTACCTCAGTAGTGTGCGTAGATCAGTCCACTATGGGAAAGGACATTAAGCAAGAAATTGAATCAGGAAAAATTAAAAGTGAAGGAGACCAATGGCATGTAGCTCTTAATGCATGGAGAATTAGATTATAAAATTTTAAGGTGTGCTCAAAATTATGACTTGTATTTATATTATATATGTATGTATATTGCATTTACATATTCGATAAAGCTTTAACCTATTTTAGGCTATTCCTAGCATAGCAATGGTTTATTTTGTGAGATAAAGCAAAGTTTTTTGATAAGAAGAGGGAGGAACCAAAAAGGGAACTAGGGAGGACAGGAGGAGGGGAGCACAGACTGGAAGTGGTCACTCTATTACGGAATTTATTATACAGGGTTCTGGAAGCAATGCTATTACCCAGAAACTGAAGTTAATCTTTTGGGCCCCCTTCTCCCTTCCCCGCCGCCTCCTAGCTTTGTCAAGGTACAACTGACAAGGGAAAATTACATGCTGTTGTGTTAGGATGTGTGTACATTGTGTAAATATCACCATAAAGAAATCCCTTCACCTTACAAGGTTATTAGGGATTCAATTACCAGAACCAGCTGGTCGTGTGGGGGTGCTAATATTTAATATTTATTCTCTTAAATTTTGAATTTGTAATGGCTGTATTTTATATGAAGTTATTTATCCTGCCTAACTGAAATTCTGCCCTTTGTCCAACATACTCCCATGCCCTTCCTCAGCAAGCATTACTAAGCACCGATCTAATTACTAAGCACTGATCTACTGTCTGCTTCTGAGGTTGCAAGACCTGGAGTACATAGGGCTGAAAAGATGAACTTTTGATTGTTTACTTTGATTATTTAAAAGTCTATATAGAAACAAGGTCATGAAATACCTGGATGGATTCTTTTATGAAGCACAATGTTTCCCAGTTTCATCTCAGTTGTTGAAAATGTCAAAAAAAATTCTTTTTTAAATTGACTAACATTGCATCATCCAAAAATAGCACATTTCCTTAATCCATTCCATCTGCTGAGGGATCCTTGGAGTGACTCCATATCTTGACTTATGTGGATAATTCTGTAGTGAACAGGGATTAGGATGCAGATATCTTTTCAACATACTGATTTCAATTTCCTTGAAGAGATAGCAGTAAGCAAGATTTTTGATCGTAAGGTAGTTCCATTATGAGTTCCATGAGGAACATAATTTGGTCTTCCATAATGGATATTCTAATTTATATTTCTCTCAGTGCTACACAAAGATTCCCCTTTCTCTGTGTCTTCATTAACACCCATCTAGTGTTTAGATCATAGCTAGCTTAGCAGACAGGTAACCGCTCAGTGTCGCTTTGATCTTCATTTCCCTGATGATTAATAACATGGAGCAGGTTTTCATGCATTTGCTCATTTGTTTCTCCTCCTTGGAAAAATGAGAATCTTTTGTCATTTTAAAAGTCAGTCTGCTTATCATGTTATTGCGTTGGGTGAATTTCTAAAATATTTAGGCTTTGAATTCTTTATCACATACATAGTATACAGGGAATTTTTCTAGTCCATAGATTGTCCCTTCTGATTTCTAAGCTTTATCATACAGATTCTTAAATCACTTCAAATCCTTGGCAGAAACAGCCTATTGTTGTAGCAAAGTGGAGTGCTTTTCACAAGTTTGTATTGCAGAGAGAGATTCTAATTTAAAAAACCCCTCTGTGGTTGCATGTGCACTTCTTTTTAGGATAAAATAGGTTCATAGAGGGTTTAGATCCATCTGTGTTGACCTTGGTAATTGAATCCCTGAGGCAGGGTAGTAAGTACCCTGTGCCCCATGGTGTTGCACTAATTCAGGGTCTGCTCAATTAAAGGCCTTTCTTTAATCCCCTGAATAAACACCTGCAGAATCAACTCTAGAAAGTGATGAGACTGATGTGTGGCTGACGCCTCAAAATCCAATTAAAACATTCAAGTCACCTGCTCTCTGCCCTCTTCTGCTTCTTTCAGTCTGAGGAAGAACAAGGTGCCCAGAAACCTGAGTGACTTTTCCAAAGGACTCCAAAGCTATCATGGCTAAGGAGGGGGATGTGATATTAAAGACCCAAAACCAAAGCAATAATTTTTTTTTCCATTTAGCAACAGTGCTGGGTTTGCCAGCAGCTAGGCAGGACAGCTTCTCAGGCAAGGCCAGGACTCTCTAAGAACAATCTTTGTTTCTAAACAGAAAGGATTTTGTCTCCTCGAGGCAGGAAACCCAATGCAGGGCTTATGCAGAGATATATTTTCCACCATGTGGCCTGGACAATAAACACGGGCCTTTTGATCTGTGTAGCAATGGTGGTGGAGCTGGAGTTCTGAGAGCAGAAAAATGGGAAACAAGTCTGCCAGAGGTGAGCCTGTGCCCTGGGGTTCTTTCTCATGTCTAAAGTTCACCAAGGAAAGCCAGGGAGATTTCAAATAAACATGTCTAAAGGGGTCGTAAAAATCTCAACCAGCCTGATAGCTTAAATCCCTAACGTCAAAACACAGCAACGCATGGCCAGCGTCACATGAAACTTCTTTGCCCTCAGGTTTATAAATTAAACCTGCTTCAGACTCCTATTTTTACAAGGATACGGGTATAAGTGCCCCTCCTCCCTGCCGGCATCTTCCTCCTGCTCAGAATAACAGCAAATTTATCTTCCTCTTAATGCAGGTGGAGTCATTTTGTAACAGGAGGGGGGGGGAAGAGAGAGAGAGAGAGAGAGAGAGAGAGAGAGAGAGAGAGAGAGAGAGAGAGAGAGAGAGAGAGAGAGAGAGAGAGAGAGAGAGAAAGAGAGAGAGAGAGAGAGAGAGAGAGAGAGACTAACGATAAATCATTTCTAATTTTCGTTAGGTCACAACTGTGTGCCATTGTCATAATATCCACCATGGCCTTTCAACCCGCTGCTTTAAACTTATCCTGAAAATCACCACAATCCATTATTGTACGCACTGCCTTCATTTTCACATCAAAATGCCACGGAGAAGCCGGCCGGCTTGAGCTGTGTTGAAAGAGAACGCGTTATTAGGAAACGTGAGTGGGCTGAAGTGGAGCTCCCCGCGGAGCTGACTTGGCAGAGTTCGAGTGCCCGGCTCAACCTAATATTAGAAGTGAGTCATCAGTTTACCCACACAGCAGGGCCCGCGCTTTATTCCGCTCATTCTGGGCAACTCCGCTCCTGGCCAAAGGATCCAGTTTAGGATCTATAATTAATAACTGAGTGAAAGGAATCCCTCATTTATTTTGAGAACCGTTTTATTATTCATAAATTCCTCCGTTACTGTTTGATAAATAATAAAACACAAATAAACTCTACCCTATAGAAAGGTGGTTTGTGTGTTCAGTGTGATTTATCTCTAGGAGCGGCCGGAGGCATTCAGGAAAAAAAAAGTAAGCTTGCTCTTTTTCATCCAATAAGAAATGTGACTGTCAGAACTTTCATGGGCTACTGCCCCTGCGTTAGAAGGTTGTTTCAAAGACAAAATTCAGTTAACTATTGTGTATCCATATAGAGTACATTTGAATCATTGTGACCTTTTAATGGTGCAGATTTTATTAAACATCAGAGTTAAAATACGCTAAAGATTCCTTCCTTGTTTTAAGCACTGACAGACAAGTGCCGTTTATTTTTATTTTAGTTCACATACTAAATCTAAGAAATGCAGGCACCTTTCTTAAAGGAAACTCAAAACCAGTAAATACGATTTTCATTACAGCCTCGGAATGCCCTGGGGACACAACATAAAACAGTCTGGTCCATACTAGAGCACTCTTCTCAAGAGGATATAGCTCCTTATTTAATAACAGGGATGGGGGTGGGAGAGGGGGACCGCTCAGCAGTTAAGAGCATGAGCAGGCTGTTCTTGCAGAGGACAAGGAACTGAGCTCTGTTCTGGAAACACCTAACAAACAGCTTCCAACCACCTATAATTCTAGCTGCAGGAAACCACAGACTGGCCCCTTCTGTCACCTGTGCTCACTGGTGCACTTACACACACACACAGATACTTGCACTTGCTATTATTCTTTGTTTTTGTTTTTCCTATTTTTTTTTTACATTACTTTGGTTTTTCTATACAATTAACCATCTTTTCAGCTTACAATTAATTTCTTGTTTTATTTTTCTTTCTGCTCTCAGCTACTCTAGTATTTTGTTGTTGCTGTTGTTGTACTCTTCTGGATTGTTTTATCTTTTTTTTTCCCATTTATTTAGATACATACTTAATTTTCACCTATCTTTTTTTTTCTCCTACAAGGATTGAGAGTAAAAACTGCAAGCTTTTGCTGGCGACAGAAGGGTTTCCAGTAGTTTTTATTCCTTGGATACAGTACATTCTAATTTCCAGTGAACTCTGACATGCTCCTGAACTTAATTTCTGTCTTTCATTGAAACTGTAAGAGAGTGATTTTAAAAACACTCTGAACTCACTGAGAGCGGCCTGCTTTTACTCATTTAACGTTTTAATCGGACACAATGTGTCTCCATATCTAGAAAACATAGAATATATGCATATATGTGTATGTATACCATTTAATGTACATTATATTTAATAGATAACATATCTAATATTATACATACTTATAATTTACTCATAGCAATACTCACCATGATTTCTTATAAAAAAAAGATCCCTAAACTTAAACATTTTTGTATTTTGTGTAAATATGTTCCTCTTCTTTTTTGCATAAGCTCCTGTTAAAAAGAGGGCTGCCTGAACCCTGAATGGATGAAGCTCTTCTTATTTGTGCCTGGTAGGTAGGAAGTGGTAAGTACTGCTGAGTAGTTCTCACTATTGTTTCCTACACAACTAACCTTTCAATATTCCAAACACAAGAGTTTTAACTCTGCTGAGCTGACATCAATTGTATACTAAATGATTCACCCCAAGTCTGTTTATTCTAAAGCTTTATAAGACTTAAATTTCAGTGACATAGAAATTTTTTTGTTGTTTTGTTTTCTTTTTAAAGATTTATTTATTTATTATATCTAAGTACACTGTAGCTGTCTTCAGACACTCCAGAAAGAGGGCGCCAGATCTCATTATGGATGGTTGTGAGCTACCATGTGGTTGCTGGAATTTGAACTCAGGACCTACGGAAGAGTAGTCAGTGTTCTTAACCGCTGAGCCATCTCTCCAACCTGACATAGAACTTTTAAAATCCTATAATCATTGTAAAATATTTTCACGTAAACATTTCATTCTGATATTGAAAAGAGGTAGAAATGACCTAAAAATTGCTAAATGTTAATGAACTATTGGGTATATTGAAAGCTTATGTATATTTGAAATATCTTCAAGTGAGACACTCAGTGTACAACACTCAGTTATTTTTTGCTGTTGTTGTTGTTGTTTTGGGAAAAAATAGGAAGAATAAAACAGATTGCTATAGCTATGTAGTTTCAGTTTTTAAAAATATGGATGAATAGTTTGCTAGCAATAGAAGATCAGTATTTTTCTTGTTAACTCACATTGCAACTTACAGGTTAGAGTTCAGCTTCTGGGTAGATTTCTGACCTCATATGGCAGTTGCTTTCAGAAAGCACCACAGTGCTCTGTGGAGTGTCTGGAGAGCCTGTGATAAAGGTCACGAAAGCTAAGTGCTCCAGCAGTGAGCCCGACTTTTAGCAGCCTTCAAAGGGTTCCATTAGGACTTGTCCATTACCTTTCTTGCAGAGAATATCAAAAGCCTTGCTGGAAAATGTTTGTGTTGTTAATTTTGACCATCTTTACAGTCATGTACTATTTAGCTTTGAGTTTACTTTTCCTTTAACCAAGATAGAATAAAAGCTAGATTCTGACAACTTTAATTCACATTCTCTCTCTTTCTCTCTCCTCTCTCTCTCTCTCTCTCTCTCTCTCTCTCTCTCTCTCTCTCTCTCTCTCCTCTCATCCGTTTTTTAGCTTTGTAATTCAGGGAAGAGCAAGAATTTCATTTAATTCATTCTAAAGTAAAAACTAAAAATGCAGGGAACTATAGCAGACTTACAGATAACTGTACTTATCTCAGTATATATGACTTAATATATTTTTATAAACTGTGCACACTGAAAACCAGACAAACAGCACCCAGCTCACATATGTTCTCAGGTCCTTGTGTGTCCAGTTCTAATCACATTATCCATGTAGTGTGGCTATATTAGATGACTTTATATTTTAAACCTCTCATATGGGTAGAATCATACTGTATGTATGCTTCGAATGCCTGCCTCTCAGATGACATCCTTGTAAGTTTGTGTGTGTGTGTGTGTGTGTGTGTGTGTGTGTATGTATGTGTGAATATTGTCATTGCTCTATATCCCAGTAGCATTTCATATGGCCAACTTTAAAGATAAACAGTGTTATTTTATGTGAAGTTCTAATTTTTATTTGCATTATACTGAATTATGGAATTATGTGATGGTTTTTTGACCTTGGACATTTTTATTTATTGGGTTTAGAAGCTCCTTTTATTTATTTATTTTTTTCTGTTTTTTTGTTTAAGTTTGGCACATTTGACAAAGATTGTATATTCAAGGTAAACAATGTGATTATATATATATGCACACATGTACAATATATTGTATTATATATAATTATACACACACTATATATAATTATTTATATATAGAAGTAGGGAAGGAGAATAATGATAATAATCAAATCAACAAACTCATCATACCTATCTCTATCCCAATAGCTGATATTTTTATATCTATTTTTATTTCTTTATTTTCTACACCAACATTTGGCAACAAATTAATTAACAGCCTTTCAGAGTGTAAACACTTGGTTATAATGTAAACCATTTAGTTATGTAAAGAAGTACCTCTATAAAGGTATTGCCATTAGTAATGAACTTATAACTAACATCATACTCAATAATGAAAAACTAAAAGTTTTCCCTCTGAGACCAAGAATAAGGTAACACGCATACCTCTGTCATAAAAATTTAACACAGTACTAAAAGTTCTAATCAAATCAGACAAGACATGAAATAGGAGACTTCTAGATCCTATTGTGAAGACTCCACACGTTTGAATACAGAGCACACGGAAATGAGTCTGGAATTGCACACTGCTCTACCAGTCTGCCGGGCAAAGAACAGTCTTCTGGAGATGACTTGGCAATCATAGTCATGAACACACCTTAGCTGTGGCTACGTGCACAAACAGACCCCACACATAACAAAAAGACATGAAAGTAGGAGGGGTCGAGTTATGAAGAAGGGGCTGGGAGGGGTGGGGCTTCCTGTGGGTGTCGCAGCTCCAGAAACCGGTGGAAACAAACTTTGAGAGGTGAGAAGGAAACCAGGCTCAGAACAACCTAGTTAGCTTGACTGGCTCAAACTTCTGTAGTCTGACCCCGAGAGGTTTGTTTGTTTGTTTATTTATTTGTTTATTTATTTATTTACATATTTAAACATTGTAAAACTTTTAGAAAAGTTTCCTTGCGGCAATTATTATAACAAAGCTTAATGCATAACTACATCGGAACTGTTTCGCCAAGAGTATGTATCTTGCCAAGTACCTGGGACCTCTGCCACAAACAAGAACGTATTCTGTTGACTGAGAAAGGGTTCAGGATAAGGGCCTGGGGAGGAAGGGTTTGTAATAAGCACAGTAGCAAATTCTTCTGTAAAGTACATGGAACAACCTCTTTCATTAGGATGGGTTTTATTGGCTGAGAAATGGTGTTCAATATAAAAAGGATTCGGCTGAGGTCTAGCTTTATAGAATAGCAAAAACACGAGGTTATTAAGCAACTCCAACCTTCTGGGTCCGTTTCTCCCACTGAAAAGAAGAACCTGCATGTTTAACAATTCTGACTCACTAGGATCATCCATGAGCATGTGGACCTCATGCCTGCTGCAGTTGGGGGCAAGAGAGGCTAATAGTGGGTGAGCATGAACACAATACATTGTATATACATGTATGAAACTGGATGAGTAAAAAATTAAGGAGATGCATGTTTTCTACACATAATATGCTCTGATGTGAAGAAATATCCTAAAGTCTGTTAGAATTAGCAAGTTTCATTTAAATCATATGATTGAAAACAATACACAAAAATAATTTGTTCCCAGGCGCTGATGAAATCTTAAAAGAAAAATAAATTAAGAAAATGATCCCACTTCCAATAGCATTAACTAGAATAGTTAGATACTAATCTAATATGGAAATACATTAGTTTCCCCATTTTAATATTTGTAACTTCAAGACTGAGAAAAATCACTCATCATTTTCTATAGATATATTTATATACTTCACTTAAGCCCAGAACACGTGCGAATTTCAAAACTGCTGGCCTAGTTCACTCTTTAAACTTTCTGACTAATTAGTATGTCCAACTTTATTCATGTCCTTTCTGAGATTTAACATTAAATTATTGAAAGGGACAATAGGCAATTTGATATTTGAGAAGGGTCAAAATCTAGTGATCTGCGAGAAGTGTCTCATGCTGATTCAAGAGTTCGTTTCTATATTTTAGTAGTTTTCTAACCTAAATAATAAACATGTGGTGGTTTAAATGAGAATAGACCCCATTGGCTTATATATTTGGATGCTTGTTCCACAGTTGTTAGGACTTTTTGAGAAAGGTTGTTGGGGGAGATGTGGTCTTGGGGGAGGTGTGGCCTCCTGGAGGAGGTGTGGCCTCCTGGAGGAGGTGTGTCTTCAGGGCTGGATGAGATTTAACCTCTCAGCTACTGTTCCAGCACCATGCCTGCCTGCCTGCTACCAGGCAGGTGATTATGAGCTCACTCTCTGAAACTGTAAGCAAGCCCCCAGATAAATTCTTTCTTTTATTGTTGGCTTGCTCAGGTTGTCTCATCATAGCAATAGGATAATAACTAAGACAACATAGCTATTCTTAAATAACTAATCACATTAGATTTTATATGTGATTACACATACACTGTTTACAAAACAACACATAATCAAAGTCTCTTCCAACCATTTTTACTACATAGGGTTATCAGATATACTCGAGATAATGTCTGTTGCATGTGTTTTGTGATCGAGTGCGCATGTCTTTTTACGATAGAACTTTAGTTATTCATCTTTCATGATTTGTGTACAGAGGCATTATGTGGGCAATTGCCCACTGTGTTTCTATTCACAGATTAAACCTCACTGGTTTATTCAGTTATGATTTTCCTGATGAGATTTTATTACATGAAAAATATGTATGATTAATTTTACCCTTTCTTACATAGTGTCTAAAGATGTTATTGACAATAGCGCCCCTTTCTTACTCCACGAATGAATTAGATTACCTAGAACTATCTCCCTTTGTTTCCTCTGAGGGTGGGAGAAAATAAAAATAAGACATATTGACTGACTAGTATGATGATAAAGACAGAGGTGAAAGGAGGAGCTAGGATGTGAGGCTAGTCAGCTCTTGACTAGAGAATATCTGCTCTCTCATATGGAGGACTTCTTGTTGAATCGTTTGCTTGCTGCACTTTGTCACAAACAAAGTTTAACTGTTCAAAACCACTGCTAAGCTCCATCTCATTAAAATGTATTAAAGGTCAGGCATGATGGTGAATTCCAGTTGTCCTAGCACAGGCAGGATGACTAGTCCAAACCTAAAATTAAGCCTGGTCTTCAGAGTGAGTTCCAGGCTAACTAGGGCTACTCAGCACTGACCATTGTCAAAATAATAATCAAATAAAAAATACCTATTGTAAGGTAAGCCCAATATTTTGCATTTGTGTGTTGATATGCAATTTTATATGTATGTACATTTCCCTCAATTGTTCAGGTACCTGAGTCTCTTGCCATGTTTTCTCTAGCAAATAATCTCCTTCTTGCCTTTCCTCCTTACACTAGCACCTCTACCCACACCTACCCTCCCATATCGCTCTTATAAAATTGCATCTTTCCAAGGATTTTAATATTTTATATTTATAATTTTTTATTTATAAAATTACATATTTCTTGTATTTTATTTAGGCAAAGTAGTAGGGTTTCTGTGTTTAGAGCTAAGAAATTTTACAGTTGATGCAATTTTCCATACTGGACAATCCTGCTGCTTATAGATAATCAGGAGAAGAACAATGCTTCTAAACACTGATTCTGACATCTGAGCTGGGGTGGAGCTTCAAAACATCTCCAGAAAATATCTATGAAAAAATGCAGCTTAACTTAATTAAATAATGTATTTTAGTCATGTGCGGTGGAATTAAGGAGACACAGAAAGTAATCTTCAAATCAGTAGTGAAACATTCCTTTCATATCTATTGATCAATTGAGCACAGAAAACAAAGACTTGAATTTAAAAGAGGGTTTAAATAATTGAAAAATAGTTTCTCTACTTTTCCTTGCTACAGGTGAACATTTTAACATTTATTTAATTTTTCCCAAGGCCCAGGGATATACCTGCATGTCAACTTACTTTGTTATGCCTGTCCAGAATAATCAGTCTGATGAATAATAAATTTTTATAAATGAAAACCCTACCCCATCTGAATGGTACTGTGCCATATTTAAAATACTATTATGTTAGACTTAACTGGACAATAACTTGGAAAGAATCCCCAAATTAGAGACTGGATAAAATTTACTGTTATTTTACAGTACTTTCATCATAAAATATCAAAAATTCAAATATCAAATGTAGTGATTTAAATGACAAATATCAAGTTAGAAGCTAGGGCATATGATCTAAGAAGCTGGCTGTTAGAACTTAGCTGCACAAGTAAAACTCCAGCCCTTGCTTATGTGTAAGCTAACTTAAAGAGTCCTGGAGAATCCTGGTATCTTGGTTTAAATGTGGTCTTATCTCTTGAAGCAGGAGGAGTGGTTTTGCACTTGGTTTGGTATTGTAAACTGAGTTAAGAACGTGTATCTTCTCAGAATTCACAAGGGGTCACCTCAGAAGATTAGGAACCATGTTTCTACTAAAATGACCAGTCAATCAGTTGGTCAGTGTTCTGGTTAGGAAATTAGTCCTGTGGCTCTTGACCAGCCACAGGACCCTCAGGCTGTGAGTCAGATTTGTTTCTTCGGGGCTGTGAATTTAAAAGCATTGGCATTCTTCTGGTTTCAGATGCAGAAAATCAAACAGAAATTGGTTGTCTTTCTCACAGTGGATCAGAAAATTTTGATAATTTTATGCAACTACTATTAGGGACTAACCAAAGTAAATGTTTCCTTAACAATGGATCTCACCGAGTGAGAGTTTTTTAAGTCATGACTAATGAAACAGTTGAATATCTGGTTAGAAATTGGCATGGGTGGCCCTTACAAGTCACTTTCTCTGGGAGCCTTTCTCAAAGCATCCGTACTGGGGTTGGACCCATCAGCTCCCTTCCAGTCACATGCTTTAAGTAACCCTCCACAATTGCTATCTGTCACTATGGAAAGTGTATGGTTATTTTAGCAGTTTTAATAATTTAGAACATTAAAATCGAAACTCCATTCAGCAAGGCAGTCCTGTATATCAGATTCCCAAATAAGGACCCTATTGTTATTACACATACAATTTGGATCTTACTAGGCAGTGACATCAGAAGGGAAGATTACAGATTCTCAGACAAAATGGGAAATCTCTATTCGCTCAAATGATTGCTGTGTTGAAAAACTGAATTCTATAAGCCATTTCTGTGTCAATTAAATTTCAATTTATTTCCTAGTAGGAAATACTGATGCAGATAATTCTGTAATTACAGCAGCCAAAAAAGACACTAAAGAATGCTGCCCAACTGCACGTAAACAAACAAAGGAGGGAGAGAAATTTATGTATGTGTTGGTGGGAAATAATTCAAATTTTTTCCTCCCTAACCAGGGAACATTTTTGTGCTTTTTCAAAGGGGAAAAGTCATCTCTTTTGGAAAATTAATAAAAGAAGAATTACGCTTTTTTCAGATGCAGTACTGATTTTCCTCTTTTTATGTCTGCTAGTGTCAAACAACACCAAAAGGTACTGGAGTGTGACACACATTGTTCATCATATGGGGTCAGCATCTCATATGTGAGACTAGACAGCTATAGGCAAAGGAAGAAACGCTACATATTTGTTTTCTAGAGGTTAACACGAGTATAGACAACCTCTGATATGGCTACCCTGTGATTACAGTCTAATTTTAATTCCAAAACAAAGCTGAAGAACCACTTCAAATCCAAGCAATTTTTAAAACAAACAAAAAAAAACATATCAAAAAACCCACACAGTCCAATTGGTTTTCATGATCCAAGGTATCCATGAAATATTGGATATCATTCTGAGAAGTAGAATATTGCCACTCATAAAGAACCTACATTGAAATTTTAATCTTCTTATAGGTGGACGGAAAGAGGAAACAGATTATCTCAAGACCCTATGCTTCAGGGTGTAGACATAATGTTATTGTGCACTGTGTAATTCAATTGCTGATTTCTGTGCCCCCAAAATCTGGTTGCAATCCTTATTCTAAGTATCTCCTGTTTCAAGGCAATGTAAACATTGCTACCAAGTTCTTTTCTGATTTGTCAATAAAAGCTGATCAGCCAACTACTGCACATGGAGCAAAAAACTAGGGGAGACTAGGGGAGAGACCAGGGCAGGCCTTCCTCCCAGTCAGGGGAGGGTAGGAATAGAGAGGAAGTGGGGATTAGCCACAGGGAGAGATCAAGGAGACAGCATGAGAAAACACCTGGAGCCCAGAAAGCCATGAAATGAATGAATGTATTTTGGGGATTTTGATTGGGAGGTAGCCAGGTTAGAGGATTAAAATAGAGTAACACTGCTCAGTTGTTGTGCCTTTACAGCATGTTAAATAGATATAATGGCCCAGTCTAAATTATTTGCTAGCTAGCTGGGCTAAGAGAAAACAGTAACACACTTTTTAAAAAGCCACTAACAACAGGGGAAGCCACCAGACACTCCACGTGCAAGAAGTGCATGCATGAAATGAAATGAAATGAAATAAAATAAAATAAAATGAAAGAGTATTAGATTGCTCAGAGTAGGGGTGTTATATTCTATGTGTTTCCAGCAGGAGAGCTGAGATCCTTGAGTCAGTGAATGCTTTTTAGCTCTCAGAACAATTAAAAGATTGAGCTGTGCGTAATAACTCCTCAAAAACCATTTAACAGAATTCACACTATTAAGGCTCTCATTGCTAGCCCACACCAATGTTCTGTGATACACCTATTATTTTGTGACAATTCATTTTCTTCTTTAAATTCCTTTAATAATGAACTTTTATCCCTATACTGATGTTTATGTCACTGTAACCAAATACTTGACCAAAACAAGTGAAGGTAGGAAAGATTTATTTTGCCACAGGGTTCAGGGCTTTTGTCAGCATCATAGCTGGAAACACCTGGTGAGGTCCAAGGACCACTCAACATGTGGCAGACGACAGCTACTCACTTTATGGCTTGCTAGTAAGCACGGTGTGGTAGATGGCATTAGGAGCATATACATGTGATGGCAACCCCTCCCTTCTGTGACCTGTTTCTTCCAGCAGTAGCTTTCCTTTTAAGGTTTCTGTAACTTTGGAGGATAGCACCACCACCTGGGCACCAAGCATTAAAACATGACCTTATGAGGGACATTTTAGTTTTGGTTGTGAGCCTCTCACCTTTAATCTCTGAGCCAAATCATTCTGGTCTAAAAAGAAAAAAAACAAAAAACAAAAAAACCCAAAAAAACAAAAAACCCCACAAAAACCAAAACGTAGTGATAAATGACTCCTAATTATATCCTGCTATACTCATAGATTGATGCCTCATTCAGTTATTATGAAGAGGCTTCCTTCTTCAGCAGATGAGAAGAGATGCAGAAACACACAGCCAGACATTACACAGAAAGTGAGAGAGTGAGAGAAGACTCAGCCCTAAATGGAATGTCTCCATAAAATTCCTCTCTCAGAGCTCAGGGAACCCTGTGGAAGAGGAGGTAGGTGTCTTAGTCAGGGTTTCTATTCCTGCACAAACATCATGACCAAGAAGCAAGTTGGGGAGGAAAGGGTTTATTCAGCTTACATTTCCACATCGCTGTGCAGCACTAAAGGAAGTCAGGACTGGAACTCAAGCAGGTCAGGAAGCAGGAGCTGATGCAGAGGCCATGGAGGGATATTTCCTACTGGCTTGCTTCCCCTGGCTTGCTCAGCTTGCTTTCTTCCAGAACCCAAGAATACCAGCCTAGAGATGGTACCACCCACAAGGGGCCCTCCCCGCTTGATCATCGATTGAGAAAATGCCTTACAGCCAGACCTCATGGAGGCACTTCCTCAACTGAAGCTCCTTTCTTTGTGATAACTCCAGCCTGTTTCAAGTTGACACACAAAACCAGCCAGTACAGTAGGGTAGAAAGAATGCAAGAGCCAGAAGAGATGGAGGACACCAAGAAAACAAGACCCTCTATGTCAGCATGAGCAAAGCTCACACGGACTCACAGAGACTGAGGTAGCATGCACAGGGACTGCACAGATCTATAGTAGGTCCTCGGTGTTTATTTATGTCATGACTTCCAGTTTTGTGTTTTTATGGTATTCCCAAGTATGCAAACAAGTTGGTCTCTGATTCTCGAGTTTTTTCTTTTCTTTTTTTTTTTTTGCTTATTTTTACATATATTTGGGCACATATATACATATGCATGTATGTGACAATATCAACCAAAGAAAAAGAAACTATCAAGAGTGGAGAGGGGAACATGGGAGTCATTTGAGGGGCTGGGGAAAGGAAAGGGAAGGTGGAAACTGATGTAATTCTATTTCTTTTTTTTTATTTTATTTTTTGATTTACATTCCAAATCACTTCCCCTTTCCCGTTTCCTCCCTCCCCGAAAGTCCCATAAGCCCCCTTCCCTCCCTCTTTTCTCCATTCAACCCCCTCTCATTGTGTTACTGTTTTCTCTTAGCCCAGCTAGCTAGCAAATAATTTAGACTGGGCCATTATATCTATTTAACATGCTGTAAAGGCACAACAACTGAGCAGTGTTACTCTATTTTAATCCTCTAACCTGGCTACCTCCCAATCAAAATCCCCAAAATACATTCATTCATTTCATGGCTTTCTGGGCTCCAGGTGTTTTCTCATGCTGTCTCCTTGATCTCTCCCTGTGGCTAATCCCCACTTCCTCTCTATTCCTACCCTCCCCTGACTGGGAGGAAAATAAAACTCAGACTCAACACATAAAAAAAAAACAAAAAAAAAAAGAATTGAGCTTAGTGCAAGGAGATAAGGATGGGTCAATTTGCATTCTTCTGCATGTTGACCTCCAGCTGAGCCAGCACCATTTGTTGAAAAGGCTATCTTTTTTCCACTGGATGGTTTTAGCTCCTTTGTCAAAGATCAAGTGACCATAGGAGTGAGGATTCATTTCTGGGTCTTCAATTCTGTTCCATTGATCTACATGTCTGTTACTGTACCAATACCATGCAGTTTTTAACACTATATATATATATTCCTGGTGTTCCCCTACATCCAGTCTTTCCAGGACCAGGGGTCTCTCTTACCATCTTTTTAGAAATCTATTGATATGCGGATTGTGTCTAGGGTATTCCGAGATTCTGGGTTAATATCCCCTTATCAGTGACTGCATACCATGTGTGGTATGCAGTCACTGATAAGTTCTTGTCATACAGATTCTGTATATATATTCTTCTGCATGTTTACATTCCAAATCACTTCAAGTTCAAGAACATTCAAGTTCTTGTCATACAGATCTTTCACTTGTTTGGTTAGAGTCACGCCAAGATACTTAATATGGTTTGTGGCTATTGTGAAGGGTATTATTTCTCTTACTTCTTTCTCAGCCTGCTTATCCTTTGAGTATAGGAAGGCTTCTGACTTGCTTGAGTTGATTTTATATACATTTGTATATATAGCCCAGTTGTTGGCGAGGATGTGGAGAAAGAGGAACACTCCTCCACTGCTGGTGGAATTGCAAGCTGGTACAACCACTCTGGAAAGCAGTCTGGCGGTTCCTCAGAAAACTGGGCATGACACTCCCGAGGGTCCGGCTATACCACTCCTGGGCATATACCCAGAGGCTTTACCTGCATGCAATAAGGACACATGCTCCACTATGTTCATAGCAGCCTTATTTATAATAGCCAGAAGCTGGAAAGAACCCAGATGTCCCTCAACGGAGGAATGGATTCAGAAGATGTGGTATATTTACACAATGGAATACTACTCTGCAATTAAAAACAATGAATTCACGAAATTCCTAGGCAAATGGTCAGAACTTGAAAATATCATCCTTAGTGAGGTAACCCAATCACAAAAGATCACACATGGTATGAAGTCACTGATAAGGGGATATTGACCCAGAATCTCAGAATACCCTAGACACAATCAGCATATCAATAGATTTCTAAAAAGATGGAAGGAGAGACCCCTGGTCCTGGAAAGACTGGATGTAGGGGAACGCCAGGACAGAGTAATGAGAGGGGGTTGAACGGAGAAAAGAGGGAGGGAAGGGGGCTTATGGGACTTTCGGGGAGGGAGGAAACGGGAAAGGGGAAGTGATTTGGAATGCAAATTAAAAAAATAAAATTAAATTAAATTAAAAAAAAAAATAAAACTCAGACTCAACACATAAAAAAAAAACAAAAAAAAAGAATTGAGCTTAGTGCAAGGAGATAAGGATGGGTCAATTTGCATTCTTCTGCATGTTGACCTCCAGCTGAGCCAGCACCATTTGTTGAAAAGGCTATCTTTTTTCCACTGGATGGTTTTAGCTCCTTTGTCAAAGATCAAGTGACCATAGGAGTGAGGATTCATTTCTGGGTCTTCAATTCTGTTCCATTGATCTACATGTCTGTTATTGTACCAATACCATGCAGTTTTTAACACTATTGCTCTGTAGTACAGCTTGAGGTCCGGGATACTGATTCCCCCAGAGGTTCTTTTACTCTTGAGAATAGTTTTAGCTATTCTGGGTTTTCTGTTATTCCAGATGAATTTTTGAATTGCTCTTTCTAACTCTATGAAGAATTGAGTTGGGATTTTGATGGGGATTGCATTGAATCTGTGTATTACTTTTGGTAAGATGCTCATTTTTACTATATTAATCCTGCCAATCCATGAGCATGGCAGATTTTTCCATCTTCTGAGGTCTTCTTCAATTTCTTTCTTCAGAGACTTGAAGTTCTTGTCATACAGATCTTTCACTTGTTTGGTTAGAGTCACGCCAAGATACTTAATATGGTTTGTGGCTATTGTGAAGGGTATTATTTCTCTTACTTCTTTCTCAGCCTGCTTATCCTTTGAGTATAGGAAGGCTTCTGACTTGCTTGAGTTGATTTTATATCCGGCCACTTTGCTGAAGTCGTTTATCAGCTGTAGGAGTTCTCTGGTGGAGTTCTTTGGGTCGCTTAAGTATACTATCATATCGTCTGCAAACAGTGATAGTTTGACTTCTTCCTTTCCAATTTGTATCCCTTTGACCTCTTTTTCTTGTCTAATTGCTCTAGCTAGAACTTCAAGTACTATATTGAAAAGATATGGAGAGAGAGGGCAGCCTTGTCTAGTCCCTGATTTTAGTGGGATTGCTTGAAGTTTCTCTCCATTTAGATTGATGCTGGCTACCGGTTTGCTGTAAATTGCTTTTACTATGTTTAGATATGGGCCTTGAATTCCTGATCTTTCCAAGACCTTTAGCATGAAAGGATGCTGAATTTTGTCAAATGCTTTCTCAGCATCTAATGAGATGACTATGTGGTTTTTTCTTTGAGATTGTTTATGTAGTGGATTACATTGATGGATTTCCTTATATTGAACCATCCCTGCATCCCTGGGATGAAGCCTACTTGATCGTGGTGGATGATCGTTTTGATGTGTTCTTGGATTCGGTTGGCAAGAATTTTATTGAGTATTTTTGCATCGATATTCATAAGAGAGATTGGCCTGAGATTCTCTTTCTTTGTCGGATCTTTGTGTGCTTTTGGTATTAGTGTAATTGTGGCTTCATAGAACGAGTTGGGTAGTGTTCCTTCTGTTTCTATTTTGTGGAATAGTTTGAAGAGTATTGGTGTTAGGTCTTCTTTGAAGGTCTGATAGAATTCTGCACTAAAACCATCTGGACCTGTGCTTTTTTTGGTTGGAAGACTTCCAATGACAACTTCTATTTCTTCAGGGGTTATAGGACGGTTTAGATGGTCTATTTGATCCTGATTTAATTTTG
This sequence comes from Tokudaia tokunoshimensis, assembly GCA_036184795.1. Taxonomy (NCBI): domain Eukaryota; kingdom Metazoa; phylum Chordata; class Mammalia; order Rodentia; family Muridae; genus Tokudaia; species Tokudaia tokunoshimensis. The sequence continues at coordinate 49,258,486 of BTHU01000012.1, forward strand.
GTACTTGGTATCTGTCAAGGAAATTGTCCATTTCCTCGAGATTTTCTAGTTGTGTTGAATACAGGTTTTTGTAGTAGGATCTGATGATTTTTTGAATTTCCTCAGTTTCTGTTGTTATCTCTCCCTTTTCGTTTCTGATTTTATTAATTTGGATACTATCTCTGTGCTTTCTGGTTAGTCTGGCTAAGGGCTTATCTATCTTGTTGATTTTCTCAAAGAACCAACTCCTCGTTTTGTTGATTCTTTGTATGGTTTTATTTGTTTCTACTTGATTGATTTCAGCCCTGAGTTTGATGATTTCCTGCCTTCTACTCCTCTTTGGTGTATTTGCTTCTTTTTGTTCCAGGGCTTTCAGGTGTGCCATTAAGCTGTTAGTGTATGCTGTCTCCCGTTTCTTTTTGGCGGCACTCAGGGCTATGAATTTTCCTCTTAGCACTGCTTTCATTGTGTCCCATAAATTAGGGTATGTTGTGCCTTCATTTTCATTAACTTTCAAAAAGTCTTTGATTTCTTTCTTTATTTCCACCTTCACCAAGTTATCATTGAGTAGAGCATTGTTCAGCCTCCATGTGTACGTGGGTTTTCTTTTGTTTTTGTTGCCATTGAAGACCACCCTTATTCAATAGTGATCTGATAGGAGGCATGGGATTATTTCTATCTTCTTGTATCTGTTGAGGTCTGATTTGTGACCAATTATATGGTCAATTTTGGAGAAGGTACCATGAGGAGCTGAGAAGAAGGTGTATTCTTTAGCTCTAGGATGAAATGTTCTATATATATCAGTTAGTTCCATTTGGTCCAAGGCTTCAATTAGATTCACTGTGTCCCTGTTTAGTTTCTGCTTTCCTGAACGATCCAGTTCAGAGAGCGGGGTGTTGAAGTCACCCACTATTATTGTGTGCGGTGCGATGTGTGCTTTGAGTTTTAGTAAAGTTTCTTTTACGAATGAGGGTGCCCTTGCATTTGGAGCATAGATATTGAGAATTGAGAGTTCTTGATGGTGGATTTTTCCCTTGATCAGTATGTAGTGTCCTTCTGTGTCTTTTTTGATGACTTTAGGTTGAAAATCAATTTTATCCGATATTAGGATGGCTACTCCACCTCGTTTCTTGGGGCCATTTGCTTGTAAAATTGTTTTCCAGCCTTTTACTCTGAGGTAGTTTTTGTCTTTGACACTGAGGTGCGTTTCCTGCATGCAGCAAAATGCTGGGTCCTGTTTACGTATCCAGTCTGCTAGTCTATGTCTTTTAATTGGGGAATTGAGACCATTGATATTAAGAGAGATTAAGTCATAGTGATTATTGCCATCTGCCATTCTTGACGCTATCTTTATGTTTGAGTGGTTATCTACTTTTGGGTTTGATTCAAGAAGGTTATTATTTCATTTTTTCCAGGGTGTTGTTTCTCTCCCTGTATTGGAGGTTTCCACCTATTATCCGTTGCAGGGCTGGATTTGTGGAAAGATATTGTGAAAATTTGGTTTTATCATGGAATATCTTGGTCTCTCCATCTATGGTGATTGAGAGTTTTGCTGGGTATAGTAGTCTAGGCTGGCATTTGTGCTGTCTTAGTGTCTGCATGAGATCTGCCCAGGATCTTCTGGCTTTCATAGTCTCTGGTGAGAAGTCTGATGTGATTCGGATAGGTCTTCCTTTGTATGTTACTTGGCCCTTTTCTCTTACTGCTTTTAGTATTCTTTCTTTGTTTAGAACATTCGGTGTTTTGATTATTATGTGACGGGAGGTATTTCTGTTCTGGTCCAGTCTGTTTGGAGTTCTGTAGGCTTCTTGTACTTTCATCGGCATCTCTCTCTTTAAGTTAGGGAAGTTTTCCTCCATAATTTTGTTGAAGATGTTTACTGGCCCTTTAAGTTGCAAATCTTCACTCTCATCTATACCTATAATCCTTAGGTTTGGTCTTCTCATTGTGTCCTGGATTTCCTGGATGTTTTGGGTTACGCGTTTTTTGCATTTTGCATTTTCTTTGACTGTTGAGTCGATGCTTTCTATGGAATCTTCAGCACCTGAGATTCTTTCTTCCATCTCTTGTATTCTATTGTTGATGTTTGCATCTATGACTCCTGATTTCTTCCCAAGGTTTTCTATCTCCAAAGTTGTCTCCCTTTGTGATTTCTTAGTTGTTTCTACTTCCTTTTTTAGTTCCTGGATGGATTTGCTGAGATCCTTCACTTGTTTGTTTGTATTTTCCTGTATTTCTTTAAGGTATTTTTCCATTGCCTCTTTCAGGATTTCTTCCTGATGACCCACGTTCTCCTGCATTTCTCTGAGTGATTTTTGTGTTTCCTCCTCATGGGAATCCATCTGTTGATCCATTGTCTCCTGCATTTCTTTAAGCAGTTCTCGTGTTTCCTTTGTAAGGGCATCTAACCGTTGATTCATTTCTTTAAGCAATTTTTGTGTTGCCTCCTTATGGGCATCCATCTGTTGACCCATATTCTTCTGCATTTCTTTATGCCAATTTTGTGATTCCTTTGTGAGTGCATCTACCCGTTGATACATCTCGTTAAGCGATTTTTGTGTTGTCTCCTTGTGCGCCTCCATCTTTTGATCCATGTTCTCCCGCATTTCTCTAAGCGATTTTTGTGTTTCCTTTGTAAGGGCTTCTAACCGTTGATTCATGGTCTCCTGTAACTCTTTATGAGATTTATTTGTGTCCTTCTTGTGATCCTCCAATAGCATCATGAGAAGTGATTTTAAATCCAGATCTTGTCTTTCGGGTGTGGTGGGGTATCCAGGACTTGCTGCTGTTGGAGAGTTGGGTTTAGATGGTCCCACATTACTTTGATTTCTGTTAGTAACATTCCTACGTTTGCCTTTTGCCATCTGGATACCTCTGATGTTAGTTGGTCCTGCTGCCACTGGCTGTTGGTTGGACCTCCTGTGAGCCTGCAAAGCTATTTCTGCCCCCCCTGGATTACCAGGATTCCCCTGGCACCGATTTCTGGGGCCTACCTGCTCCTGAGTGACTTTGGAGCCCTAATGTGCCTTGCCCCAAGTGATCTTATATTGGGGAGGCCTTGTACCTCCAAAGGGTCAGCCTAGTGGATTCCTGGAGCAGAGGTCGCCAAAGGGAGGCTGGTAGACTCCTGCCCTGTGCAGGGGTTAGTGATCTCTCCTGGGGGGGGAGGGGGCGTCCCTCTGCCAGGCAGAAGTCCCACAGCAGAGCTGGCGCGCTGGTCACTGTAGATCAGCCCAGCACCTGGGAGCAGATTACACACAAGCTGCCTGAGACCGAAGCGATATTATGCCTGTCTGTCTCTGAGCCTGGCGGTCCCAACTTCCCAGTCACTGGAGCAAAGATGGCGGAGTGCAATCTGCACTCTCTTCGTTGTGCCGCTCACCTGCAGACGCGATGGCCTGCCGATCTGGCACCCAGATGACCACAGCGCTGACCCGTTCTCGGGCACAGATGGAAGCCCCAACAGGCCGTGTCCCAAGTGATGTTATATTGGGGATAGGGAGCTTGGGGTACCTGTCGCTTCAGCGCAGTCTGCGGGAACAGAGGTCGCGGAAGGAAAGCTGGTAGGCTCCCGCCCAGTGCAGGGTCCCTCTGCCAGGCTGAAGTCCCACAGAGGAGCTGGCGCGCTGGTTACTGCAGATCCGCCCCGCACTTGGGCAGTGCGGGGTCCCTCTGCCAGGCTGAAGTCCCACAGCGGAGCTGGTGCGCTGGTTACTGAGTTTTTTCTTAAGCTCTTTTTCTCAGGTTGGTTTGGCTTATCCAACTTCAATACTATAGTTTTTATTTTATCTCATTACATTTTTGTTACATTTTTAAAGAGAATGAATGAATGAATGATTGAATGAAGAAATGAATGAAAACCTAGCCACCAGGGCAAAGATTAACAACTGAACTGTTACTTATACCTGCTGGGAGAGAGACAACCAGTTTCTCTAATAGGTTGACACTGGGCAGACCAACCACTCCCAGACAGACCTCATGTCCAGGCACCATACACCATCATACAAGAAACTCTACACCTTGTTGTGTGCTTGTATTTGGTAACAGTTTTCTGATATTTTTTGTGGAGGTGGTCTTATTTTGTCTTTTTTCTTTTGGGGGGCTTGCTGTTATATTTTTTGTTGTTTGTTTATTGAGAAAACTTAAAAGTTGGGTGGGTTGAATTAGAGAAATCTGGAAGAAGCTGAGGAGGAGGGTAACCCTGTAGGAGGATCAGTGGTCACAATTAACCTGGACCCCCAAGATCTCTCAGACACTGGAACACCTACCAGGCAGCATACACCAGCTGATATGAGGCCCCCAACACATATACAGCAGAGGATTGCCAGGTCTGGACTCAGGCAGAGAAGATTCACCTAACCTTTAAAAGATGGGAAGCCCTAGGGAATGGGAGGTCTGGTGGGGTGGAGGGTGGGGACATTAGTAGAGACAGGGGGCACAGGTATGGAATGAGGAACAGTTGGAGGGGAATAAAATCTGGACTGTAAAAAAAGATATAATAATAATAATAATAATAATAATAATAATAATAATAGAAGTAACAAAGATTCTTCCGTCACACGGTTGTGAGGGTCCCACTTCACAGGGAATTTAAAAACACTATCAGACTATCCTATTTGATACATTTTGAAATAATTTAGACTTATTTGTATCAATGCTTCCATTTTCTTTTAACAGGAGTCAATGGGTGATAAATATCGTCATTTTGACACAATCTTAGATCACCTGGGCAGAGGCTCAATGAGAGACTGTGCAGCTCGAACAGCGCGTGAGATTTGTGGGGGATCGTTTCCATTAGAAGGAAGACTCCAGCACTGTCGGGGTCACGACCCACTGCACAGGGATCCCGGACCATCCAAGAATGGAGGAAGTGGGCTGAGCACCACCAGCACTGAGGCATTAATTCCTTGCTGCTCCCTTAAGCTTCTTGCTACTGTGATGTGCCTGCCTTGATGAATTACAACCTGAAGTTGTGAGCCAAACCCTTTCGCGCTTAAACTCTGTTTGCCCAGTTATTTTAGCACAGCAACAGGGGAAAAAGGAAATAAAACAAAACCCTGTAAGATTTTACATATTAAAAAACATAAATGCATGTGTGTGGAATATGAGAAAAAGTATATTCCTGTGTAAATTAGTAGTCCATGTCAGTTCCAAAGAAGTGTGATAAATATATATTTTGCTTAGTGTATGTGTGTATGTTTAAGTCGTTCTCTCCTTCACCATGTGTGTCCAAGGGATAAAGCTACAGATTGGCCCATTATTTTTTAACTTTACCTTTTTGGATGAACTCACAATAATTAATATGAATTAAGTGTGAAATAGAATTTTTTGGTCTTGGTTTTCCCAGTACTGTTAAAGATGGTAGTTTCATCCCAAGTCATTAGATAAATTCTTAGTTTAGTGCTTCAAATGATAATTCCCACTACCACCGGGAATTATTCACAAACACCACCATTATCTCTCTTGTCATGTCTTCCTCTACATTGGCGTAAAAAAATTAAAAACTCCTATCCAAACAATGGACGTTCAGTAACACTGCATAAATCTTACTACTAATATTCAAAGCATTTTTTCAAGGTTGTATAAACATTAGCCTTCATTGGAGAAATGGGATTTTGTTTTATCATGATGTTCATTACCAAATACGACCGCTAGAGGGAGAACTCCTGCATTCCATGCCATCCACTAAAAAGAAAAATCTATATGCTTTACAAAACCTCACAAAACTTAAAAATCAGTGTTTTTAACTCCCGCCTTTCCCTCTAAAATAGGGAGATACCATGAGTGCATCATAAATGTGCAATTATTGACTTAAAGGGTTGGTTATTATTTTGCTTTTATTCTTTTTGCCCAAGTGGAACAGATAAAGATCAAACCAAGTTAAATTTAACATTTCCAAAAGAAAAGAGCCAAGTGTGGATGAGGCCAGAACCTCTGCTTGACTCTTTAAAACCTGCAGGGCAGTTTCTGGGAGTTTACTGCATTGCTATGGGGAACACATAGATTTGCTTAGTAAAATGGAAACTGGAAGGGGATCAGATCGCTTAGAAGAAAACGGGTTCTCATGTGACCAGAGGACCCATGAAACTTTGCAGAGCTCTGCCAGACATGTGATGTCTTTGGCTGGAGCTGCAGGACCTTGGTGACTCCACCTGCAACGCTCTTTCTTTTCTACTGACTGCTGTGTGGGAAAATGAGAGGCACATACGAGGGGAACGCGGACGAAATGGGATGGGGAAGGAAAAAAGCTTATCCCTTTACCAATTGGTTTGCTTACTTTTGCCTTTTCTGTTTCAGACCACCGGCTGTCTGGAATTAATATACTTAGGGCCAAATCCACTTCAACTCCGCCACAGTTCTGGCAAGCTGAGCTTTCGCTATGTGGTCTGGTGTGCCTTTGGCCTTCTCTGTCTGCTGGTCAGGTAGTTACTTCTCTCTCACCATGAAATTTGTGGGCAAGGCTCCGAAAGCTTCTCCCAAGTCTTTCCATAGCAAAGAAATCGAAGCATTAATATTTGTTTAAAACTCAGAATCCTTGAGACTGGAAAAATGTGTGGAGATTACGCGTCCCTACCCCAGTGCATGTTCAAGGCATGTTCTGGACACTGGCCAGAGGAGGACTTCAGGTTCACCCCTTGGAGCCACTGGTGTCATGAATCCCAGCCCTGGTATGAACTTTCAACTGTGAGTCTACAGGTCTTGACCACACACTGGGTCGTCTGAAAACCTGAGGCAGCCTCTGAGGGTGTGGTGCACTCCTTGCAGACTTCAGTGTCCGGGTTAGAAAAACAAAAAGCAGCTTTCTCAGAATGCTCAGTTATTTTTAAAATTTTACCTCTGCTTGATGTTAAATTGGCAATATTTTTATTATTTTTTTTATGCTTCGTATTGCCAGCACCAGCCAGAACGCTAACTTGTAGTAAAGGTACATTTTATTTATAGCGAAAAGAAAGTAGATTTAAAAAAAAAATCAACCTCAGGGCAGGGTTAGGGGAACCTACAGCTTCTATATTATTCTGAACATCTCAAAGAACTGTGGGTAGTAACCCAACGAAGTAAGCCCACTGGCTTCCATGATGTGGCTGTTGAATGGCTGGAATTCATGGAGGTAGGTGTTCCTGTGGTCTTGGGGAGAACCCAACATGCAAGGCAGACACACACAACCACGTAGTTTTATAAATGTATTTTATACTGGAGATTTGAAGCCTGAACTGGGAAGCTCTTAGACGAACCTTTAAAAAAATGCAACCACAGCTACGCTGCTACGCCAGAGACAACAGAAAGGACTACACTTGGGCAGGAGGCCTCCAGGGTCCTCTGACCTTCCTAACTGTTCTGGAAAGCCGTGTCAGAGTTCCCAGAGCGGTGAAACAAGCGGCTTTCTCAGGCCTCTTACAGCTGAACAGTTACCCCAGTGCAGGTCTCCTGCCTTTTCTTGTTTTGTGAGAGTAGAAAAAAACTCCTGGTCAAGAAAATAAAATGTCCACTTGGGTGATGATGTAACATTCCAGTTTGTGCAGATTCTGCTTCTGACCAATGGACAGTATAGAAAGAGGCCTCATCTTAAGCCTGCTGAACAGCTGAGTGGAATAATTCCTTCTTTATTGAGATACTCTTGTTTCCCTCTAAGAATCCTTGTCCCTGGTACAGTAGCTTGCAGGGCCATAGGGCTATGTAATTTCTCATTATGTTCTATCTCTATTATAAGCATGCTTTCCTTAATACTTTGGATTTTTTTCCCTCCAACATGTTGACCTTCATTATTCTTGCTTTTAGCCTGATTCCTGACATGTGGCTGCTTGTCCACTATGTGTCCACCTCCCATGCCCACTTACAAGGCATGGGTATCCCCCCACCCCCTCAGTCTTTGCTGAACCATGGTGGAAGATCATAGCTTGCTTGTCCGGGGTTTTGTTTTTCTTCAAACTCTAATAACCTTGTCTTTGAGTTTCTGTTTGAGTTCATTCTTAAATTCTTTTAGTAATGAGATTAAGAACCCCAAAAGGAACTGTAATTTCTCCTGAATCAGTATTCACTCTGGTGTACTGCATATTAGGAGGGGGGGCTGCCTTGTGTCTCATCACTTCCTATTTGGATAAATTGTGAGTTCAGAAGAGGAGAAAATGGCAGAGGAACATTTGTGAGACATGTGTGTAATATTTAACATATGGGTTTAAATGTGTATAATAAACAGTGCTAGGAGCATTATAGAAATTAGCTCATGCAATTCTCCCAGGAAATCTGTAGGCTATTATTGTATCCAAAAAACCAAACACCTCTTAGAGACTAAGTAATTCATCTAAATTAAGACATCAAGGGAAGGATGAGCCAGATGGATCAGCTGTAAATGCCCTGTGAATCTGGTGACCTGAAGACTTGCCCTCAGTCCCCAGAATCCACCAAAGTTGAAGAGAACTTAATACATAAGTTATATCCAGACATTAACATGCGCATCATGACAACTTTGCATGTACACCCTGGCACAGGAGCATGTGCACACACAAAGGCCCAATAAAAATAAATATTTTTAAAAGAGAAAAGTAAGATTCAAACTTCAGTACCTCATAGTTTGAGTGCATTTCGATTATATTCCTTTTGTAACCTGCCATCCTAATCTGTGAGAACTTTGGTATGATTACTTTTAGTCAGTATCTTATATAAATGATAGAGATTGTAAGCCTATGACCAATTAGTCAGCTTTGGATACCCTTTGCCTTAATTTTCAGCTACAAGAGATCTTTGCAGGTGGCAGAGAATGACTGTCACATGTGAAGCTTAAAGTTTGAATTGTCATGTGGAGTTGCTGGAAGCCGTTGAGTCTGTTAGAGGCCACAGTTCTGGGGACAGAGTGCCACTTGTCCTTTAAGATCTTACTACTGTGCTAAGAATGTAAGGTTCTGACTGTTCTTTACAAGAACCCCTCATGGTTATCTTTGAGCAATTTGTGTTCCCGAGAGAGATGAACTCTTTATCTCCTGTCCACTAAGCAGTTTGTTTACTGTTTTCCTGAAAAGTGATAGAATCTCCAAATCCCTAAGTTTGGAGTTTCTCCATTGAGATGCAAAACAACTGGATGTGACCACATGTGTGAGGACTCTATCCTATTGTCTCCATAGAGCCAAGAGGCAGGAAGCACCTTGGTTGGCAAAATCCCTGTTCTAAGTAGATCCTATGGCCAATCCACGGTGTACTTATTCTGATGTCATGTTGGGAACATGGTATCTTACACCAAAGAAAGCTGAAGGTTGATTAAAGGTGCTAAAGACTTTACTTTGAAATAAATGGATTCTGAGTTTTAGATTTTAAAAAAAATTTTGAGATTATAATTACAATATTTCTCTACCCACTTTTCTTCCTCCAAACTCTCCCATATACCTCTCCCCACTCTCCTTCAAATTCATTGTCTTTTAAAAAATTCATTAATTGCTATTGCATTTATATATGTATATTCATATATATTTGTTAAGTCCAACCTGCTCAGACTGGGTAATGTTATGTGTATGTATGTATTCTGGGCTGACCATCTGGCACTGAGCAACCAGTTGGGTCTCTTTCCTGGGGAAGTCCACCCCTCCCACTCCCATTTTTGCTCAGTTACCTATAGTTCTTTGTGCATTGTTGAGGCCTAGTAGGGATTTCCTGCATCTACACTGACATGTTCATCCTGTTCAGCTCATATTTGGAGGGTCATATTGGTGACGACTCATAGGTGTAGCTTCTGATATTACTAGGAGATACAAACTCTAGTCCAGGTTATTTGTATCGGTACTTACAATAAGAAGTCAGTGAGATATAGAAGAAGAGGCAAAGATAGCGAAAGTGGATACTTGCCTTGCTAATAGTGGATTTGGAAATGGAGGCTTCCATGATTCACTGAAGACGTCAAAAAACAGAAAACAGCAGTTTTCAAGAAATCGAGGATTGCAGTCCTCAAGCCGCACGGGTTGCCATTTAATTCTACCAACAGTTATCTGAATATACGTATTGGTAACTTTCCCCCCATAGCCTGGCCCAGTCACCCTTGAGTTTTGACCATATTCACACGAATGCAAGAATGCAGATTCTGAACCGGTACAGCTGCATTTTCATCTCCAGCAGGGTTCTCAACCTGTGGGTTGTGACCACTTTGGGGGTTACATACTAGGTATTCTACAGAGCAAATATTTGCATTAACATCCACAACAGTGACAAAACTACAGCTTCAGTAACAACAAAACGGTTTTATGGTTGGGGGTCACCACAGCATGAGGAACTATATTAAAGGGTCACAGCATTAGGAAGGTGGAGGACTGCTAATCTTTGGAATGGTGAGAGAAAGAGGAAGTGAGTCTTTGAACTCTATGCATGTAAAAGATATGCCTGTACACACTCAAGCAGGTTCAGATGCTTGTGTTGGTTGGTTTTCTCAAAGGGAATTCTTTGTCTCAGGAGTTCCATGTCCTCAGCAAATGTCCATAAAGCAAGAACAGGAAAACTGGTCGGTTTTCAAACACAGTAGCATCAAATTACAGGACCACCGTTATTTTCTGGGATTAGACAGTGGGACAAAGGCCTTTTGTTTTGATATAGGCTGAATGGTATGCTGAGGTCTGTTAGACTTCGGAGGCCTGGGCTTCATTTCTGCCTCTAGAAAGCAATAACTAGAGAATCCTAAACTGCTTAGTGGGTCTTGCCGAGATTCCATTTTGAATTTCATCTCTTTTTTTATGGGTGGGGACCAAATCCAAGGCACTGAAGACTCTAGGAAAGTGATCTAACATTGAACCAAATGCCCAATTGTTACTTCTTATGTTGCCTGCTGTAATGATAAGTTAGCAGCAAAGGCATAAAACTGAATTAAATTTCTTAATTTATAAAAGGGAAGATACCACAAGTATATAATGCTTTAAGTAATACAGCATGAAAATTAATGACTTGTGAAGGGACTTAAAACTCCTCCTCTACCCCATCTCACACACACTACACATATAACACACACACACACACATCATACACACACACCATACACACCACACACATTACACATACTGCACCCACACACATCATACATACCACACACATATGCAAAGACACACCAAACATGTGTTTACACACAGTCACATACACCAGACCCACTACAAATATACACCCCTCCTCACACACATATACACACTGTATATACATACACATTCACACATGTGGGTACCCCCCACACACACAAACACACACACACATCTACATATGCCATACATTCATACTACACACACACACCACATACACATGCTTATGCCATACATGCACACTACATACACATACTACATATGCACATCCTACACATGCATGCACATACACAGAAGAGAGAGAGAGAGAGAGAGAGAGAGAGAGAGAGAGAGAGAGAGAGAGAGAGAGAGAGAGAGAGAGAGAGAACAGGTGAGTAGTCCTGTATCAGTAGTGGTTAGTCCTGCTGCAACTGTGTTATTGGCTTTCAAGCGTTCCTATTTCCCTAGCTTCTTCAGATGCCTGCTCCCTGAGTATTCATATCCATAAAATGCAGCGTTAGACAGCAAGTGTTTCTTCCTGTTCTTTTCCTAATGCCTACTAGGCATTTTCTCTGAATGCCTATTCAGAATTGACCCTCAAAACCCACAGTCACTGTCTGGAAACATTTTAGTATCTTCTTACTTCTTTAGGGAGGAATTTGAAATCAGCATTTATTATCAGACATGGTTCTGTTAAACCTCAGTCACCAAAGTTTTATAAAATGAGAGAGGTCTTAGGCTGATGACCTCTAATTCAGAGATGAAGAAGCCTTATGTCCTGAGATTTAAGGATGGAGTAGTGTCTGGTACACTGAGAGCTGCACCTGGCTTTCTGACTTTGCAAGGTTTTAAACTTTTATTCCCCCATCTCTAAACACATGGGCTAACATGCTGTTTCTTTGTGATATGGCAGCGAGACAGAGATACAGAAATGTGAAGCATCCCTGTCTTACTTTCCTGGTGCTATTGTATTAATGCTCCTGTGTTTTCTATCTGTCTGAGTAGTAGCTACAGCAAGTACACATGCACTCACGGTAACAGGCTCCTAGGGATGGCCTTCTCTGACATAGCTGTGGAATTAGTGGGCCTGCTTGAGCAGGGAACAAAGAAAGCGACAAAGTAAATTTGAACATGGAATCCTGGGCAGGTTGCAGAACATTTCTAACGGCCATTTTACTCTCATTTTCTCCAAACTAAGGAATACATTATTCTTTAGATACAATACGTCTCCGTGTACTTAGCCGTACCTAAGATTAAAACAAAATCTTGAGAATTTTGAGAACTCTTGTGTTAAGAAGCCAGGCAAATAACTAATATAGAATGGAACTCGAATTACTCAGTGGAACTAAATTAATGTGTCACGGAAGGAGTTAAAGATACATGCTAAAATTTCTGTTGACAATGGAGAATTATTCTGAATTTGAAATAGCCCCAGATTCAGGACACATTTCTCACGCCATTAAATCATACAGTGAGGGGGGTGGGGTGGATGAGAAGGTGGTGGAATCACCCTCTCAGGGCAAAGGGCAGGGGGCATGGGGTGAAGAACTCTTAGAGGCGGGGCCAGGAAGGGGGGGCACATTTGGAATGAAAATAAATAAATAAATAAAACAATTTAAAAACGCATGCCCGTGTGAACTACTTTTCAAACTAAACTAAATAGCTCAGACAATGCTAAAAGTAAAAAAAAAAAAAATCTGGTTTGACCCACTTCCTGAAACAGCCAGGCTCACCTCTGAAGTTGTGAATCTAAATCTCCTTTGGTTTGGTAATCAGCACATCTGGGAGCAGGTAGTAGACTGGCAAAGGCAGGAACCCCAGGCTTGGAAAGTTGTTCTCCAGGCATTTCTGCAGAAGCTTTATGGAAATAAAGACCTAGGGGTTTGCTTACTTTTTGCTCACAGTCTTAGTCTCTACACTGACCGACCTCTGTCTGTTCCTTATATCACTTTGATTCCTTAGCCATATACAGTCTCCCTGCATCCTCCCCTGACTGCCCACTGCCAGAACAGCAGCATACAAAAGCAAGTTGCTTGGGATTTCCCAGAGAGGCAGATACTATGCCAAGCAAAAGGCTGGATAAGGTGTTTTTGAGTCCCTCCCTGCCTGCCTTGGACCTCACTGAAAACCAGCATTTCTCTGACTTTAATACACATTAAAAAGTTTTAAAGTAGTAAAGTGAGTAAAAAAAATAAGAAAAGAAACTTCTGAGAATTATAACATATTAATGAGAGTATGGTAGTCAAATATTGGTTTCAAATTTCTCCTTTAAAATCTTTTTTTTTTTAAAGATTTTAAAGTAGCTCAAATTTTTGCTTGTTCCACTTCGAATTCACATGTTTTCTTCATTCTGCTAATATGGCTTCACATTTCTTTGAGATATTTGTTTCTCTGTTTTCCATTTTTCCCCCTCATCCCATCCTCTTGGAAAAGTTTCTTTAGGAGACACTTATTCCTCCATACAGTTTTCCATTAAAATATGTTTAAACAAAAGTTTTCTCTGTTTAGTTTTGTCTACATCCTACAAATTAACCTATATTCCATATTTATATTTAATTCAGACTTTGTTCTACTTTTCAAGATGCTGAATTGTATTGCTAAGGCATGGTAAAGTTACTGAAAATTCTTATTTGATTTGGATGTGGGTTACACATGTGTTCATTTTTAAGAAGCGCTTGATTCATTAAGCTGTACAGATTGATTTATATAGTTGATACTATAGGATATTCCAGTGCATTCCAGTTTAAATTAGAAAGTGTATTCTTAAATTTCCAAATATTTTGATAATTATTAAGTTATCTTTTGACTATCTTAGTTTGACTACATTTGCATTATTTCAGTCCTTTGCTAACAATTGCTGGATGTTTAACAAAAAAATATAGCATGCTAAGATTAAAACACAATTTATAAAAGTTTTTGAAGGCAGTGTTTGGAAAAGACCGAGTTATGTTGTTCAATATTTACACAGTTATAGTTTTCTGCTTCAATTATCTCTATTAATTTCTGTTAGTTTTAAAGAGTTTTTGATGATATACAATAGAATTATTTTTTAAAGGATACAATATTTTAGATATTATATTTAGAAGATTAAATATTGGTGTTGGGACAAGTACAACTTTTTATTAAGCTTCTCTACTTTGGGTGTGAGAACCTCTTATGCACATAAAATGTAACTGAGTTGATGAGAACTAAGACTTTGCTAACAGAAGTTAACATCAGAAGTTCACATAGTGGCTACCTTTGCTAGGTCTATCTTCTGAGGCAGAGGGCAATAGAAGTTCCAGGCTGTGCATCTGTATATGTACAATCTGTATATTGTAGGTTGGTAGCAGCACTGGTCTAGCTGCTGAGGAAGAGAATGAAACTATGTGCTTATACTTGTTATTTTAGAGTTCAGAAGGCAAACACAGGAGGATAATATTTCAGGCCTCTGTTACTGATTTAGAGTTTCAGGACAGTTTAGGTTATAAAATGGAACCATTCAAAATAAAATAAAATAAAATAAAATAAACAAAGAAACAAAGGAAGGGAGGAGTGAAGGAAGAGGGAAAAAAGAAAATATTGTACAGACCCAGCTTTAATACTTTCCAAGAAACAAACATAAAATTCACCAGTCCAGGATGCATTTGCATCCAGAGATGTTACTCACTGCAAATCAATAAAGAATGTATCTTCTATTATGAAAGTAACAAATACTTAAAATTTCTTTTTATAAGAATACACTTGAGTCCATAATATGCTACAGAAAGATACATATTATCTTCTAATTGCTTTTTACACTAGTCTCATTCTTTTTTGATAATCTCCTATGAATAGGAAAAATGATGGATCTGAACTGAATTTCAAGTTTATGCTGATGCTTATTGACAAATCTCAGTTACTAGTATCTATAAAATTTCTTTAAAAGACCAACAAAATTGGCTAACTTTTGCAAAACTAAAGAAAAATACTACTGTCAGAATAAAAATAGTGATGGAGACATCATTGTGGGCTGCAAGCCCATGGTAAAGATGAATAGAAGATTTTGCACACAACTTCCTCAGGATGAATGTGAAAACTAGGATGAAAAACAGAGAATTGAGTCTGAAAAGATCCTATGTTTACCAGTGAAATTAAACTGCTAAATTAGGAACTTTAAAAATAACAATGATAGTGGGATATTAAATAAATCCTAAGAAATGATGTAAAATAGCACCATTCACACAGAAATAGAACTCTAATAGACACTCTCTCTCACCTAAACAAAAGTTACTGAGGGCATACAAAAGTATTGCCACTCTAAGTATAGATGAAAATAAGATGTTAGCAGAGAGAACCTGAGAACATGCAAAGAACACAGTAAGAAGTCACGATGAAGTTAGGTTTGAGACACAAATACACAGTCACTGTAACATCCAAATATGTCAACAAAACTCACCGTTGCATCTCTGAAATGGAGGGGGAAAGAATATATTGTTGACTGGAGAATAAGTATTGGACAGAAATAGATGCTCAGTTATGATAAAAATTTATAGTCATCTAGGGAATAAAAACATTTCACTATGATTGGAATTCTGCCAGTACCTCATAGTAAATATTACACTTAATGACTAAATATTAAACTTTCCCACAAATCTCAGGAAAGGACTTTTACTTAACACTATACTCATGTGAAGCCAGGTAAAATTGAATGAGTGAATGAATATATGAGCATATATATATATATATATATATATATATATATATATATGAAAAAAATCACATTTAGAGAAACATGGCAGTAAAGACATGCAACCATTGCAGTCTGACAGCACCTAACAGTCTGGCATTTGCCTCATGCGGATGCTTCCGCTGGATCTTCTATGTTCACATAGACCCATGGTCCAAGCTTTTTATTATTGAGTTGTTTATGCATGAGGCAAAAGTTGTGCCTATAATGATGAATAAACACATGTAAAAATGAATTATAGGCAATCTGAACTAATAAAAAATTGATTTCTTTAATGAGTAGTAAATCCTTACATATCCATCGCCAGTCTAGAAGTGCATGCTGGGTTACCTTCTCTGACATCATCAAAGTAGTTCATTGAGCTATCTGATGACACATGGTCTCTTAGTTTCCCTGAACATGTAGAGATTCACGAACAATTGTATAGGTTTTGTGTCCAGAGAATAATCATGTAGGATATATATTAGAGATCTTGATATTTTTTTCCTGGAAGTGATTATATAACCAATATGCATTTGGATTTAGACAGTGTGAATGGCCTCCTTCCCAGATTCTTCCTTTTTAGGCCTTCAAACTTTATGTTTCTTACTCTATTCAATGAGAATTCTCACTCGATCAAACACACATCTGATGGATTATGTTTAGATACATGGAACACATCTGTTTAAAGCTCTGACAGTGGACCATGAGATAAAATTGGTATTGATAAACTGATTAATGCATCTTCCATATAGTTAATGCAGGCTTTCCTGGGATGACACCTATAATTGGGGAAATGATTGGAGTATTAATTGGTTATATTCATTCAGAAGATTAAAATAAAGTAGAAACCCTCATGAGTTTGGAAAGGGAATGGCAGCAATGGCAGGGGTGTGCCTGCGTATGTGTCAGATCACAGACTGTCAAGATGTTTGATATTGGGGTTTGGGATAATAAAAATTCATCTAGGGGTTTTGTTGTTGTTGTTAAAAATATTGCTTACAGCATATCTCAAGGCTCCAAAAGATGATATAGTTAATACAAAATTTCATATGGAGGTAGAAATAAAAGTAGAATTGGAAGTTTTTTTCTCCCTCCTTGGCACTCCCATTCAGCTCCCAAATTTACCTGTGGAAAAATTTACTTTGCTTACACATGTTTAGGTTTGAATTATTAATGCATTAAAAACAGGCAAAGACAGAGAAACCCTGTCTCGAAAAACCAAAAAAAAAAAAAAAAGAATAAAAAAAAAACAGGCAAAGAATATTCCATTACTATTTTTCAAGCCCTGTGTACATAAACCTTTCTACTGCTCCACATCTCCTCTAGCACTTGGTGTCATTGGCAATCCTGACTTTATACTTATAGATGTGTAGTGGTTCCCTATTTTTGCTTTAATTTGTAATGGTCATGAGGCAAAGTATCCTTTTAAATGCATACCTGCCCTCTTCGATTTCTTTCTTCAGAGACTTGAAGTTCTTGTCACATAGATCTTTCACTTGCTTAGTTAGAGTCACACCAAGGTATTTTATAATATTTGTGACTATTGGAAAGGGTGATGTCTCTCTAATTTCTTTCTCAGCCTATTTATCCTTTAAGTAGAGGAAGGCTACTGATTTCTTTGAGTTATTTTATATCCAGACACATGACTGAAGTTGTTTATCAGATTTAGGAGTTCTCTGGTGGAATTTTGGGGGTCACATAAGTATACTATTATGTTATCTACAAATAGTGATATATTGACTTCTTCCTTTCTTATTTGTATTCATTTGACCTCCTTTGTTGTCTATTTGCTCTGGCTAGGACTTCAAGAACTATATTGAATAGATAGGGAGAGAGTGGGAAGCCTTGTCTAGTTCCTGATTTTAGTGGGATTGCTTCAAGTTTCTTTCCATTAGTTTGATGTTGGTTACTTGTTTGCCGTGTATTGCTTTTACTAAGTTTAGGTATGGCCTTTGAAGTCCTAGGCTTTTATCATGAAGGGCTGTTGAATTTTGTCAAATGCTTTCTCAGCATCTAATGAAATGATCATGTGATTTTTTTCTTTTGAGTTTGTTTATATAGTGGATTACATTGATGGATTTCTGTATATTGAACCATTCCTGCATCCCTGGGATGAAGTTTACTTGATCATAATGAATGATCATTTTGATGTGTTCTTGGATTTGGCTTGGAAGAATTATAATGAGTAATTTTGCATCAATATTAATAAGGGAAATTGGTCTGAAACTCTATTTCTTTGTCAGGTCTTTGTGCAGTTTAGGTATCATAGTAATTTTGGCTTCATAGAACAAATGGGTAGTGTTCCTTCTGTTTCTATTTGTGGACTAGTTTGAAGAGTATTAGTATTAGGTCATCTTTGAAGGTCTGATAGAACTTGGCACTAAACACATCTGGTCCTGGTCTCTTTTTGGTTTGAAGACTTTTAATGACTACTTCTATTTCTTTAGGGGTTATGGAACTGTTTAGATGGTTTATCTGATCCTGATTTAGCTTTGGTCCCTGGTATCTGTCTAGAAAATTGTCCATTTCATCCAGATTTCATAGTTTTGTTGAGTATAGGCTTTTGTAGTAGGATCTGATTACTTTTTGGATTTCCTCAGTTTCTGTTATTATATCTCCCTTTTTGTTTCTGATTTTGCTGATTTGGATACTATCTTTGTGCCCTCTGGTTAGTCTAAGGGTTTATCTATCTTGTTGATTTTCTCAAAGAAACGACTCCTGGTTTGATTGATTCTTTGTATAGTTCTTTATATTTCTATTTGGTTGATTTCAGCCCCAAGTTTGATTATTTCCTCCCATCTACTCCTCTTGGGTGTATTTGCTTCTTTTTGTTTTAGAGCCTTCAGATGAGCTGTCAAGTTGCTAGTGAATGCTTTCTCCAGTTTCTTTTTGGAGGCACTCAGAGCTATGAGTTTTTCTCTTAGCACTGCTTTCATTGTGTCTCATAAGTTTGGGTATGTTGATCCTTCATTTTCACTAAATTCTAAAAAGTCTTTAAATTCTTTCTTTATTTCTTCCTTGACCTTTATTACTTCCTTATCATTGAGTAGAGTGTTGTTCAGCTTCCACATGTATGTAGGCTTTCTATTGTTTTTGTTGTTATTGAAAAGTAGCCTTAGTCCATGGTGATCTGATAGAATGCATGGAATTATTTCAATCCTCTTGTATCTGTTGAGGCCTGTTTTGTGACCGAATATGATCAGTTTTGGAGAAGGTACTGTGAGGTGCTGAGGAGAATGTATATTCTTTTGTTTTAGGATAAAATGTACTATAGATATCTGTTAAATCCATTTGGTTCATGACTTCTGCTAGTTTTACTGTGTCTCTGTTTAATTTCTGTATCCATGAACTGTCCATTGATGAGAGTAGGTGTTGAAGTCTCCCACTATTATTGTTTGAGGTGCGACGTGTGCTTTGAGCTTTAGTAAAGTTTATTTTATGAATGTGAGTGCCCTTGAATTTGACTTAGATATTTAGGATTGAGAGTTCTTCTTGGTAGATATTTCCTTTGATGAGTATGAAGTGTCCTTCCTTATCTTTTTTGGTGACTTTAGGTTGAAAGTTGATTTTATTCAATATTAGAATGGTTACTCCAGCTTGTTTCTTAGGACCATTTGCTTGGAAAATTGTTTTCCAGCCTTTTACTCTGAAGTAGTGTCTGTCTTTGTCACTGAGTCAGGTTTCCTGTATGCGGCAAAATATTGGGTCTTGATTACATATCCAGTCTGTTAGTCTGTCTTTTTATTAGGGAAATGGGTTCATGGATATTAAGAGATATTAAGGAAAAGTGATTGTTGCTTCCTTTTACTATTGTTGTTAGAGGTGGAATTATGTTTATGTAGCTATCTTCTTGGTTTGTTAAAAGAAGATTTTTTTTTCGCTTTTTCAAGGGTGTAGTTTCCCTCGTGTTGGAGTTTTCCATTTATTATCCTTTGAAGGGCTGGGTTTGTGGAAAGATATTGTGTAAATTTGGTTTTGTCATGGAATATCTTTTTTTTCCATCTATGGGAATAGAGAGTTTTACTGGGTATAGTAGCCTGGGCTGACATTTGTGTTGTCTTAGGGCTGTATGACTTCTGCCCAGGATCTTCTGGCTTTTAGTCTCTGGTGAGAAGTCTGGTATAATTCTGATAGGTCTGCATTATGTGTTACTTGACCTTTTCTCCTTACTGATTTTAATATTCTTTCTTTGTTTTGTACATTTGGTATTTTGATTGTTATGTGACAGAAGGTATTTCTTTTCTGGCCCAATCTATTTGAAGTTCTGTAGGCTTCTTTTGTGTTCATGGGCATTGCTTTCTTTAGGTTGGGGTAGTTTTCTTCTATAATTTTGTTGAAGATATTTACTGGCCCTTTAAATTAGGAATCTTCACTATCTTCTATACCTATTATCCTTAGGTTTGGTCTTCTCAATTTGTCCTAGATTTCCATATCTCCCATACTCATGGATTGGCAGGATTGATATAGTAAAAATGACTATCTTGTTGAAAGCAATCTACAGATTTAATGCAATCCCCATCAAAATTCCAACTCAATTCTTCACAGAGTTAGAAAGAACAATTTTCAAATTCATCTGGAATAACAAAAAACCCAGATAACTAAACCTATTCTCAACAATAAAAGAACTTCTGGTGGAATTGCTATCCCTGACCTCAAGCTGTACTACAGAGCAATCGTGATTAAAAACTGTACGATAATGGTACAGAAACAGGCAGGAAGATCAATGGAACAGGATTGAAGACCCAAAAATGAACCCATACACCTATGGTCACTTGGTCTTTGACAAAGGAGTTAAAACCTTACAGTGGAAAAAAGACAGCATTTTCAACAAATGGTGCTGGTTCAACTGGTGGTTAGCAAGTAGAAGGATGCAAATTGATTTATTCTTTTTATTTATTTATTTATTTTCTAAGTTTTTTTTATTTACATTCCAAATCATTTCCCCTTTCCCGTTTCCTCCCTCCCCGAAAGTCCCATAAGCCCCCTTCCCTCCCTCTTTTCCCCATTCAACCCCCTCTTGTTTCTCTGTCCTGGCGTTCCCCTACATCCAGTCTTTCCAGGACCAGGGGTCTCTCCTTCCATCTTCTTAGAAATCTATTGATATGCGAAATGTGTCTAGGGTATTCCGAGATTCTGGGTTAATATCCCCTTATCAGTGACTGCATACCATGTGTGTTCTTTTGTGATTGGGTTACCTCACTAAGGATGATATTTTCAAGTTCTGACCATTTGCCTAGGAATTTCGTGAATTCATTGTTTTTGATTTATTCTTATCTCTTTGTACAAAGCTCAAGTCCAAGTGGATCAAGGACCTCCACATAAATCCAGATTCATTGAAACTAATAGAAATGAAACTGAGGAAGAGCCTCGAGCGCATGAGCACAGGGGAAAATTTCCAAAGCAGAACACCCATAGCTTATCTTCTAAGAACAAAAATTGACAAATGGGGCCTCATAAAATTACCAAGCTTCTATAAGGCAAAGGATACTGTCAATAGGACAAAAAGGCAACCACCAACTGGGGAAAGATATTTTCCAATCCTACATCTGATAGAGGGCTAATATCCAATATATGTAAAGATCTCAAGAAGTTAGACTCGAGAGAAACAAATAACTTTATTAAAAATGGGGTACAGAGCTAAACAAAGAATTCTCAACTGTGGGGTGGGGAAAACCTGGCTGTAGCCAGGTGACTGTAGGGGTGGAGTCCAGTCAGAATGATGGCCACAGGGTTATTTCCAACAGATGGTGAAGCAGTGGATACTTTTATTCTGTTGTGAGAGAATTGTATCAATAGCAAGAAACTCAGGCATGTACCTAGTGGCTGAACCCTTGGGGATTTAGTCCTGGTTTGTAGGGATTATTTAACCCCCCAAAACAGAGGAGGAACTGAGAAATTAGTTTCATGCCCAGGAACTAACTTCTCTCATTTTACAAACTACCTCTCTCTTAAGGAAATTATATATGACAAGTCTTACTATATCCTTTCTGTAAGGATTCATTTTTGCATCACTCAGTTGCAGAAATGACTTACTATGCTGAATTGTGACATTAAAGAAAATCATATATTCTCATCATATAGATGTCCTCAGATTGAGCAACTACATTTAAAAGACTTGTAACATGTAAAAATGTATTTCAGAATGCTGTTTTAAAAGATAGAAGCATTCCAGAAGTTTCCTGACAGAGATCATGTGATTAACCAATTGGTGCAATATATACAAGAGACATGGAATTATTTGTATAAAACTTACAGCTTCAAAATTTATGGCAGTAATATAAACTCATGAATGTCCCTGGCTGCTGGAGGGAATTCTCAGCAGTAGCTAGATGACGGATGATGTGGCGGGGTGTGATAACAAGTACAGCTGCCTCTATAAAGATGAAACCATAACAGGCTAAATAATAAATCCTCCTGAAGGAATCTCTTAATGTGACAATCTAGTTTCTGGTTTCTCTGCGATGGGATTCTATCATCTTCTAGTCTCACCCAATGTATAAGTCAACTTTCCATTGTTTCTCATCTTACTTCTTCAAGTGTGGTAAACAAGATACGCTTAGGTAATATATTAAAAGTAAACCTACAAAATGGCATAAATATCTGATAAAGTGTACACCTTAGGAAATAATTTTCTAGAACAATTTTACCTTTAGTAATGGAATGATTCAATGCTCTTAGATTGTTTTAAAGTCTGATGATTCCTTATGACTGCTAAGTATTCCAAGATATTAAATGCTTCAAAGCTTTAGAAGTTATTGGTAGAAATATCTTCATAAAATCAAATGATTTATAAACAGATGCTAGGATGCTAAGTAGACAGAGGAGAACTTTAACTTTTGCTGATATGGTGAAAATCTTGGGTTGGCTGTGAAGAAACAATAATTAAATATGCATGACAGGTCTTGAATTCTAATGTATAAACATGCAAAATGAGCAGTATGAACAAATCTGGTCTCTTAAAGTATACTTACACTCAGGAAAAATTTATAGTTTAATCCAAAGGAAAAAAACATTTTCTTTATGTCAAAATATTCTTGACAAGCTTGAAAATCTAAATGTAAATAATGAGACTTATCTGGCGATATCTATACAAAGCAAGTCAGTGTTACTTATTGTACATGAAGAAATGGTAACAACCCATCAATAAACGGAGACAGGAGTGCTCAGTGAGGAGACCAACTTCCAAATGGAAGAGGGTGGTCTGTGATGCATTCTTTAGGTACAGATGTTGTAATGGAGGCAAGATGAGAATGGTCATATCCATTTCTACCCATTTACTCAACAACAACAACCACCATTATATTAGATTATATTACATTATATATAAATGATCTTGAATTATATAAAACATATTACTTAAAACATTCATTTCTGGGAAGAAAGTTCAATGGTTAAAGTATTCGTGGTATAACCAAGAGGACTGGGGTTTGGATTCCCCAGATACCCATAAACACTAGGTGGGTTTAAGCACATTAGAGTAATTCTAGCCTAGGAAGGTAGAGACAGGATTTCTAAAGAATGAGCTGAATATTGAGACTAGCCATATCAGTAGGCTTTCATTTTGACTGAGGGTGCCTGTCTCAAAGAATTAGGTTGAAGAGTGATTGAGGAAGAACCTGATAGCAACTTCAAGCTTTCACATGTCCATGTGGCAACATGCATTTGCACACATGTATGTCTCCACACATGCACACATAAACACACTGCATAATACCACATATACAAATTGTAAAAGGAATTTTCCATATGGCCTAATCATACATGGTATTATTAGTAGTAACTTCTAATTTTTGGGAATTTATCAATTTCTTCAATTTAGAAAGCTAGTCTAACAATAACAAATGGATTTTTACTGTGCCATAAATTAGCCTGACATCTACATAGATTCTTTTTAAAAAAATTCAGCATATATGTGCCAAGTAGGATAAAATATATTTCATTTCTCCACATCCTGTATTTTGAACATTGTCCCGACATATTTAAGAAAAGCAGGCCTTTAACTCTCAAACTAATTTAGACAATAAATCTTGTGCTTCTAATATGAATATATAGCTGTATATTTTAGTTAATTTAAATTTACTAGATTCTCATTTTAGACTTCAAGACAATCTGCTTCCAAGGATGAGAATTTTGTTATACATTGAAAGCAATGAAAATATACAACTCACACAAAAACTTGAAACATATTGAAAAACAATGTTACACCATGTTAGCATGAGCTGCTCATTCCATATCATCCCGATGTAGGACAAATGGAAACAAAATGTTAGATAAGGGAGTCAGAGAACCTCAGATATATGGAATATGAGCTTTCATGTTATTCCTTACTTTGTTTCTCTGGTTTCCTCCCCTCCCATCCTACTCCACACAGAATTATTTGAATAGAAACTGCCCTTTCCTGTGCACCAATTTCATCAAGGTCAATTGAGTTAGATATATATTTCTAAAGAACTATTTCATCATAATGAATTACTCAGAATCAGGGTCTTAGGCAAATCAGACTTAGGAAATTACCTTCTTTTATATTGCTTACAGCAAAAGATAATTTAGTTATTCCTTTATCCTCAAAACTTTTAAACAGAGAAAGATTATGACACATTGGCCAACCATAAGACATGTTTACTATGTGGCAAAAAATAAATGTTGCTGAGTCAGAATAACTTTATTCTTTATACTGACTTGAGCCATGTGCTTTCTAACAACAACAGCAATAATAACAACAAAGACAGTATAAAACAGAGATCGTTTCCAGGTCTTTTTATTTAATGGATCAGATGAATGGTATCCTTTGTTTTATACTGTTTGTTAGCTTTGAGATGATCAAATTTGGCAGAATGTTTGAGAATTAGTTTTAGAATCTAGGAGAAATATAAGTAAATAGATAACAATAATCAGCTGTTTTGTTTGCAAATCATCTCACCTCAAAAATAATGGTCAAGAGCTGAAGCTCTTGCTGTTCTTGCAGAGGATCTGGGTTTGCTTCCTAGCACCCACACAGTTGCTAAAAACCATCTGTACCTCTAGTTACAGAGAATCCAATGCCTTCTTCTGGCCTTCATGGGCACTGTACGCATGTGGTACGCAGACAGACACTTAGACAAAACACCATATACATAAAATGAAAAGAAATATTTTAAAAACAGTGGTGAAAAATACTATGATACACACTGTTCTTCCTGATATTATTTCATTTAAATCAATACAGTATTCTTCATCTCAAAAATATGCCAACTTAGTATTTTAGAGCCAATTAAAAAACTAACCTGTTTCAGAAGGGGTTCTATTAGTATTAGTGACTTGTTAATACATTCATGTGCTTACAAGAATTATTGCCAGGAGGTGGTGGCACTTGTCTTTAATCTTACCACTTAGGAAGCAGAGGCTGGTGGATCTCTGTGAATCTGAGGGCAGCATGGTTTACAGAGTGAGTTCTAGGGTTGGCAGAGATATACCAAGAAACAGTGTCTTGAAAAACCCAAACACCAAACACAACCAAAACAATAAAGAATTACTGAGTGCATTTACTAATTTATTACAAGAAGATCAATAAACTAGCATATTTTTCCTTATACTGATAAATAGCATTAAGTATAACTATACTAATATAAAATTAAGGCTACAGTTCTTTTATTATTGTATACAGTTAATATGGTATCATATCATCATCAAATTTTACTGATAGGCTAACTTAAAATAGGCTGTGGCTTACCTGCTGTATCTTATGTTTGGGTAGGAAAACAGATAAAAGTTTACCACTCAAATGTTGTCTTTCCCTTGGGTGGGATGGGTTAAGTGTTAGTAAACAAGACTAGTGATGTTATATGTTTTAGACCAACAATACTAACTGATATAAATAAGTCTGCATCTTTCTAATAAACTGAATATTATTATAAAATAGAAGTAGATGTCTCCTTTATTTGTGAAGCCTGGTTTCAGCTTTCCCAATTTACTTTAGTTGTTTTTATGGTTGAGAATGCTGGATTTGTTTTATGTTAGATTTTTTTTATACTAGATTTCCTACATTATCTAGTGAAAGTTTTTGTTAGTAATGAAACATTTGCAAGAAAAATGCACATTACCAAACGTATTAGATGTCTCCCATGGGCTGCATTTCAAATAGCTAAAGATAAAATCAAACCTTTGGAGAGTATTTGTTGGCATGAAGTTGGGAGTCAATGAAGAAATGATTCCATCAGAAAATCACTGCTTCACATTGACATAGCTCCCCTATCTAGCATGCTCAAGCATTTATCTTCTATTTCCTGCTTTGTTTCCAAGCACTTGTCTCACATTTAATGTGGGATCCACAAAGCTAACAGAGGTGAAAGAAAAATGTTTAGTATTTATTATCCTTTAACACATCAACAAGAGTAGCCTGGATCAGCTATGAAACATTATTAAAATGTGGGGGAAGAATTTTCCATTTATAGAGATAACTCTTGGCACTCTGATTCAATCAGAAGGAACAAAATTAACCATGGTCGTGTCAGATTAAGATACAAAATTGACTCAAATTGCTCAGATACCTGAAGAACTGAAAGGATGGAGAAGACTAACAGTTCATACATGTATATATCAAAACCAAATAAACAGTTCAAGAAAAGGACCTCAAATTTTTTCCAGACACGATGAATCCATGAAAACAATTCTTTTTAAGTAATGGAAAACATTTATTTTTTAAGTTGACTGTAATTGAGTTGTCTGTTTTTCTATTTGTGTCATAGAATAAGGATTACATGGAAGAAAAAACTATAAACTCCCCCTTAAATTCTTAAGAAAAATGGCAATTATATTAATATATTTTAAAGATGTGCTCTGATAAAATTACAAAATAGTCTTTGAAAAAAAATAACAGCAAACAATACCCCCATACCCCTTAAAACAGAAAAATAAATATACAAACAAACACAGGACCTTGTTGGTTAAGAACACTTGCTGAACTTCCAGAGGACTTAAATTCAGGTCCTAAAACACGGAACCTGACTACCTGTAAGTCCAGTTCTTGGGGATCCAACTCTTCTGACCTCCAATGACACCAGCAGCACCCACATGCACATATCCCCTCGTAGACATCCAGTTACACTTAATTAAAATAGTAAAAATAAACATAACAATCCCCAGTAAAGGTTGCCTCTTGGAATCTCAGAGTAAAAGAAAGCAGCCTTGAAACACTGCTGTCCTAAACAGAAAGGGTGAAGTCATTTTACAGGAACACCCTAAGGAGTGAGGCTAAGGTGTGGGAAGGGAAGCAGCTTTCTTAATCTCCAGCCCTGCATTCCAGCAGACTCACACTTTCTCTTGGGGTTACAAGGGAAAAGTACCAGGTCATCATTTGCTGCTCCAGAGACCTTTTTTATATTATTCCATCTCTTTTGTTTTTCGTAATTGATATAAAAGACATTTTTACCAAGGACAACTCTGCTTATAATTAACCCAAGGGGCTTATATTTTTCAACTCCTGGGATAAAGTCATTACATTGTTAAAACCTGCTGCCAAATGATCACAGAAACAGAAAAGCTGGAATAAATTCTCATCTGGCCAAGCTGAACATAAAGTCAATGCTTGCCTTCTCTTGGGGCAAGGAGACGCACCATTGCCATGACCCAAGGTCTCCTCTTCTATTTGAATTTCTCTAGGTAATTCTGTTCATGATCCACATGCATACTACAGACAGAGGAGCTAGGACCCCAGGGCTGATGTTTATTAACATAAAGTCTATAAAAGCCAAAATGCGCACATTTCTTTCTTTCTTTCTTTCTTTCTTTCTTTCTTTCTTTCTTTCTTTCTTTCTTTCTTTCTTTCTTTTCTTTCTTTCTTTTCTCTTTTTCTTTCTTTCTGTCTTTCTTTCTTTCATATTGTACATATCATTTACAATGAGTTGGAAGTGACATTTTTATTTGATATCATGTTATGTTTCTTTATAAAATTATTTTCTCTTATGCTAGCTTGGTTACATACATTATGTCTTCAGGCATCAGCAAAACAGGACTCATTGAAAATTAGAATAAAGTAATGAAATAGGACTTCAAACTTAAAGAATCTATGAAAATACTGCTGGTGTAAGCCAAAGATTTTAAAAGACCTCAACGGTTTGTAATACCAGATGAAGAATTAAGTGCACTGATCTATGGACAACAAGATTGGCATGCCGTGCTTCATAGGCAAACATGACTGACCCTTTTATTTACATATTGCCCATGGCTTCCTCCTTGCTTACTAAAGCAAAGAAGTCATGGGGTACATCACATGGTATCCAAATTTTATTGCTGCTTCCCAGAAAGCTTTGCTGCCTCTTGCTTTAGAGGACATGTTCCCCATCAGATTAACCCTCAGACCAGCTTTCTGCCTGACCACCTGCTGCCTTACTTTAACTCAGGCCAGGAATGACTATTGCTCAATGCCAGACATGCCCCAAATGAAAAACACTCTTTCTTGGAATGAAAATAGCACCCTTGTGGGGGATTCTTCCTGCTGTCTTTATGAAGTTCATATTAACATGTTTGAAAGGAAAGATGAGAGCAAACTATAAGTAGAACAAGCAACATAAGATGTGGTGTGTGTGTGTGTGTGTGTGTGTGTGTGTGTGTGTGAAAATTGCAATTTTGAGATAGTTAAAGCCATGGGAAGACCAAAGTATACTTTAACATACTTTTAATATTTATTTTCTGTGAGGTATGCATTAGAAAAGTACAGAAATCTTATGTACATGTATGAATGAGTACATTGTAAAATCACAATTTATATATGCATGCAGATTATTGGCACATCACAGTTATCTCTAATATTTCCATCTTGCTATTGACAAACTTTCAGAGGCAAACAGTATTTTGATTTGTGTCATGTAGAAGTTCCTGCTTCACAGGACTCATGATGGTCTCTAGTACTCTCCTAGAATTTATCAAGCTGCTTGGTGCAATCTATTATACATAGTATAATTGATTACATATGAACTCCCTTGTGTTGTTGAAGATGGCTGACTTAGAAACTCAAAACCAATTAAAGACTGCATGTTAATTGAATAAGTGTCTGTTCAGTGCTCAAACACAAATGAAATGTGACACTCTTCAGTGTGCAAAGACCGGGTGAAACACTGTCATCTGCTTATGAGAGGACTACTGCTCTCATGAACTCACAGAAGCTATGTAGCCTGAATAAAACCTGTACAAGATCAAGCCAGTCAGCATTCCAGTATGGAGGTGAAAGGAGCTCACAATGCAGCCCCACACCTGTATGAGCATGAATTGACAGTTGATAGTTTCTGAGGGAGGGAGACTTTGTTATCTTTAAGGATGTGGTACCTGGTAGGTCAACCATGTTCCAGCATAAACTAGATTTTGTGTGTGTGTGTGTGTGTGTGTGTGTGTGTGTGTTTTAATAAAAAGAAATATACAAAATAGGGGAGGGGAGAGATGTGTCTCTGGAAAGACTTGAAGATAGTGATCAAAATATATTGTATTCATCTATGTAATTCTCAAAGAATTTGACAGAATTTAAGTCCTGTTCTATTAGATGGAATAGGTACTTGGTACTATTAATAAAGCCTATAATCTGTGACTGCATAGATCATAAGTCCTGGGTCCATTACTCTGCTAAATGGATACAGCATTAAAATTGTTCCTAAAGACTAGTTGTTACATTCACAGGTCAGAGAATCAGCTCTCATCAGAGAAGATACTTCTTGAAGTAGATGGTGGTCAACACCATGCCTACAATTAGTTAACATGCAGAGAATAAGAGACTTCAATGTTCTCAGCTCTGAGTGGAATGTCTATATCCTTATCCTCCCTTCAAGGATCAAGGATCTTCCTAGTAGAGGGCAAGAAGATTTTAGAAGTTAAAACTTGTGGAAGGTCTCCAGGAAACAGGGTTTTCTAGACTTAACAAGACAGAAGTATAAGTTAACTCACAATGATTGTGATAGTATGCATACACTCTTCAAAAGATCAAGTGAAACAAAATCTCTACATGGGGGTTCAGGGAATGTGGGCACATAGCCTCAGCCCTAGTTAAGAAGCTATTGGCACTTGATAGTTTCTGGGAAAGACAGAATCAATTTTCTTTAATGGTGTGACCTCTGGATATTAATCACATTCAAGGGCAGGCACACACTCACCTCAATACAGACTACACTCAATGGATTTTGACAGAGAAGGAGAGACATAGAGACCAAGAAACACAGAGAAAGAGAGAACACAAAGTTGCATGGGTAAAAAGTAGGAGTCCATCTTGGGGAGTTTAGGGGAGGGATAACATGATCAAAGTATATTGTGTCAAATGCTCAAAGGGTTAATAAAGCCATTAGAGAAGAAATTCTTTCATAGTAAATTATGTACATGTATAAAAATATTATAATGAAATCTAGTATATAGTCAATATATTTGTATTTTTGATTATTATATTCATTTTACAGATTTTATTATATTTATTATAATATTTAATATAATAATATGACATTAAATAATTTTATATTTTATATATTATATTTTATATATGTTTATATAATTAATACAATCCAGTAAAATTAGAGCTTGCAAAAAATGGGAAAAATTGACTCTGTGTTGGGTTTTATTCTCATGCATAAATATGGTTCACTTGCTCAGTAGGAAGCCATTTCACAAGCAACCATAAGAATGAGGCAAGTGAATAAGAAACACAGCACACAGTAGAATGAACTTGGAGAAACCATTTATGCATCAAGAAGGCTTTAGAGATCATACTACTGATTGACAGATTGACTTCACATTTGAAAACACTCTCAGCCACTCAGATTCTTCTAGACTTGTCATCCTCTTAGATTGCGTAAGGGAATAGAGTGCTGTTGTTGGGAGTTAACCTACATTGTGACACCATATAAACAGTACATATTACCATAGATATGTTTTGCCTAAAATTAAAAATCCTATAAAGAACAATTTTAGATATAGGATAAAGTTAAGTGAGCTACAAAGGTTCAACATAGAGCTCCTGTACCAGGATCTGAAGAATTTGGTTTATTATTAACACTCTCCCTTCAGAGAAAGATGTATTGTTTATAACTGATAAAGCTATATCATAAACTGCTGGTTTATAGCTGACATTTGGATTGAATCTTGCTGCAATACATTCCTTGAAAAAGGAATAACTATAACACATCACTCAAAGTATATTTAGAGCCTTAGAAATCCTGTGATTGTTGTGCCACAGTGCACCATACCCAAATAACACTGGGAGAGAGCTGGTCTCCCAGGAGTACTGACACACCTGTGAGCACAGGTAAGACTACCACCTGCTCAAATTCCTGGCCACAGAGGAACCTGCCCAGAGCCATCAAGACACAGGAAGCAAGGAGCAGCCTGGAACAGGATCCTTCCAGTTTCCATCTGCATCCTGGAGTTGACCCTGTGCTACAGCTGTCCATACCCAAATTCCTCCCGGAGAGAACTGGTCTCCCAGGAGTACTGACACACAGACTTGCATGAGGGACAAGTTACAGTCAGAGACAGCAAGACCAGCTAACACCAGATATAACCAGATGGCAAGAGACAAGGACAAGAACATAAGCAACAAAAACCAAGGCTACATGGCATCATCAGAACCCAGTTCTCGCACCACAGTGAGCCCTGGATACCCCAACACACCAGACAAGCAAGACTCTGATTTAAAGTCACATTTCATGAGAGAACATTAAGAAGGACATACATAAATAACTCCCTTAAAGAAATTCAGGAGAACACAGGTAAACAGGTAGAAGCCCTTAAAGAGGAAACACAAAAGTCCCTTAAAGAATTACAGGAAAACACGACCAAACAGGTGAAGGAATTGAAAAAAAAAATCATCCAGGATCTAAAATTGGAAATAGAAAAAATTAAAGAAATCATGAAGTGAGACAATCCTGGAGATAGAAAAACCTAGGAAAGAAATCAGAAGTCATAGCATTACCAACAGATTACTAGAGATAGAAGAAAGAATCT
Source organism: Tokudaia tokunoshimensis (assembly GCA_036184795.1). Lineage (NCBI taxonomy): Eukaryota > Metazoa > Chordata > Mammalia > Rodentia > Muridae > Tokudaia > Tokudaia tokunoshimensis. Next base: position 49,290,124 of record BTHU01000012.1, read on the forward strand.
CAGGTATAGAAGATATCATAGAAAACATTAACACAACAGTCAAAGAAAATGCAAAATTCAAAAAGCTCCTAACCCAAAACATCCAGGAAATTCAGGACACAATGAGAAGACCAAGTCAAAGGAAAATAGGTATAGAAGAGAGCAAAGATTCCCAACTTAAAGGGCCAGTAAATACCTTCAACAAAATCATAGAAGAAAACTTCCCTAACCTAAAGATAGAGATTCCCACAAACATACAAGAAGTCTACAGAACTACAAAGAGACTGAACCAGATAAGAAATTCCTCTCGTCTCATAATAGTCAAAACATCAAGTGCACAAAACAAAGAAAGAATACTAAAAGCAGTAAGGGTAAAAGGTCAAGTAAAATATAAAGGCAGGCCGATCAGAATTATACCAGACTGCTCACTGGAAACTATGAAAGCTAGAAGATCCTGGGCAGATCTCATACAGACCCTAAGAGAAAACAAATGCCAGCCCAGGCTGCTATACCCAGCAAAACTCTCAATTACCATAGATGAAGAAACCAAGATATTCCATGATAAAACCAAATTTACACGATATCTCTCCACAAATCCAGCCCTACAAGAATAATAGATGGAAAACTCCAACACAAGGAGGGAAACTACGCTCTAGAAAAATCAAGAAAGCAATTTTCTTTCAAAAACTCCCAAAGAAGATAGCCACACAAATATAAAAATAACATCAAAAATAACAGGAAGCAACAATCACTATTCCTTAATATCTCTTAACATCAACGGACTCAATTCCCCAATAAAAAGACATAGACTAACAGACTGGATATGTAAACAGGACCCAGCATTTTGCTGCATACAGGAAATGCACATCAGAGTCAAAGACAGTCACTACCTCAGAGTAAAGAGCTGGAAAACAATTTTCCAAGCAAATGATCCCAAGAAACAAGCTGGAGTAACCATTCTCATATTGAATAAAATCAACTATCATCCAAAGATTTTCAAAAAGGATAAGGAAGGACACTTCATACTCATCAAAAGAAAAATCTACCAAGAACTCTCAATTCTGAACATCTGTGCTCCAAATTCAAGGGTATCCACCTTCATAAATGAAACTTTACTAAAACTCAAAGCACACATTGCACCTCACACAATAATAGCGGGAGCCTTCAACACCCTACTCTCATCAGTGGACAGATCATGGAAACAGAATCTAAACAGAGACACATTGAAACTAACAGAAGTTATGGGTCAAATGATTTAACAGATATCTATAGAACATTTTATCCTAAAACAAAAGAATAGACCTTCTTCTCAGTACTTCATGGTACCTTTTCCAAAATTGACCATATATTTGGTCACAAAAACAGGCCTCAACAGCTATAAGAAGATTGAAATAATCCCATGCATCCTATCAGATCACCATAGACTAAGAGACTAGACTAAGGCTGGTCTTCAATAGCGACAAAAAACAACAGAAAGTGTGGAAGCTGAACAACACCCTACACAATGATATCTTGGTCAAGGAATAAATAAATTAATTAATTAATTAACTAAAGACATGTTACAATTTAATGAAAATGAAGAAACAGCATATCCATATTATGGGACACAATGAAAACAGTGCTAAGAGGAAAACTCACAGCTCTGAGTGCCTCCAAAAAAGAATCTGGAGAGAGCATACACTAGTAGCTTAACAGCACACCTGAAAGCTCTAGAACAAAAAGAAGCAAACACTCCCAAGAGGAGTAGAATGCAGGAAATAATCAAACTCAGAACTGAAATCAACCAAGAAGAAACAAAAAGAACTATACAAAGAAAGTCATTATTTTAAATGTATGTTTCTATGTTTCATTTTTAGAAAAAAAATTAAATTCATTTGGCTTAAAAGAATAACTGGCTTAAAATAATAACTGAGGCTTTATTTATTTCAATATTCTCCTTGTTTTATTTTCACGATTAAAAATTACCTAAGCTATATTTTTTATTTTACGGTATAATTAATATTTATGTAACTTTACAATTTAATTTAGACATAATTGACATAGCAACATAATTTTCCTTTGAGCAGTTTTCAAATGTGTGATTTGAAAAATTCTATTGTGTTTATCCATGTTGAATATTCTTAAAAAGTTTCTGAACTTTTAAGTATAAGTTATTACGGACATGCAATGTTAATTATCTTCGATATTATTATTTGAATTTTTCTTTGTAATTCTATTAGATCTCTGATTTAGTACTTTGAAGCACTGTAGTTATGTAAAAGAGTAGTAATTTTACATATCATTGATGAATTAATTTTTTAAATCTTTTTTGTCTAAAAAAATCATGTATTAAAGGATGTATATGGCAAAAAAAGAGAAAAGAATTATTTTTTCAATTCTGTCCCCTGTGCCCTAAATAACCATTGTTCTAATTTTTTAAATGTTTTACTGTCCAAAATACTGTGCAGTTGGATTCAAACAGTACACGTAACCTTTTTCAACCTTCTTTTACATAGTTAGAATTCCTTCATGTGTTTTTATTGCTTGATAGATGACAGCATTTGCACACAGAATACTATTTTATTTATTGGATGTACCACAGTGTATCTACTTTTATAAAAAAATCAAATTTTTCTTCATGTGGGGAAGAGACTGCAGTGACTTAAGTTTCCCTTTCTTAACACTTTCAAGCCAGCAACACCTGGATTTCAAGGTGAACACATTCAAACTATAAAATGCATCAACCTCGCTATTGCTTGTCGTGCTTTTAGAAAGCAGATGTTGGTTACGAGTGACACTCACACCTTTGGCAGCAATAGACTCTTTATCCCAGAATGCTCAGTATTTTCAAACTGTCATATTCAGGTCTGTGTGAATACTGCCCAGTTGGTTATCAGAACAGTGAATCTGAGATTGGAAAGACCCTTAGCAGTTTTCATTGTTTGCTTTTGAAACTTTATTTATGCTCACTTATACGGGTGTTTTGCCTGCATGTGTGTTCACACACCCTCTATATGCTGAGTCTTCAGGGCTCTGGATTCCCTTGGAGTGTTATTAAGGATGGATGTAAACTCCCACATAAGCAGTGGGAATTGAATTTTCGTCCTCTGCACAAGGTTAACTGGGGAGCCATCTCTATAACCCCATGTCTTTGTTCTTAATATAGATAAGGAACACTTCTAAGAAGAGGAATCATTATTGGGTATTGAAGTTCAAAGTAGAAGAGGGTACTTCCCACTGTTGCAAAGCTCGTATAATACATTTCTAAAATATTAGATGCACCTTATTATTGATACTAGTGCAGTGCTGTCATCTGTGTCTAAATACACATATCCACTTTGCTGTCCTTGGAAAAGGACATATTTCAAAGAGTTGGACAAACTAGAGTTGGACCAGTTTAGGTTTTTACAAGCAATGTTTTGTGAGAATGCTTTCCTGCCAATTCACTAATGTACTTTCTATGGTTCTATGGTTTATTTTTCTCTACAAGGGCACAGTTGAGTAATTGCAACAAAGACCATATGGCCAGCCCAATCTAAAATATCTCCTAACTGGTTCTTCATGGAAAATGTTGACAGGCTTCTAGTCTCACATGCTCTAATATTACAGTAATATGACATTAAGACTGATCTTGAATATACTGTCAATAATGACTATAATTTTATTGTTCTCTTTTAAAAACCATGGTGTTTCCACATTGGAGAATATGTTATCTTTGATTATTAGTAACACTCCACTTCCTGATTATATTATGCTCATACTGTAAAGAATGGTTTTCCTTTAGCTACTTTTAATCTATTTCTTTTCATCATCATTATCATGATAAGGCAAAATGAAAGCAGTGGACAAGTGTTTCATATAAATCTAGATGAATGGGCTCAGTGAGCGTCTTTTAACATAATAATTAATGGTTACATGCCACCCTGGATGAAAATACATTGTGGTATTCCACAAATGGTTTATATTTTTTGCCATTCTTTTCAGCATTTTTATCAGAGATCTGAGTAGAAACAAAAGGCATGTTTATCCTATTTGTGTCTGATACAAGGCTATGGAGCCAAGACTTTCTAGAGTGGATGACAGAAATGGAACTCACGAAGCTTCTAACAGTTTGAAAGGTGGGCCAAAACTAACAAAATGAAGCACAACAGCTAAATATAAAGTTCTGTGTTTTGGTTAGACAAATTGAACCACGAATATACAAATACAGCAGGGAGAACACATGGTCTGATAGAATTAAAAGGTGCTTCCATTTTAGGGTTAACTAAAAGCTCAATTATGAGGCAACCTTTTGATGTGTATATGAGGCATGCTTATAGAATCTTGGCACATGTTTTCATGTAATTCTGCATCCTAGCTATATGAAGTGGTTGGCTGTATTGTATGCTGAATTGGTCATAAGCCATATGGAATGACACATTTAGTTTAGGGAGCCACGCTCTAATGTGGACCTTAACAAAGCAATGGTTATTTGTTTTGCTCCCACTGTATAGGTCAGATACCTGCCCTCTCAGACAGACTCTTGAAGCTAAGGTGCAGCAAAAGAAAGGGTTTAATTAGAAGCACCTGCAATGGAAGCCAGACATGCAAATCAGCAGTGGGTCGTTAAAGTTCATTCTTAGGAGAATATAATCAGAGCTGCAAATCCAACTTTGTGAAGTGCGGCAGTGAAGTCATATATGGAATGTTGTTAGCAGCTAAAGCCATGGTGCCTGTGGTTCCCAAGATCAGGTCTGTGTATGGTTTCAGAGATGATTCCTGACTATCTACAAGGTGTATTGAGGAATCACAATTCAGAGCACCTCCAGGGGCCTCACTTCTAAACTTCTCTATCTAGTTCCAGGCTTACTGTTTTCAGCCTCTGTGTATATTGAAAGGGTCTGTGGAAAAACCGTCAAGCTAAAGCCAAAGAAAAAATAATAAACATTGTTCAAGGGCAAGAAATGAATAGGATACACCTGTATTAGAGTGGTTAATGCTGAATCCTTGATACACAAAGCCCTTTTTTAAACTCTGATTTTCAAGCAGTTTGCTAAGAAAACTGTACACACACACACACACACACACACACACACACACACACATCTCACATGCATAAAGAGCTTGTGCAACTGAACATAAAACACATAATGTTAAATAGTGCTGGCCATGCTGTTGGTATCAACAGCAATGTATCCTTACTGACAAAGTTGCTGTAGGAGTTACATTTTTCATCTTATTCAGGAATAGCATTTCGGATTTGATCATTATTCTGATCTGTTCCCTGGAGTCTGTCACTGCTTTTCTTTTTACTTTTAACACTGGTTTCCAGAAAGTGTGATGTATTTTTTTAAAAAAAGCCTAGGATATGGAGTCAGACTGGGACAGATTTCAAGTCTCAAGTTGTCATAACTTATTCCTGTTCCTATACCCACCTGCCCTTGGTCCACCCACAAAAATCTATTCTGTTTCCTTACCAGGGAGATCCATGTATCCCCCTTAAAGCCTTGTTACTTAGCTTCTTTGGGGCTGTGGATTGTATGATGATTATCAGTTACTTAACAGCTAATGTCTTTTTACATGTGAATACATATCATGTTGGTATTCCCGGGTCTGGGTTACCTTACTCATGATTTTTTTTATAGTTCCATACATTTGCCTGCAAATTTCATGATTGCTTATAACAGTTGAATAATATTCCATTAGGTAAATGTACTACTTTTTTTGATCTGTTCTTCAGTTGATGAACATCTAGGTTATTTCAATCTTCTGGCTATTATGAATAAGGCTGCTATAAACATAGTTGAGCAAATACCTTTGTGATAGGATGGGGCATCCTATGTGTGTATGTCCAAGAATGGTATATCTGGGTCTTGAGGTAGATCTATTTCCAGTTTTCTGGGGAACCACCATATTGATTTCCACAGTGGGTGTACAAGTTTTCACTCCTACCAGCCATGGAAAAGTGTTCATCCTAGCCAACATGAGCTGTCACTTGTAGTAACTGATCTTAGCCATTCTGACAGGTGTAAGATGGAGTCTCAAAGTAGTTTTGATTTCCATTTTTCTGGTGGCTAAAGATGTTGAATATTTCTTTAAGTGGTCCTTGGCTATTTGAGTTTCTTCTATTGTTAATTCTATTCACATCTGTATCACATTTTTTAAATCAGATTATTTGGTTTGCTGATATCTGGTTTCTTTTTCTGTAATTTTGTTTTATTTAGTTTTTTATTGGATATTTTATTTATTTACATTTCAAATGTTATCCCCTTTCGTGGTTTCCCCTCTGCAAACCCCATATCTCATCCTCCTTCCCCCTGTTTCTATGAGGGTGCTCCCCCACCCATCCACTCCCACCTCACTGCCCTGGAATTCCCCTATACTGGGGCATCAAACCTTCACAGGACCAAGGGACACCCCTCCCATTGATGCCAGATAAGACCATCCTCTGCTACATATGCAGCTGGAGCCATGGGTCCCTCACTGTGTACTCTTTGGTCTGGTTCCTGGGGGGCTCTGATGGGAGGGGGTCTGGTTGGTTGATATTGTTGCTCTTTCTATGGGGTTGCAAACCCTTTCAGCTCCTTCAGTCCTTTCCCTAGCACTTCCATTGGAGTCCCTGTGCTCAGTCCAATGGTTGGCTGAGAGCATTCACATCTGTATTTGTCAGGCTCCGGCAGAGCCTCTCAGGGTATATATATATATATTGCTGACAGGAGCCTCATATATATATATATATATGATATTGAACACCTCTGTTCAATATCATCCCAGTCTCCTCCCATACCTGATCCTTCCCCATTTTTCCCCTCCTCCTCCTCTCATCCTTCCAAGTCCCTCACACCCTCTACCTCCCTTGAGTATTTTGTTTCCACTTCTAAGAAGGACTGAAGCATCCACACCTTGGTCTTCCACTTCTTGAGCTTCATGTGCTCTGCAAGTTGTTTCATGGCTATTCCGATCTTTTGCTTAATATCCACTTATCAGTGAGTACATACCATGTGTATTCTTTTGTGACTGGGTTCCCTCACACAGGATGATATTTTCTAGTTCTATCCATTTGCCTGTGAATTTCATCAAATCATTGATTTTTAACAGTTGAGTAGTAGTCCGTTGTATAATGTACCACATTTTCTGTATCCATTCCTCTGGGATATCTAGGTTGTTTCTAGCTTCTGGCTATTATAAATAAGGCTCTTATTAACATAGTGGAGCATGTGTACTTGTTATATGTTGGAGCATCTTTTGGGTATATGACCAAGAGTGGTATAGTTGGGTCCTCAGGTAGTACTATATCCAATTTTCTGAAGAATAGCCAGACTGATTTTCAGAGTGGTTGTACCAGCTTTCACTACTACCAACAATGGAGGAATGTTCTTTCTCCACATCCTCTCCAGCATCTGCTGTCACCTGAGTTTTTGATCTTAGACATTCTGACTGGTGTGAGGTGGAATGTCAGGGTTGTTTTGATTTGCATTTCCTTGATGACTAAGAATTTCGAACATTTCTTTAGTTGCTTCTCAGCCATTCACTATTCTTCAGTTGAGAATTCTTTGTTTAGCTCTGGATCCCATATTTTTAATAGGGTTATTTGGTTATCTGGAGTCTAACTTCTTGAGTTCTTTATATATATGTATGTATGTATGTATATATATATATTGTAAATTAGCTCTCTATCAGACGAAGGATTGGTAAAGATCTTTTCCCAATCTGTTGGTTGCTGTTTTATGCTTATACCTAAATCACACAAAGACCCAACAATGAGAAAGAAATTCAGACCAATTTCATTTACGAATATTAATGCAAAACTGCTCAATAAATACTTGCAAACTAAATTCAAACACATCAAAATGATCATTCACCACGATCAAGTAGGCTTCATCCCAGGGATACAGGGATGGTTCAATATATAGAAATCCATCAACATAATCCACTATATAAACAAACTCAAAGAAAAAAACCATTTGATCATCCCATTAGATGCTGAAAAAGTGGTTGACAAAATTCAGCATGCCTTCATGGTAAAAGTCTTAAAAAGATTGGGAATTCAAGGCTAGACAAGGCTGCCCACTCTCTCCCTATCTATTTAATTTAGTACTCAAAGTTCCAGCCAGCACCATTAGACAAAAAGAGGCCAAAGGGGTACAAATTGGAAAGGAAGAAGTCAAAATATCACTATTTGCAGATGATAAGACAGTTTACTTAAGTGACCCCAAAAATTCTACCAGAGAACTCCTACACCTGATAAACAACTTCAGCAAAATGGCTGGGTATAAAATTAACTCAAACAAATCAGTCGCTTTCTTCTACTCAAAGGATAAAAAGGCTGAGAAAAAAATTGGGGAAACAACATTGTTCACAATAGTCACAAATATAAAATAATCTTGGTCTACATGACAAGAACTTCAAGTCTCTGATGAATGAAATTGATGATCTCAGAAGATGGAAAGATCTCCCATGCTCATGAATTGGCAGGATTAATATAGTAAAAATGGCATCAAGTTGAAAGCAATCTACAGATTAAATGCAATTTCCAACAAAATTCCAACTCAATTTTTCATAGAGTTAGAAAGAACAATTCTCAAATTCATTTGGAATAACAAAAATCCTAGGATTCTGGGGTTTCTCCCCTGAAAACAAGGGAAAGTTGGGAAGAACCTCAAACACATGGGCACAGGTGATTCTGAGGGAATCACCATCCCTGACCTCAAGTTCCACTACAGAGCAATAGTGATAAAAACTGTATGGTATTGGTACAGAGACAGGCAGGAAGATCCAATGGAATAGAATTGAAAACCCAGAAATGAACCTACACACCTATGGTCACTTGTTCTTTGACAAAGGAGCTAAAAACCATCCAGTAGTAAAAAAACAGTATTTTCAACAAATGATGCTGGTTCAACTGAGGCCAGTATGCAGAAGAATGCAAATTGATCCATTTTTATCTTCTTGTACAAAGCTCAAGTCTAAGTTAGATCAAGGACCTCCACATAAATCCAGATACACTGAATCTAATAGAAGAGAAAGTTGGGAAGAGCCTCAAACACATGGGCATAGGGGAAATTTTCCTGAATAGAACACCAGTGGCTTATGCTCTAAGATCAAAAAATCTCCAAATCAAATGGGACCTCATAAAATTGAAAAGCTTCTGTAAGGCAAAGGACACTGTCAATAGTACAAAAGGTCAACCAACAGATTAGGAAAAGATATCTAGTTTCTTGAGGTCTTTATGTATTTTTGGACACTAACCTTCTATCAGAGATGTGGAGTTGATGAAAATCTCTCCCATTTCTTAGGGTGTTCCTTTTTTTCTATTGTTTTTGTTTTCTACTGTTTTTGTTTTTGTTTTTGATTGGTTTTTTTTGCCTTACACAATATTTTCAGTCTTATGAGGTCCCATTTATTAATTGTCTATCTTAGCGCCTGCACTATCCGTGTTATATTCAGGAAGCTGTCTCCTGTGCCAATGCCTTCAAGGCTATTCCCCACTTTCTAGTCTATCAGATTCAACAAGTCTGGTTTTATGTTGAGATCTTTGTTCCCTTTGTGCTTGAGTTTTGTGCAGGGTGATAAACATGGATCTATTTGCATTCTTCTACATGCAAATATCCATTTAGACCAGCACCATTTGTTGAAGATGTTTTCATTTCCCCCACTGTATGTTTATGGCTTTTTTTTAAAAATCAATAACTAGGTGTCCTTAGGTGTGTGTAGATTTATATCTGGGTCTTTGATTCAATTTCATTGATTCATGATTCTATTTTTTATACCATTCTGTTTTTATTAGGATAGACCTGTAGTACAGTTTGAAATCAGGGATAGTGATACCTCTGGATATTCTTTTATTGTTCAGGATTGTTTTAGCTATCCTGGGTTTTGTTTGTTTGTTTCTTTTATATGAAGTTAAGAACTATCATTTCAAGGTCTGTGAAGAATTATGTTGGAATTTTGATGGGGACTGTGTTAACTGTGGATTGATTTTGGTAGGGGGGCCATTTTTAATATGTTAATACTACTGTTCCATGAGCATGGAAGATCTTTCTATCTTCTGATATCTTCATTTTTTTTCCTTCAAAGACTTTTTTTTTTTAAAAAATCATACAAGTTTTCCACTTTCTTGGATAGAGTTACCTAAGGTAGTTGAGCCTATAATGACAGGTGTTTCCCTAATTTCTTTTTCAGTATGTTTGTAAAAAGAAGGACTACCGATTTTTTTTGAGTCAATCTTGTATCTAACCACTTATTTTACATTTAATTTTACTTTAATTTCATTAAATTATTTGCTCTTTCTTTACACCCAACAGGTTCTCTGTTTAGTGTTTTTATGGAATTCTTGAGGTTTTGAACAAAGGTGGGTCTGTGTGTCTATATCTGCTTTTCTGTCATTTTGTTTTCTCTTTTCCTTCTGTTTGTTTTATCTATTCCAATGTGATAGTTTTGTTTTATTTTACTTTTATTTTATTATTACCCCTTTGTTTCTAATGAGAGACAGAAAGGGGGTGGGGCTTGATTGGAGGAGGGGTGGGAGAAACTGGGAGGAATAAAGGGATGGAAAAGTGTAATCAGGAGATACTATCTGAGGGGGGAAAAACTATTTTCAATCAAAGGAAAAATATAAAATAAAATTTAAAAACAAATAAAAATATATGGAGGCTGGCAGCTGTGGCTCAGAAGTAAAGTGCTTGCTTGCACAGCGTGCTCAGAGCTCAAGTATTTTTTGTCACATGCAAATACTTTGATGATATTGAAATTTTGCTATAATTTATGTTGTTCGTTCTGTTTGTATTCTATTGGCAATAGGTTCTAAAAGACATACATGTTCAAATATATTGGTATACTTCTGTAGGATGTAATTCAGCATAAATCTGTGGCTATTTCAAAGGATATATGCATTTGAAATTTTTAGTAAATATTATCTAAATATCCTTCAAATTCTGAGACATTAGTATCAGCATGTGGAGAGTTGGTTTTGTCCTATTTTACTAGGGAGTTACAGATTTGTTTAAATTGCTTATCTGACCTTGATTTGACCTTGGTAGGTATTATATTTCAAGGAAATTCTTGATGTCTTTTTGATTTTCTTCTTTCTTTTTTTTTCATTTGATGTGCATAGATTTAATAACTATGTTTTCCTTTGTATCTGGTTATTTTCAGGGCTTACACCCTGAACACTCTGACACTTGTTCATTGTTTCAGTTATTACTGTATACTAACTGATACTTATAATCTACTATACAGCAAATGCTACAGAAGGTATTGGTGAAGCTGAAGATATTTAGTCATATACCCTCATCTCCCAGATACATATTTTTATGACACATATGTAAGAAGAGACTTTCCAAATAATATCAAATACAACTGTTATAAAGTGGAAAACAACACAGCACAAAAACAGTTTTGCACATAAAATATTCATGTGACTATTGCTTAAAATGATTACTTTTGTAAAATGTAGTTATACAGTGATATGTCTTTTAAACTATAGGAAAAAGGATATGCATACACTTCCATTTTCAAATAGAGTAGAAAATGTGAAACATTTAAGCAGTGGGTTGCTGGTCTTAATACCAGTAGATGACTGCTATAGCAGCAAAGTATCAAAATGTCCTCTTCTAAAATTAAAGAGAATACACCACTATAAAGAGAATAACAGTTATAAAAAGGAACCATATAATCTGTGGCATCTTCAGGAGAATGTGCAGCAAGCTGAACACTGTTCCAGAAGCATGTGCCTATTAATTGACATTCTTCAGGTTTGTGTTCAACCATCCATGTCTGGACACAAAGGTTGGAAACACTCCATGAACATCCTGAAGATGACAACTGCTATTCCAGCCTCTCCATTCTGTTCTGGAGACCTCAAACTTGACAGGAGGATTGTTGTATTAATTAGCAAGAGAATCCCCAACACCTCTTTGTCCACATTGTGTAAATGTGGTGTTTCTTTGAGCAAAGTGGGAGACCTAATCGGCCAGAAGGTAAATCCAGAGGCTGTGAGGATAAAGACATTAGTATAGAGACCCCATATAATGAGAAAGGACTGTCTGAAGTTCTCTTCACCAGAGGTAGAATTAGAAGTCTTCTAAGAGTTAATAGTGCAGTAGTGTCTGGCTCAGTGCCTTCCACAAATATATGCCCATCCACACATTCCTCTGCATGTAGCACAGACCAACTCTATCTAAGGAATCAGAATGAATACTGTAGTCTGATTTACCCTTGCCTAGATATTCTTCTACTTGGGAGTTCATGAGTCTGAGTTCTCTGAGATCTCCTAGGTCAGAACAATGCCTCCAAGGCCACTGAAATTAGAAGTTGTAGATAGGAGTTCCCCTGTGAAGGTAGTGAATCTGTGGGATTTCCTTGGTCCATCAGTCCAGTTCTGGAGCACTCTTTTTTATGAAGGCCTAATCACTGTATATAAGATTTGGAAAGACCTGGGCACCTTTGGAGAGAAGTAGAAGGAATGTTGTACCCTTCCCCAAAGGGGCAATGTTGTTGACTTCATGGGAATAAGTGTTTTGAAGCACCTGGATCATAAGCAAAATTTCTAAGAAAATTTGTGTAAAGGTGAAAGTCTGTACCTATTTGTGAGAGGGGTAAAAATCTTCATCTATTTCTCTTTTTTTTTTAAATTTTTTACTAGGTATATTCTTTATTTACATTTCAAATGATTTCCCTCTTACTGGTTTCCGCCCCCCCAAAGTCCCATACTCCCTCTTTCCTCCCCCTGCTCCTCAACCAACTCATTCCTGCCTCCCCTTCCTGGTATTCCCCTACACTGCCACATTGAGCCCTTCCAGAGCCACGTCCCTCTCCTTCCTTCTTCTTGGTATCCTTTGATATGTGAATTGTTCCTTGGGTATTCCAAGCTTCTGGGCTAATATCCGCTTATCAGTGAGTGCATATCATGTGTGATTCTTTGTGAACGGGTCATCTCACTCAGGATGACATTCCCAAGTTCCACCCACTTGCCTAAGAATTTCATGAACTCATTGTTTTTAATAGCTGAGTAGTACTCCATAGTGTAAATATACCACATTAACTGTATCTATTCCTCGATTGAGGGACATCTGGGTTCTTTCCAGCTTCTGGCTATTATAAATAAGGCTATGAACATAGTGGAGCATGTGTCCTTATTGCATGTTGGAGAATCCTCTGGGTATATGCCCAGTAGTGGTATAGCTGGGTACTCCAGTAGTATTATGCCAAGTTTTCTGAGGAACTGCCAAACTGATTTCCAGAGTGGTATAAAGTGTCCTTCCATGTCTTTTTTGATGACTTTTGGTTGAAAGTCAATTTTATCAGATATTAGAATGGCTACTCCAGCTTGTTTCCTGGGACCATTTGCTTGGAAAGTTGTTTTTCAGCCCTTTGCTTTGAGGCAGTGTTTGTCTTTGACACTGAGATGCGTTTCCTGTGAGCAGCAAAATGTTGGGTCTTGTTGACGTATCCAGTCTGTTAGTCTATGTCTTTTTATTGGGGAATTGAGCCCATTGATGTTAAGAGATATTAAGGAAAAGTGATTGTTACTTCCTGCTATTTTTGATATAATTGTATGTTTGTGTGTTTATCTTTTTTTTGGGTTTGTTGGAATAGGATTAATTTCTTGCTTTTTTCTAGTGTATAGTTTCTCTCCCTTTGTTGGTGTTTTCCATTCATTATCCTTTGAAGGACTGGATTTGTGGAAAGATACTGTATAAATTTGTTTTTGTCATGAAATACCTTGGTTTCTCCATCTATGGTAATTGAGAGATTTGCTGGATATAGCAGTCTGGGTTGGCATTTGTGTTCTCTTAGGGTCTGTATGACATCTGCCCAGGCTCTTCTGGCTTTCATAGTCTCTGGTGAGAAGTCTGGTGTAATTCTAATAGGTCTACCTTTATATGTTATTTGACATTTTCCCCTTACTGTTTTTAATATTCTTTCTTTGTTTAGTACATTTGGTGTTTTAATTATTATGTGACGGGAGGAATTTCTTTTCTGGTCAAATCTATTTGGAGTTCTGTAGGCTTCCTGTATGTTCATGGGCATCTCTTTCTTTAGGTTAGGGAAGTTTTCTTCTATAATTTTGTTGAAGACATTTATTGGCCCCTTAATTTGGAAATCTTCACTCTCTTCTACACCTATAATCCTTAGGTTTTGTCTTCGCATTTTGTCCTGGATTTCCTGGATGTTTTGGGTCAGGAGTTTTTTTGCATTTTTCATTTTCTTTGACTGTTGTATCAATGCTTTCTATGGTATCTTCTGCATCTGAGATTCTCTCTTCTATCTCTTGTATTCTGTTGTTGATGCTTGGATCCATGACTCCTAACTTCTTTCCTAGGTTTTCTATGTCCAGAGTTGTTCCCCTTTGTGATTTCTTTATTGTTTCTACCTCCATCTTTGGATCTTGGATGGCTTTGTTCAATTCCTTCACCTGTTTTGTTGTGTTTTCCCTAAATTCTTCAAGGGCTTCTCCCTGTTTACTTGTGGTCTCCTGTATTTCTTTAAGGGAGTTATGTCCTTCTTGAAGCCCTCCATCAGCATCATGAGCAGTGCTTTTAAATCCAGTTCTTGCTTTTCTGGTGTGTTGGGTATCCAGGACTTGCTGTTGTTGGAGAACTTGGTTCCAATGGAGCCATGTTGCCTTGGTTTGTATTGGTGGTGTTCTTGCGTTTGCCTCTTGCCATCTGGTTATCTCTGGTCTTAGCTGGTGTTGCTATCTCTGACTGTTGTTTCTCTGTGCTCCTGGGAGACCTGTTCTCTCTGTGTACAGGGATATGTAAGTACTTCTTCAAGACTCACTCTGATATAGTTGTATTTGGGTATGTACCTCTGTGGCCCAGATCAACTCTGGGTGCAGGTGGTAATCAGAAGACTCCTGTCCCAGTCTGTTCCTAGGCTCTTGTGTCCTCAGGGTTTCAGGCTGATTCCTCTTAGCAGCAGGGGTGGTCCTACCCCTACCACTGTGCCTCTCTGCATTCCTGAGTGGTTAGTTACCTCCTTGTATCCCTTGGATATGGTACCCAGTGGCAGAAGATGGCTCCTCTGCTCTGCAATGCAGGTCTCTCCTGTGCTATCTGACTCCTCCCCGCAGCTGGGTAGATGGCTGGCTTCCTGTGCCACTTGGAGATGGTGCACTGGAGTCCCTGTCTGGTCTATCACCAAAGCAAAGATGGCAGAGACTGCGGCACTCCCTCCAGGTGCTGTTCACTCTGCAGGGCAAGTGTCCCACAGCTGAGCTGGTGCACAGATCAGCACAGAGCTGCCCAGCTCTTGGGATCAGGCAGCACTGTAGCTGGCTGTGTCCCAAGCAATGTTATACTCGGGATATCTCTGAACCTGGAGTCCCTGTCTGCTCTGTTGCCAGAGCAAAGATGGTGGAGGCTGCTGCACTCCCTCCAGGCGCAGGTCACTCTGCAGGGCAGATGTCCCACAGCAAAACTGGCGCCCAGAGGACCACACAGCTGTCCCGGTCTTGGGCGCAGGTGGAACCCTAGCTGGTTGTGTCCCAAGCGATGTTATACTCGGGATATCTCTGAACCTGGAGTCCCTGTCTGCTCAGTCTCTGGAGCAAAGATGGAGGAGCTCTTTTTGATTTTCTAATATAGTGGAGTATAGATTTTTAAAGTATGTCCTTATAATTCTCTAAATTCCTTCAGTGTGTGTTGATATGTCTTTCCTTTCCTCTCTAAATCCATTGATTTTGATTGATTCTACCTCCACCTTTTAGTAAATATGGATAAGGTCTTGTTGATCTCATTGTTCGTCTGGAGGAGCCAACTCCTTTCTTCATTGTTGTGTTGTATTGTTCTCTTGTTTGTTTTTGTTTTATTGAGCTCAGCCCAGAGTTTATTTATTGCTCTTTACTCCTTTTGGGTGTGATTTCTTCTTTTTCCCTAGAACTTTTAAAATGAGCTATATCTATTTTTATTTTTATGGAGGAACTAAGTGCTATAAACTTGCCTATTAGAACTGCCTTCATTGTGTCCCATAAATTTGGGTATATTGTGTATTTGTCTTGTCTTTCTTAATTTCTTTCTTGACTACTTTCTATTTTCCCAGACCCAATCCTTGGTGTCACCCTCAGGCTGCAACAGAACAATGGCTTTAGCTTTCCTCCCCTAACATCCAACACTAGATGAGTAGGCCAGTAAAACAGGCAACACAAAGTCAACACACTCTAAAAATCTAGAGAAGAAACAGAAACCAAAGCACAAAATGCCCACAAAACAGAAACAACCTCAGAAATCAGCACATAGACCTATAGTCACTACAAACCTATATGCCTAGATGCCAGCATAAGAACACAGTAAGAGCAGTATGTTTCCAACAGAACTCAGCTATCTTTTCACAGCAGACCCTGAGTATTCCAACATAGCTGAAGCACAAGAAAAAGACCTTAAAAACAACTGTATAAAGATGATAGAAGTCTTGAATGAGTACACGAATAAATCCCTTATGAAATCCAGGAGAGCACAACAAATCAATTGGATGAAATGAATAAATCTGTCAAAGAAAGACAGGAAAACACAAAGAAACAATTGGAGGAAATGAATAAACCCTTTAAAGCAAGCAAGCAAACAAAGAAACAAACAAAAAAACTCAAACCCCCAAACAAGCACCCCCCCTCCAACAAAACAACAAAGAAAGAAACAAACAAAAATCCAAAGAGCTGTGCAGGGCAGTTGTGGCACACAGCCTTAGTCATCACTCTGGAAGCAGAAGCAGCTGGATTTATCAGTATGAGGTCAGCTTGTTCTACAGAATGAGTTCTAGGACAGCCAACCATCCACAGAGAAACCTTTTCTTGAACAAAACAAAAACCAAAAAGAAACAAAACAAAACAAAACAAACCACCACCACCAACAACAACAAAAACAAACCCATAAAAACAGTTGAAGGAGATGAGTAAAACTCTTTAAGATCTGAAAATGAAAATAGAAGGAAAAAACCTGAGGGAATTCTGGAAACCAAAAAATTAGGAAGGCAAGCTTCACCAACAGAGTACAAGACATGGAAGAGAGAATCTTGAGCATTGAAGACAATGATGAAAGAAATGGATATATCAGTTAAAGATAATGTTAACTGTAAAATCTTCTCAACACAAAACATCCAGGAAATCTGGGACAGTATGAAAAGATAAAAAAAAATATTAAAACCACATGAAAATAGGAATAGAGGAAGGAGAGGAATCCCAGCTCAAAGAACTAGAAAATATGTTTAACAAAATCCTAGTCTATAGAAAATTATGAGTATAAAGGAACAAGAAGTTTACAGAACACCAAATAGATTGAACCAAAAAAGAAAGTCGCCTTATTATATAATAATCAAAATGGTAAACATATAGAACAAAGAATGAATAATTTAAAAAAGCTTCAAGGGAAAATGACGGAGTAACATATAACAGCAGACCTATTAGAATCATATTTAATTTTGCAATGAGGATTCTAAAATCCAGAGGGCTTGGAGTGTCCTTTACCCTACCATATACACAGAGAAACAAACAAAACCACACAAACCATATGATCATTTCATTAGATATAGAAAAGGACTTTGACAAACTCCAACACTGCTTCATAATAGAAGTTCTGGAGACATTAGTGATACCAGGGGCATACATCAATATGAAAAAGACAACTTACACCAAGTCTGTAGCCCACATCAAATTAAATGAAGAGAAACTCTAATCTATCTTACTAAAATCAGAAACAAGACAAGGCTGCTCACTATCTCCTCATCTGTTCAATGTGGTCCTTGTAGTTTTAGCTAGAGCATTTGTAAGCGTTGTGTTGTTTCTGTCATTGTTGATATACCACTTTAATCCATGCTGGTCTGATAGGGTATAGGGAAATTTTCTTGTAACTGTTGAGACTTTCTTTGTGTCTGACTATGTGCTTAATTTTGGAGAAAGTTCTATGAAGTGTTGATAAGAAGGTATATTCTTTTATTTTTGTGTTAAACGGGCAATTATCTGTTAGGTCCATTTGGTGTATAATATCAGTGAACCACAGACTTTCTGTGTTTAGTTTTTGTCAGGAAACCTGTATTTTGGCAAGAGTGGAGTATTGAAGTCTTTGACTATCAGTGTGTGAAGGACAATAAGTTATTTAGGCTGTAGTGGTATTTCATTTACAAACTTGGGGTCCCTTGTATTTGATGCATAGATGTGAAGAATTGCAATATCCTCTTGGTGTATTTGTCCCTTGAATATTGTTTCCTTCATTATCTCTTCTGATTGCTTTTGTTTTGAAGTCTGTTTTGTCAGATGTTAAAATGACCACACCAGCTTATTTCTCTTTTTAGTTTCCTTTTTAAATTAAAATAGATTATTTTGTCATACAATATATCCCAATTAACACTTCTCCACCCTCCATGCCTCCCAGTTCTTCTCCACCTTCTCTCACCTCAGGATTCATTCTGTTTCTGTCTCTTACTAGGAAAGAACAGGCTTCTAAGAGATAACAACCAAACATTACAAAAGAAAATATAAGATGAAACAAAAACTTTCATATCACAGTTGGACCTGGCAACCCAACAGGATGAAAAGATTTCCAAGAGCAGAATAAAAAATATCAGAGTCCTACTCATTTTTGTAGTCCAGAGTCCCATTAAAACACTAAGCTAATAGCTATAATATATATACAGAGAGCCTGGTGTAGACCTATGTAGGTCCTGTGCTTGCTGCTTCCGACTTTGTGAGTTCAAGTGCAGATAGCTTAGTTGAGTCAGAGGGCTCTGTTTTCCTGCTGTGCGAAATCCTCCCTGACTCTTACAATCTTTGTGCCTATTTATGAGGTCTCTGCATAATGTCTGATTGTGGGTCCTTGTATCTGTTTCATCTGTTGCTGGAGGTATCATCACAGATGATGACTGGATAAAGCACTTATCAATGAGTATAGCAGAATATTATTCACAGCTCACGTCTTATATCCATCTGCTTGAAATATCTGTTTTGTCATCCTTTTTCCTGAGTTGAAGTCTATCCTTGATGTTAAGGTATGTTTCTTGATGCAGTAGAAGGATGGATCCTGTTTTCACAACCATTCTGTTAGTCTGACTTTTTATTGAGAGATTGAGATCATTGATGTTGAGAGCTATCAATGAGCAGTGTTTGTTGATTCCTGTCATTTTGTAGTGGTGGTATGTGTGTGTTTCTTTGATTTTCTGGTTTAGGATTCTTCATGTTTTCTTGGATATGATTAAGCTCTTCAGGTTGATGTTTCTCTACAAGTACTTTATGTAGGGATGAATTTGTACTAGATACTGCTTAAATTTGGTTTTATTATAGAATGTCTTATTTTCTCAATCTATTGTAATTGATAGTTTTGCTGGGTATAGAAGTCTGTCCTGAAATTGGTGTTCTCTTAGAATCTGTAACACATCTGTCCAGGCCCTTCTGTTTTTTATTGTCTCCATTGAGAAGTCAAGTGATTTTCTATGTCTGCCTTTATATTTTAATTGGTTTTTTCCCCTTTCTGCTTTTCGTTGCTTTCTTTGTTTTTTTTTATGCTTAGTGTTTTGATTATTATATGCTCAGAAAATTTCACTTTAAATTCAATCTATTTAGTGTACTATATACTTTTTTTGTACCTGATAGCCATCTCCTTCTTTAGGTTAAGGGAATTCTTTTCAGTGGTTCTGTTGAAAATGGTTTTTTTGCCTTTGACCTGGGTTTCTTCTCTTTTCTTTATTCCTATTTATTTTAGATTTGATTTTTTTCATGCTGTCTCAGATTATATAGAAGTTTCATTTCAGAATAATTTCAGATCTAACATTTTCTTGGACTGATGTGTTTCTTTCTTCTATCATGCCTTCAATGTCTGAGATTCTCTCTTCTATCTCTTTTATTATTTTTGTGAGGCCTGGCCTGCCTCAGTGGTTCCTGTTTGAGTTCCTAAACTTTTTATTTCCTGTTTTCCCTCAGTTTTGATTTTCTTTATTGGTTGCATTATACTTTCAGGTCCTGCTCTGTTTTATTCATTTTTTTTTCAACAGTTTGTTTTATTGGACTTCTTTAGGGGGTTTGTTTCCTCTTTAAGGACTTCTACCATATTCATAAAGGTTATTTTGAGGTCTTTGTCTTGTGCTTTAGCTATGTCACAATTCTCAGGGTCTACTGCCATAAGGTAGCTGAGCTTTAATGGCAATATTTTGTCCTGAAGGTTATTGATTATGTTTTTACACTGGCATCTAGCATGTGTTTTGGATTCTCTAATTCTAGGTGCTGGTACCTGGTCTTGTCTTTATTTCCTTAGTGTTTTGTTCCTTGGTTTCTATTTCATTCTCTGGATTTTAAGAGAGTTGGTGACTGTGTATTACTTTATAGGACATTCTTATGATATTCTGCTTGGTAGCCACTAGGTGTTCTGAGTAAAATGTGTTTCTATGAATTGAGAGCTGAGACTTAGGATAAGGGATTGGTAGTAGAGGGGTTTAAGGAGGTCCACAGGAAGGATGAATGTAGGATGTTATGCAAAGATCAGCTTAGTCTCCTGGAAATAGGGGTAGAGTGTGAGGAGAGGCCACAACAGGTAGTGTGCTACAGAGCTTGTGTTGAGACTCCATGATTGGATGTGGAGGTGTGGTACGGAGTGAATATTTGACACTCACATACCTAAGTGCTTCTCTAGCCTACTTGTCTCTCTGGCAGTCTTGACAGTCCTGGTTCCCAGGAAATGTCTGCTGGAGTTGGGAAATGGAATAGTTTGGGGACAGAAGGTAGGTGGATCAATCTGTGTGATCCACTGGAAATGGGGACAGTATGGGAGGAGAGGCCACAACTATGAAGCTGAGGATGAAACTGGAGGATTGGATTTGGAGGGTTCAAGTGTAAGGTGACAATCTACAGCTAACATACCTGATTAGTTGGCCAGCGTGGTTCCCAGAGAATACCTGCTGGTGCTGGAGACTTGTGTGGCAGGATGAGTTGTGAGGGTGTGATTAGAAAGAGGAAGACCTATGTAATGTGTTGGAGATGGATGCAGAGAGGGAGGGAAGGCTGCAGCAGAAGGTCTGTTACAGAGGTCTGGATGAGACTGATGGTTCAGATTTGGAAGAAAACAGACTGAGGTGAAAATCTGCCTGCCGTTAGCCTATCTGCTTCCAGGCTGAGGTTGTTTCCAAATTTTAAACATGTAAGATATTCATATTTGTACTAATGTAGATATTCATTTTACCAACAAAACAAATCACAATCAAAACTGTGTAAATAAAAATGGTATGGTTGTATACTCCCTAAATGCACACCAAATACGTGCACATATCTGCATATATTTTATTTCCTGTCCTTTTCATTTCATAATATCTGTGAGTTCTTGAATAACTCTGAGTAGGAATAGTAAGGACTATGTCTTTGTCTTGCTCTAGATCATTTTTTTTGAGAATTAAAAACAAAATTGTATTTTAAGTTCTCTTTAAATCATATTGACCACACTGCTTCCAGTCCAAATATCTATAGCCATTATTTTCATTGTGTCTGCTGTAATTAGGTTCTTTTTATATCCATTAGATTCAAAGCAAAGCCAGAGAAATATTCTAGAAAAATACATTTGACACTTCAAATTTACTTTTAAAATGTTCTTTCCTTATCCTCATAACACAACTTCCAACCATTATTATAGAAATCATAGATTACAAAGCATTCTGCATGCTAACCTCTAATCTTTTTTGGATTATGAAAATTAGGAATAATTGCAATTAAGAAATTTTCATAATTAAGTGTGTAAAGTATAAATACAAGTTATTTTTAAAAAAACTTTAACACCTGATACAACTCCAATTTAAGTATTACTCACATAAAAAATATAATAAATTGCTCTCGATCTTAAGGGGAAAACATTTAGGATCTTACAAGCACATATGATAAATTCTTAGTTTAGTATAAGTTAGTTATCTAATCTTTAATAATTTATAATGTACATAATGTCTCTTGATGTGAGTTTTTAATCAGGAAGGTGTGCTCAGTTTATGTCATATACATTTTCTACATTTATTGATAAGATTATGCAGTTTTCTTGTCTAACCTATTAATTATTATACTGATTGAGTGAGCTTCAAAATCTGAACCATACCTATGTACTTGAATGTGGTCATGACATTTTTAAAGTTAAACTTTGGGTTTGTTTGACTAATACTTTGTTGAGAATTTGTTTGTATATTCAATATTTTATACTTGTCTTTAATTTTCCTTACCTTTAATTATTTTGGTTTTCATATGTAGAAAATTCTTCCCTTATAGAATGTCTTGGAAGTGTTTCCTTTCTTCTATTTTTGCAAGATATTAAGGAAAGTTGGAATCTTTTCCCTTTGTTTGTTAGATATTTCTAGTGAAATAGCTAGACCTAGGGATTTCTGATTGGGAAATCTTACAGCTTTTTATTAAAATTCTGTTAATTGATATAGACCTAATCAATTCAGAAATTTACTCCAGGTATGTGTACTCTCTAATTGTAGATGTGTCTTCAGAGAAACTACCACTTTCATCTCATTTTAAAGTTTGTAGTCATATTCTTTATCATCTTCTCTCAATGGATGAATATGGAATAATTCCAGACCAGAAGAGTAAAGATGTATAACATCTGTATACAACACACTCTTAGGTGCTAAGTCATTGATTGACAAGGCACTATCAGCACTGGTGAAAGCTGAGTGGGGGGCCAAGGATGACCTGGTAGTGGCAGGTCAGTAATAATTTTCTTATCCTAATTCTTGTATTGCAGTTATATTAGATGCTAAATTTGTTTCTAGCAAGTCTTAAGGGAAAATAGCCACAAAATTTATAAGTTAAATATCAGCAAGTTTCTTTCAAAAATAGGGAAAATACTTGAAAGTATTTTGTGTTAATTTCAAAATTAACAATAAAATGTAAAGCTAATTCTGACAGGGAATAAAAGGCAAAAAAAAGTTTCTAAAACACCCTGAGTGGATTTATTGCCCCTTGGTTGCCTCTGTTTCTCCCTTCTGTGCTGAGGTTCCTTACACACACACTTTGCCCTTACCTTCCTTAGAGACTGGGGGATCTTATTAGATACCTTCAACTTGAAAGCATGAGAGGGATAATGGAGGACATGTAGTTTATCAGTTAGTCATGGCTTGGGATACTCATTCTCTTATTTATAGGTGGAGAAGAATGGTCTGTGCTAGTTCCTTGTTCTAAATTATATTATAAATTATGTTAACAATACAAACATAGGAACTATAAATGCTATTATCTTAAGGGAAAAGTCTGCTTTAGTGACTTGTTCTTGTTTTGTCCTTGGCTAAAACCCAGCAATTGTCATCAGAATGTTCTCAAGTATGGTTTAGTCCACACAGTCTCTGCAAATCCTCTTATCATGCTTCTCAAATGCAGCCTAAAGAGCAGGGAAATTACCCAAGTCATCTCAATAATTAATAAGATGATTTAAAGCCTATTCTAGTTTTTGGTTGGTATCTTAGTCTTGTTTATGGTACTGTGCTTTCATAATATTTGACTAATATTTAATAAAGAGTTTTTAAGTACTTTTTTATAAAAAGAGAGTATATATTTTTTGTCTGCTCTGAAAACTGCTTCTTGACATACTTTATCAGACTCTGTCTAGCCAGTTAACATATTTATGGTATTTTATCTTGAATAAATACAACTATAAAATTGATATTGGTATTTCAGAAAATAAAAAATTTACATTTTAATTATCAAATATATTTCTACTTCTCTTCACTGTAAGAAAGGGCTGAAAGTCATTTTAAGGATGTGAAAACTGAATTTAAAAATCACATTATGGTTGATTGATGATGTTTGGGTAGTTGGAAGATCACATTAAAAACTATTTACCAAAAGAATATCAGCATAGTTGTCATAGGAACAAGTGTTATGTATGTCTATACATACATATCCATTTTTCCTCAACTGTGTCAATTAATACTTTTTTTCTCTACTGAATATTTTATTTATTTACATTTCAAATGTTATTATCCCCTTCCCATCCAGAAACCCCCTATTCCATCTCCCGAGGCTGCTGCTTTTATGAGGGTGCTCTCTAGCATTCCCCTACACTGGGGCATCAAGTCTCCACAGGACCAAGGGCCTCTCCTCCCACTGATGCCAGATAAGGCCATCCTCTGCTACATATGTGGCTGGAGCCATGGGTCCCTCCAGGAGTACTCTTTGGTTGGTGGTTTAATCCCTGGGAACTCTGGGGGCACAGGGTTGGTTAATATTGTAGTTCTTCCTATGGGGTGGCAAACCCATCAGCTCTTTCAGTCCTTTCTCTAACTTCTCCATTGTGGACCCTGTGCTCAATTAATACCTTTTAAACACATAATTCAGACACCAAACTGTAGCATGACATAGTTTATCTTCCAACCTTTGAAAGTTTGACTCGACCCAGCTTGAATAAGCTCATTTCCCAGCTATTTCCTCAGCAGATTCTTTCCCTTACAGCAGAAACTCTTTTTGCCAGTTGCTGCAGAGCCATATATCAGACAACCAGAGGCAGCTCCCATGCTGCAGAGATACCTAAATCACTCATATTAGCCAACAGCTAATGTGTCCTGGAAACCTAATTGAACCAACCCTCACATTCTTAAAGCTTTCCCATTAGGCCACAGCATGCTTTTATTCTGTCCCAGGGAATCCAGCAACCCCTTTTTCCTTGGACCAGGAAGAAATGAAGGTGAGTACCAATGTATTTTCTCCACCATCCAAAATAATCATATATCGAGGAAAGCAGGGGTATTTGACCCATAATAGCAGTAGAATAAAAAGGCACAGTCTTGTCAGCAGAGGACCCCCTCACACACACACACACACACACACACACACACACACACACGAGGGGGGGGGAACTTCTGATTACAGGACATTATTTTTCATGTTCTATCTTGCTCTAATGCATTCTCTTATCTTTCAGCCTTTATAGCTATGATTCAGTTTAATAAAATTGATCTTACTGAAACTCTACAGTCTAATCCAAACCTTAATCAAAAACACGGTTCCTTCTAGAGCTTCCAATGCTAATTTATACAGTAGTAAAAAATGCTGCCTTAAATTAGCTTTAATCTTCATTTGTACCATATCATTCACAATTGAGTTAACTTATTAAATGTAATTGATTACAGATCATGCTTTCTGTGGAATAAATACATCCTCTCATGTAAAATGAACAGATAGAAAATCAAAGCATCTGATACAAGAAAACCCTAAACATTCACTAGAACAAGAGAAACAGTTTGTTTTTATAAATTCTATATTCTGTCTATGATTGAGTCAGGTCTTTATATGAAAACTATATTATAAACTTGAAAATGATTTTTGCACCTACTAACAATCGATAGCTAAGAATTTAAATCCTGAGTCTACAGTAAGCCCAAACCATCTGCCTTCAAAACCGAAACCTCTGTATGCTTGCTTATTTCCTTTAAGTAAGTGGTTGTTTAGGAAGGTATGGAGGAGAAAATACTCTTCTGTGTAACTGCTTGTATTTTCATGCCAATTAAGTTCCCCAAAACTGTTCACACAAGTATCCTCAGGTAGGGGCCCTGCCTCCCCCCGAATTGGTTCTGATTGGTAAATAAAGATGCCAATAAAGACAGCCAATGGGTGAGCAGTGAAGTCAGGGGTGGGAATTTTAGGATTCCAGAGAGGGACAGAGGTAAAGAGAGAGAGTGGGAGATCTGCCACACCAGGAGAAGGAGGAGAGGAGAGCAGCCATGCTTGAAGAGGGCAGAGGATAGGGAGGCATAACCAGCATGTGTAGGTGCTGGGAAAGTGCGGCCCAGCTGGGCATCACTCTGGGTCTAGAGCAGCAAAGATAGAATGTATGATTTAGTAAGTAATAGCGCAGAATAAATGGTGTGGGGAGGTTGATTAACATGGGCGTTAGGAAGTAGCCCATCCATTGAGCTGATTAAGGCACATAAAAATATAAAGGCTGTGTATGTGTTTTTCATTTGGGAACCCAGAACATTGGGGTGAGTATCGAGGAATGTGCCGCCAGAATTAATGTCATTATTTAATTCTCTATTCTGGGAGATGATAACTTTCTTAAACTTGGTTTATTTTTTGTAAGGTTGGCTTTCATCCCAACTTCATCTGTTTTTAACAAACCATGAGCACAAACATTAGTAGAAAGAGTCTAGCTGTTCTTCATTTTCTCTTATCATCTTTGAGGTCTTCAGTTGACTTCAGGGATCACACTAGTCAGTAGACATTAACATTTAAATCAATTGCAAGCTGGGCCATTAATCATATTGCAGAGCCCACATAAAGAGGCCACATTAATCTCTAGTACCCCTTGAGAAATCTAGGACATACAGTAAGTCTCTAAATATTTTACTAAGATAATTCTGCATTTCAGGGACAAGAGTTAAAAGTCTCAGTGATAAAATCTCATAGGAAACAAAACAAAACAAAACAAAACAAAATGAAGAAACACACTGAGTGTGCCAGGCAAAGTTAACAGTGAAAGAGCACTTACTTTGTCATCTTGTCACATGCCTGGTATACGCTCACACAAGCACGAACACTTGGTATCAAGAGTCTAGAATTATATTTCATAATTAACCAACAAATCTGTTTTCAGTTTAACTGCTCAAACCTTCAAAGAAGCAAAAGGCCAAGTACTTAGGAGAAAAAAATCTTTAAAGCTAGTTGTAACATTTTATACACACAACTAGAGAAAGATAAAAATAGAATTTATACTTAATGAACACCACTGACCTTCATTTCTATACCTGATTTAAGATTTCTTATGCTTCTTATGCATTTTTAATTATGAAGAATTTCAGATTTACACAGTTATAATAAATATGTAAGCTGGATATGGTGACATGTACCCATAGCCTCAGTGAGAAGCTGAGGCAGGAGGATTGAGACTAGCCTGGGATAAAGAATCTTAAAAGAGAAACACTAAAGGCAAAACATATTTAGAGAGATCCTATGTACTTTTTACCCAGTTTCACTGAGATATAGAATTTACAGAAATAGAGTAAAATATTAAAATCAAGCTTCCCTTTTTTCTCTGTTACCCCAGATCCGATATCTGATCACATCCTGAGCTCTGCAGCAGAACACCTATGCAAGGCTTCCCTGCTTTCCTCCCCAGTTCTCATCTCCTGTTGATCCCACAGATCTTCCCCTTTGAACCTTCCTTCCCAGACTTGTTGCTTTGTTCTAGTCTCCAACCATAGAAGGTACACTGTGCTAACCCAAAAGCCACTATTCCTCCCAGGGCAATAAATAAACTGAAGGCTGGTCCACATCTCTACTCTTATTCATCTGGATCCAACATCTCCTAGTATCATCACCAGCTCTGTAGCACAAAGGTCATAAGTCTTCTTTTCCTCCTGACACCATGCCCAATGGATCTGAAAGATCTCCTCCAACCTTCCTTCTCCCAATGCATACCATTATTGCCACCTACAACACCAGCATTCACATATCTGTTGAGCTGTCTGGGGAAACAGGTAAGCCACATGAGGACCTTTACCACTCTCTTCTTAGCTCTGAATTCCAATCCCCAGTCTCATCCCTACCACCACAACAGACTATCGACTGCAGCCTTCCTTCCCCTGTTCACACCTCTTGTGGATCCCACAGACCATCTGATCCCGACAACTACCCCTCCAATTTGACACTTTATTTCAGTCCCCAAACCCAACAGGCACATCTTGCTAACCCAGACCACTGCCACCAGGGAAACAGGTGTCTTATCTATAGATTTTCTTCTTTCCCTTTGTTTCTCTAAATCCAATGCCCTCGTCTCATCCTGAGTGCTATAGAAGAACCTCTAGGGTGACTACTATATTCACTGCCTTCCCCCCCCCCACCCAATTCCAAGGAGTAAAAATAAGCAGATCCTTGATGAACACTTTGGTTTCCTTCATCATGAGAATACTTCCAAAACTCTAGCCTTTCTCCATGTCTAAATGTCAGCTCAAAATATTCCAAAAAACATTTTTTTTCTGGAAACTCATTGGTCATAACTATTAGATCCAACAAAAATTCTCTACCAGGCCACACAGTCTTCACTTTCTCTGAAAATCTAGAAAGAAAATAGAAACCAAGGAACAAAATACCTATCCTGCCAATAAAGACAAATCCAGAAGCCACACCTAGACCTGTAATTATCCTAAACACAAATGCCAAGATGCAAGCATATGAATACAATCGGTAACAGCAAGGGCAAAATGTCTGCATTAGAATTCAGCTACCCTACCTTAGCAGGTATTGAATATTCCAACATAGATAAAGAACAAGAAAAAAGACCTTAAAAGTGACTATATGAAGATGGACTCTACCATCATTAAAGAGAAAATGAATAAATACCTTAAAGATATCCAAGAAAACACATACAAACAGTGGAAAGAAATAAATAAAACTATTCAAGACCTGAAAATGGAAATAGAATCAATAAAGAAAATTCATTGTTAGGAATTCTGGAAAAAAAGATTTTAGATATTTGAATAGGAAATACAGAGGCAAGCTTTACCAACAGAATATAAGAAATAGAGAAGGAATATCAAGCATTGAAGGTACAAAAAGAAATGGATCTATTGATCAAAGAAGATGTTAGATACAAAAACTCTTGATGCAAAACAATCAGAAGATCTTGGAAATCATGACAAAACCAAACCTAAGAGAGAGGAGTAGAGAAAGGAGAAGAACTCCAGCTCCAAAGCCCAGAAAACATTTTCAAAAATTCATAGAAGAAAATCTTCCTAAACTGAAGAAGTAGGTGCCTATAAAGGTACAAGAAGCATATAGAACACCAAATAGATTGAACCAGAAAGAAAGTCCCTTTTGCACATAATAATCAAAACACTGAACATACAGAACAAAGAAAGAATATTTAAAGTTGCAAGGGAAAAAGACCAGCTAACACATAAAGACAGACTCTAAAGCCAGAAGGGCTTGGACAGATATGCTGTAGACTCTAAGAAACCACAGATGCTACTCAAACTACTATCCATCAAAGCTATCAGTTACCATAGATGCAAAAAATAAGACATTTCATGACAAAGTCAAATCAAAACAATATATATCTACAAGTCCAGCCTTGCTGAAGGTGCTAGTAGGAAAACTCCATCCTAATGAGATTAACTAAATCCATGAAATTACAGGAAATAATAATCTCAGACCAGCAAAATCTAAAGGAAGAGGAAACACACACAAGCAAGTACCAGCACCAGCACCAGCACCACCACCACCACCACCACCAACAACAACAAAATAAAAGGAATTATCAATCATTGATTATTGATATCTCTCAATATCGATTGTCTCATTTACCAAATAAAACACTACAGAGTAACAGAATGAATGTGAAAATAGGATCTATACTTCTGTTGCATACAATAAACACACATCAATAGCAAATATGGATATTAACTATAGGTTAAGGGTTAGAAAAAGAAGAAGCTAAAGTATGGCTATTTGCTGATGTTATGATAGTATAAATGATAGTATACATAAGTGACCCTGAAATTTTACCAGTGAACTCCTACAGTTGACTGAGACTATCAGCAAAGCATTTGAAAACTAATTACAAAAATATTAGTAGTCTTCCTATATAAAAATGACAAACGGACTAAGAGAGAAACCAGGGAAACAACATATTTTACAATAGCCTCAAATAATAAAAAATATCTTGGGTAACTCTAAACAAGTAAGTGAAAGACTTGGGTAATAAAAATACCAAGTTTTGAAAAAAGAAATTGAAGAAGATATCATAAGATGGAAAGATACCCCAGGTCATGGAACAGAACTCCAATAGTATAGATACCATCATATTTTGTTGATGTCCCTGAGAATCTGCTCTTTTCTGAGGGGACATGGGAGGGGAGGTAGATCTGTGGGAGAGGGGAGGTAGAGGAGAGAGACTATAGTCAGGATGGAATATATGAGAAAACAATAAACATTTTTAAATTGGCCTCCAGCAAAAGGTATGGCCCAGATTAAAGGTGTGTAACACCATATCTGGATTTGGAACTTGTTCTTGTATCTGGCTGGCCTTGAACTCTGAAATCTGTTTGCCTCTGTCTCCTGGGATTAAAGGTATATACTACCTTGCATGGGCTTAAGCTTTTCACGGACAATATGCCTCAGGATCTGGATCAAAAGTGTGAGTCATTCCAAATCAAGATCCTGGTCAGAAGCTTGTGTCTTCCAGCCTCAGGATCTGTTGTGCCTTCCATTTCGGGACTGTAGTTCATTCCAGATGTAGTCAAGTTGATAACCAAAAATAGCCATCACAAATTGTATACTGATATAAAGAGAGGATTCTCAATAGAAGAATCTCAAATGGCAAGAAACACTTAATGCTTGGTATCTTTTAATGTATTTGAAAATCAAAATTACTTTGAGGTTCCATCTTACACCTGTCAGAATGGCTAAGATCAATCACACAAGTGACAGCTTAAGATAGCAAGGAAGTGGATTAAGAGGAACAGTCCCCCTTTGCTTGTGGGAGTGTGAACTTATAGCCACTATGTTAATTGGCATGGTACTTTCTCAGAAAACTACCAATCAATTTATTTCAAGATTCAGCTATACAACTCTTGGGCATATACCCAAAGGATATTCCATTCTACCACAAAGACACTTTCTCAGCCATGTTCATTGCTCCTCTATTCATAATAGCCAGAAACTGGAAACAACTTAGATGTTCCTCAACTGAAGAATGGATAAAGAAAATTTGTTACATTTACACAATGGAATATTACTCATCTGTTAAAAATGACATCATAGACTTTTCAGTCAAATAGAGGGAACTAGAAAAAAATCATCTTGAGTATGCTAACCCAAACCCAGAAGGATAAATATGCTATGTACTTAGTTATATATTGATATTAACCATTAAATAAGAGATAAGCAAATTACAATCTGAACACCCAGAGAGGTCAAGCATAGATGAAGGGATTAGTGGGGACAAATGGATCTCTCTTGGAGGCAGAAATAAAATAGATTTTTCAGGTGGACTGGGAGGAGGAGGATCAGGTACAGAGGAGGAGTGAAGATCTTGTTAAGGGAGGGAATGTGGAGAGAGACTTAGGGGGCATTTGAGGGATGATATGGAAACCTAGTAGAAACTCCCTAAAATACATGAAGGAAATCCTAATGAACTTTCCTAACAGTGAGTGACATGGAGATGGCCATGGTGACATGGCCACCTCTGTTACCAAATAAGGCTTTCAGTAGTTGCCCTGGCTTGCATTTAGTTGAGATGCTGGCCAAGGGGGTCCCATGGAAAGCCCTAAACAGTTCAGACTGTTGTTAAGACAAATGCTTGCTCTCTACAAATTAACAGCAGGGCCCATTTGTCAAGAACAACACCATACAGCTCTCTGAACATGGAGAAATAGAGCTGGTGTCTACATGGAGTCTTCACTCCTGCAGTCTAGTGTCCTTAGTACAGGAAATTACTCTTCAGGCTACCACAGGAGAACTGTAAACACCAACCCAGTCATTATTCCTTTAACCTACAATCTGTCTTCCCTCCATGATATGCTATTGCAACAATGGCATAGACCTTGTGAGGGTATCCAACCCATGTCTGATTTGCCTTAAGGCCCACCCACTCTGTGCATTAGAACCCTTACCCTACACTGCTTGGGTGACCAAGAACCAGAGACTAGGCAACCCAGAGACTTAGAGTAAAAGCAAACACTACTTGTCTAAAAATAAGGTATCAATAAAATGACTCCTATTGATATTCTATTATATTCACAGATCAGGACATTTATAGTCATCACAGAGAAACTGCAGAACTTCTTCTTTTTCAGAAGATGGAAAGTAATATAGAAAACCACAGCAGACATTATAATTATATGAGAGGGAGGAAGGGAGGGAGGGAGGGAGGGAGGGAGGGAGGGAGGGAGAGAGCACTGTGGAAGAAGAGGTAGAGAGTAAGAGTCAGCAAAGGGGAATGAGGATACAGAGGTCACACGAGCTCTCTGGGAGGAAGCTGATCACTAAGCAGGGGTCATATGCTCACAGAGACATATGAAGCAGCAAGCACAGAGAGTCTACATGGGTCTGCACAGATCCTCTGTATACATATCACAGATTTCAGCTTAATATTTTGTAGGACTCCTGAATGTCTGAATGAGTGGGTCTCTGATTCTCATGCCTGCTCTAGGGCTCTTTTCCTCCTGCTGGGTTGCCATGCCCATTTGCAATGTGATGATTTTGCTTTATCTTATTATATTTCATTTTATTATGTTTGGCTGTTATAACTTAGAAACCTGTTCTTTTCTAATGAGGGACAGAATGGGAGTGAATGCAGATGAGGGAGGGATGTGGGAGTAGCTGTGAAGAATATAAGGAGGGGAAACTATAATCAGGATATATTGTATGACAAAAGAATCTAGTTTCAATAAAAGGAAAAAATTTAAAAAAAATCAGTAAAATGTTAACAAGGAAACAATTTCCTGCATTTTGATAAAGCTATCTTTTAATATCTGGTAAACATGCACTCTTTCTTACCTCATGTGTTTTTCACACTCTATGCCTACACTCCATTGTAGATGCTTCTGCAAGGAAGAAATGGCTGGCACCTGTACTTCCTGTCAGAATGACATTGGTGGGAACTTAGAGAATGTAGAGCAGGCTTTGTCAGTACACCCGATGTGACATAAGTCTGGATAACTGCAACTCACATCTCCACACTGCCATGTCCCCACTAGAAAGTACACATTATCATCATGCCAAAGATGCCAAGAAAAACTTGGCCACTTTTAAGAGAAAACACCAACATCAGTCAGTATATCTCCTCCAAGATGCCCCTGTAGAGAAACTGTTCTCTGTTTCTTGAGGTTTCTATTTATACACTTCATTGCCCTTTATAATGAATGTCAAGAATACAAAGATTGATTTGGTCTTGTCTGGGAAAGGGTTTGTTTCAAAGATGCTAACAAATTCAGGTAGTGGCTGGGTATAGTTTCTATAAGATGAAATTTCAAACAGCCAGTTACTGTTCTTCCATCCCTTTGAAGGGGCCCAAACTAAACAATCCCACATTCATTACAAAAGACCTCTGTAGAGTACCTTATTATGCATCATTTAGAAAGAGTAGAAGAACGCAAATCCAGGAATCCTTCGGAACTTCAGACTGTATAAATAGATTTCCAGGGAATGACAGTTTAAGCTATGCTATGCCGAAAGCATGGCAGAGACAATAAATTATTTGAACTGAGTTGGTTTTTTCCATATTTTTCTAACCCTTGAGCATCATCGGGACAATTTCCCCTCACTATATTTCTACACAAAAGTCCAAGGGTAATATTTAGAGTGGTTTCCCACGAGCTCTTGTGATGATCTGCATTATTAAAAATGATTATTTCCATCGAGAAGCTCTAGCTTCCAGCAGCGAGGCAAGCGGGAGCATTGTATGTGTCTCTGGCTCCAGTAACATCGCTGCAGACCCCTGGACAAAGTGCCAGTGACTTTTTTTCACCTGACTGGAGGAGTTGGAAATGGTTTTCCTTTGTGTCTGCAACCCAGTTTAACAGAATAGTTTCTGCATTTAGTAAAAACCAGGCAAATGCAGAAGCGGCCTTTCATTTTTTTTTTTTTTTTTTTTTAATTTTATTTTATTTTATTTTTTTAATTTACATTCCAAATCACTTCCCCTTTCCCGTTTCCTCCCTCCCCGAAAGTCCCATAAGCCCCCTTCCCTCCCTCTTTT
This sequence comes from Tokudaia tokunoshimensis, assembly GCA_036184795.1. NCBI lineage: Eukaryota > Metazoa > Chordata > Mammalia > Rodentia > Muridae > Tokudaia > Tokudaia tokunoshimensis. The sequence continues at coordinate 49,323,708 of BTHU01000012.1, forward strand.
CTCCGTTCAACCCCCTCTCATTACTCTGTCCTGGCGTTCCCCTACATCCAGTCTTTCCAGGACCAGGGGTCTCTCCTTCCATCTTTTTAGAAATCTATTGATATGCTGATTGTGTCTAGGGTATTCTGAGATTCTGGGTCAATATCCCCTTATCAGTGACTTCATACCATGTGTGATCTTTTGTGATTGGGTTACCTCACTAAGGATGATATTTTCCAGTTCTGACCATTTGCCTAGGAATTTCGTGAATTCATTGTTTTTAATTGCAGAGTAGTATTCCATTGTGTAAATATACCACATCTTCTGAATCCATTCCTCCGTTGAGGGACATCTGGGTTCTTTCCAGCTTCTGGCTATTATAAATAAGGCTGCTATGAATATAGTGGAGCATGTGTCCTTATTGCATGCAGGTAAAGTCTCTGGGTATATGCCCAGGAGTGGTATAGCCGGATCCTCCGGAAGTGTCATGCCCAGTTTTCTGAGGAGCCGCCAGACTGCTTTCCAGAGTGGTTGTACCAGCCTGCAATTCCACCAGCAGTGGAGGAGTGTTCCTCTTTCTCCACATCCTCGCCAACAACTGCTGTCTCCTGTGTTTTTGATCTTAGCCATCCTGACTGGTGTGAGATGGAATCTCAGGGTTGTTTTGATTTGCATTTCCCTAATGACTAAGGATGATGAACATCTCTTTAGGTGCTTCTCAGCCATTAGATATTCTTCAGGTGAGAACTCTTTGTTTAGCTCTGTACCCCATTTTTTAATAGGGTTACTTGCCTCTCTGGAGTTTAACTTCTTGAGTTCTTTGTATATCTTGGATATTAGCCCTCTGTCGGATGTAAGGTTGGTAAAGATCATTTCCCAGTTAGTTGGTTGCCGCTTTGTCTTTTTGACAGTGTCTTTTGCCTTGCAAAAACTTTGTAATTTAATGAGGTCCCATTTGTCTATTCTTGATCTTAGAGTATAAGCTATTGGAGTTCTGTTCAGGAAATTCTCCCCTGTGCCCATATGTTCAAGGTTCTTCCCTAGTTTCCCTTCTATTAGTTTCAGTGTGTCTGGTTTTATGTGGAGATCTTTGATCCACTTAGAATTGAGCTTAGTGCAAGGAGATAAGGATGGGTCAATTTGCATTCTTCTGCATGTTGACCTCCAGCTGAGCCAGCACCATTTGTTGAAAAGGCTATCTTTTTTCCACTGGATGGTTTTAGCTCCTTTGTCAAAGATCAAGTGACCATAGGAGTGTGGATTCATTTCTGGGTCTTCAATTCTGTTCCATTGATCTACATGTCTGTTACTGTACCAATACCATGCAGTTTTTAACACTATTGCTCTGTAGTACAGCTTGAGGTCCGGGATACTGATTCCCCCAGAGGTTCTTTTACTCTTGAGAATAGTTTTAGCTATTCTGGGTTTTCTGTTATTCCAGATGAATTTTTGAATTGCTCTTTCTAACTCTATGAAGAATTGAGTTGGGATTTTGATGGGGATTGCATTGAATCTGTGTATTACTTTTGGTAAGATGCTCATTTTTACTATATTAATCCTGCCAATCCATGAGCATGGCAGATTTTTCCATCTTCCGAGGTCTTCTTCAATTTCTTTCTTCAGAGACTTGAAGTTCTTGTCATACAGATCTTTCACTTGTTTGGTTAGCGTCACGCCAAGATACTTAATATGGTTTGTGGCTATCGTAAAGGGTATTATTTCTCTTACTTCTTTCTCAGCCTGCTTATCCTTTGAGTATAGGAAGGCTTCTGACTTGCTTGAGTTGATTTTATATCCGGCCACTTTGCTGAAGTCGTTTATCAGCTGTAGGAGTTCTCTGGTGGAGTTCTTTGGGTCGCTTATGTATACTATCATATCGTCTGCAAATAGTGATAGTTTGACTTCTTCCTTTCCAATTTGTATCCCTTTGACCTCTTTTTCTTGTCTAATTGCTCTAGCTAGAACTTCAAGTACTATATTGAAAAGATATGGAGAGAGAGGGCAGCCTTGTCTAGTCCCTGATTTTAGTGGGATTGCTTCAAGTTTCTCTCCGTTTAGATTGATGCTGGCTACTGGTTTGCTGTAAATTGCTTTTACTATGTTTAGATATGGGCCTTGAATTCCTGATCTTTCCAAGACCTTTAGCATGAAAGGATGCTGAATTTTGTCAAATGCTTTCTCAGCATCTAATGAGATGACCATGTGGTTTTTTTCTTTGAGATTGTTTGTGTAGTGGATTACATTGATGGATTTCCTTATATTGAACCATCCCTGCATCCCTGGGATGAAGCCTACTTGATCGTGGTGAATGATCGTTTTGATGTGTTCTTGGATTCGGTTGGCAAGAATTTTATTGAGTATTTTTGCATCGATATTCATAAGAGAGATTGGCCTGAGATTCTCTTTCTTTGTCGGATCTTTGTGTGCTTTTGGTATTAGTGTAATTGTGGCTTCATAGAACGAGTTGGGTAGTGTTCCTTCTGTTTCTATTTTGTGGAAGAGTTTGAAGAGTATTGGTGTTAGGTCTTCTTTGAAGGTCTGATAGAATTCTGCACTAAAACCATCTGGACCTGTGCTTTTTTTGGTTGGAAGACTTCCAATGACAACTTCTATTTCTTCAGGGGTTATAGGACGGTTTAGATGGTCTATTTGATCCTGATTTAATTTTGGTACTTGGTATCTGTCAAGGAAATTGTCCATTTCCTCAAGATTTTCTAGTTGTGTTGAATACAGGTTTTTGTAGTAGGATCTGATGATTTTTTGAATTTCCTCAGTTTCTGTTGTTATCTCTCCCTTTTCGTTTCTGATTTTATTAATTTGGATACTATCTCTGTGCCCTCTGGTTAGTCTGGCTAAGGGCTTATCTATCTTGTTGATTTTCTCAAAGAACCAACTCCTCGTTTTGTTGATTCTTTGTATGGTTTTATTTGTTTCTACTTGATTGATTTCAGCCCTGAGTTTGATGATTTCCTGCCTTCTACTCCTCTTTGGTGTATTTGCTTCTTTTTGTTCCAGGGCTTTCAGGTGTGCCATTAAGCTGTTAGTGTATGCTGTCTCCCGTTTCTTTTTGGCGGCACTCAGGGCTATGAATTTTCCTCTTAGCACTGCTTTCATTGTGTCCCATAAGTTAGGGTATGTTGTGCCTTCATTTTCATTAACTTTCAAAAAGTCTTTGATTTCTTTCTTTATTTCCACCTTGACCAAGTTATCATTGAGTAGAGCATTGTTCAGCCTCCATGTGTACGTGGGTTTTCTTTTGTTTTTGTTGCCATTGAAGACCACCCTTATTCCATAGTGATCTGATAGGAGGCATGGGATTATTTCTATCTTCTTGTATCTGTTGAGGTCTGATTTGTGACCAATTATATGGTCAATTTTGGAGAAGGTACCATGAGGAGCTGAGAAGAAGGTGTATTCTTTAGCTCTAGGATGAAATGTTCTATATATATCAGTTAGTTCCATTTGGTCCAAGGCTTCAATTAGATTCACTGTGTCCCTGTTTAGTTTCTGCTTTCCTGAACGATCCATTTCAGAGAGCGGGGTGTTGAAGTCACCCACTATTATTGTGTGCGGTGCGATGTGTGCTTTGAGTTTTAGTAAAGTTTCTTTTACGAATGAGGGTGCCCTTGCATTTGGAGCATAGATATTCAGGATTGAGAGTTCTTGATGGTGGATTTTTCCCTTGATCAGTATGTAGTGTCCTTCTGTGTCTTTTTTGATGACTTTGGGTTGAAAATCAATTTTATCCGATATTAGGATGGCTACTCCACCTCGTTTCTTGGGGCCATTTGCTTGTAAAATTGTTTTCCAGCCTTTTACTCTGAGGTAGTGTTTGTCTTTGACACTGAGGTGCGTTTCCTGCATGCAGCAAAAAGCTGGGTCCTGTTTACGTATCCAGTCTGCTAGTCTATGTCTTTTAATTGGGGAGTTGAGACCATTGATATTAAGAGAGATTAAGGCATAGTGATTATTGCCATCTGCCATTCTTGACGCTATCTTTATGTTTGAGTGGTTATCTACTTTTGGGTTTGATTCAAGAAGGTTATTATCTCATTTTTTCCAGGGTGTTGTTTCTCTCCCTGTATTGGAGGTTTCCACCTATTATCCGTTGCAGGGCTGGATTTGTGGAAAGATATTGTGAAAATTTGGTTTTATCATGGAATATCTTGGTCTCTCCATCTATGGTGATTGAGAGTTTTGCTGGGTATAGTAGTCTAGGCTGGCATTTGTGCTGTCTTAGTGTCTGCATGAGATCTGCCCAGGATCTTCTGGCTTTCATAGTCTCTGGTGAGAAGTCTGATGTGATTCGGATAGGTCTTCCTTTGTATGTTACTTGGCCCTTTTCTCTTACTGCATTTAGTATTCTTTCTTTGTTTAGAACATTCGGTGTTTTGATTATTATGTGACGGGAGGTATTTCTGTTCTGGTCCAGTCTGTTTGGAGTTCTGTAGGCTTCTTGTATGTTCATCGGCATCTCTCTCTTTAAGTTAGGGAAGTTTTCCTCCATAATTTTGTTGAAGATGTTTACTGGCCCTTTAAGTTGCAAATCTTCACTCTCATCTATACCTATAATCCTTAGGTTTGGTCTTCTCATTGTGTCCTGGATTTCCTGGATGTTTTGGGTTACGCGTTTTTTGCATTTTGCATTTTCTTTGACTGTTGAGTCGATGCTTTCTATGGAATCTTCAGCACCTGAGATTCTTTCTTCCATCTCTTGTATTCTATTGTTGATGTTTGCATCTATGACTCCTGATTTCTTCCCAAGGTTTTCTATCTCCAAAGTTGTCTCCCTTTGTGATTTCTTAGTTGTTTCTACTTCCTTTTTTAGTTCCTGGATGGATTTGCTGAGATCCTTCACTTGTTTGTTTGTATTTTCCTGTATTTCTTTAAGGTATTTTTGCATTACCTCTTTCAGGATTTCTTCCTGATGACCCACGTTCTCCTGCATTTCTCTGAGCGATTTTTGTGTTTCCTCCTCATGGGATTCCATCTGTTGATCCATCGTCTCCTGCATTTCTTTAAGCAGTTCTCGTGTTTCCTTTGTAAGGGCATCTAACCGTTGATTCATTTCTTTAAGCAATTTTTGTGTTGCCTCCTTATGGGCATCCGTCTGTTGACCCATATTCTTCTGCATTTCTTTATGCAAATTTTGTGATTCCTTTGTGAGTGCATCTACCCGTTGATTCATCTCGTTAAGTGATTTTTGTGTTGTCTCCTTGTGCGCCTCCATCTTTTGATCCATGTTCTCCCGCATTTCTCTAAGCGATTTTTGTGTTTCCTTTGTAAGGGCTTCTAACCGTTGATTCATGGTCTCCTGTAACTCTTTATGAGATTTATTTGTGTCCTTCTTGTGATCCTCTAATAGCATCATGAGAAGTGATTTTAAATCCAGATCTTGTCTTTCGGGTGTGGTGGGGTATCCAGGACTTGCTGCTGTTGGAGAGTTGGGTTCGGATGGTCCCACATTACTTTGATTACTGTTAGTAACATTCCTACGTTTGCCTTTTGCCATCTGGATACCTCTGGTGTTAGTTGGTCCTGCTGCCACTGGCTGTTGGTTGGACCTCCTGTGAGCTTGCAAAGCTATTTCTGCCCCCCCTGGATTACCAGGATTCCCCTGGCACCGATTTCTGGGGCCTGCCTGCTCCTGAGTGACTTTGGAGCCCTAATGTGCTTTGCCCCAAGTGATCTTATATTGGGGAGGCCTTGCACATCTAAAGGCTCAGCCTAGTGGATTCCTGGAGCAGAGGTCGCCAAAGGGAGGCAGGCAGGCTCCTGCCCTGTGCAGGGGTGTGTGATCTCTCCTGGGGGGGGGAGGGGGCGTCCCTCTGCCAGGCAGAAGTCCCACAGCAGATCTGGCGCGCTGGTCACTGCAGATCAGCCCAGCACCTGGGAGCAGGTTACACACAAGCTGCCTGAACCCGAAGCGATATTATGCCTGTCTGTCTCTGAGCCTGGTGGTCCCAACTACCTGGTCACTGGAGCAAAGATGGCGGAGGGCACTCTCCGTGGCGCTGCTCACCCTGTGGTCACGATGGCCCGCCGATCTGGCACCCAGACGACCACAGCGCCAACCCGCCCTCGGGCACAGAAGGAAGCCCCAACAGGCCGTGTCCCAAGTGATGTTATATTGGGGGGAGAGCCTGGGTACCGGTCTCTCCAGCGCAGTCCGCGGGAACAGAGGTCGCGGAAGGGAAGCTGGCGGGCTCCCTCCCTGCGCGGGGTCCCGCCACCAGGCAGAAGGTCCCACCGCGGAACTGGCGCGCTGGTTACTGCAGATCAGCCCAGCACCTGGGAGCAGGTTACACACAAGCTGCCTGAAACCGAAGCGATATTATGCCTGTCTGTCTCTGAGCCTGGCGGTCCCAACTACCTGGTCACTGGAGCAAAGATGGCGGAGGGCAGTCTCCGTGGCGCCGCTCACCCTGTGGTCACGATGGCCCGCCGATCTGGCACCCAGACGACCACAGCGCCAACCCGCCCTCGGGCACAGACGGAAGCCCCAACAGGCCGTGTCCCAAGTGATGTTATATCGGGGGGAGAGCCTGGGTACCGGTCTCTCCAGCGCAGTCCGCGGGAACAGAGGTCGCGGAAGGGAAGCTGGCGGGCTCCCTCCGCGGCCTTTCATTAAGTAAGGATTTCCTGGCAAACTTTGAACAATCTACCATTCTTGAGTTTTCTGACCGAAAGTATAATAGTTGGTATACTTACAGGAAGACTCAGCTGGTATGTGGAGTAACAATGTACAATCATGACTTGTATAGACATTTGAAAGATTGAACACAATTTAATGAACTCTAGATAATGTCAATTGTGGCCTATGTACTTACAGTGACTCTGATACTCCTTTTGTTTGTGTGTGTGTGTGTGTGTGTGTGTGTGCGTGTGTGAGTGATATGGTATGTGTATGTATAGGCTCATGTATGTGGGGATGAGTGAGGACATTTGTATCTGTCTGGGCCTTGCATGTAGTAGCCAAAGTTTGACACTAGATATCTTCTTTGATTATTCTTCACTTTATCAACTGGCTTACACCTGGGGTTCTTTTGTTGAGCCTGGAGTTGATCAATTTGGACAGTCTAGGTAGACAGATTTCTCTGCATATATCCTCTCTTAGCTTCCTGAGTGTTGAGATTATAGGTGGGTCCCATGCCCACTGGACATTTACGTGGTTGTTGGAAGTCTGAATTCTGATTCTCATGTTTGCAAGGCAAGTGCTTTACCCACAGGGCCATCCTCCTAGTTTTCTACTCTTATGATCTAAGGCATTTTTCCTGGAATGTTTTTAACCTGAACTTAGAACTGTCTAAAGATGGGCAGAGGAAGTGTCTACCTGAGTTCTACTAGGAACTTTGCATCTTTACAGTATCAACAGCTCAGTGCATCATCCTTCTTTCCATTGCCCATGTTTCTGCCAATGTCATTCTCGACCTGAAATAGTACTCCCTTCATTCTCCTTCATAAGGAACCCACACATGTGCAGAGTACAGTCTTTTAATCTTCATGGGATTCTGGGCCAGAATATGTAGATCACAGCCTAATACTCTCTGGCATTTCACTTTTAAAAAGATGTCTCTCTGCCAAGCCACAAGATTCCCTAATTTGAGCCGTTCTTTCTACACAGTGTACACAGGGGTTGGGTCCTTTCTTAGATTAAATGTATTATTTTTAAAATTCTCTCCCTCTCCCCACCTCTCTATCCCTCTCTCCCTCCCCCCTCTTTCTTTCTTTGTGTGTGTGTGTGTGTGTGTGTGTGTGTGTGTGAGTACAGGTTCCCACAAAGTTCAGAACAGGGTGTTTGATCTCCTTGAGCTGAAGTTAAGGCAGTTGTGAGGTGTAGATTGTGCTGGGAAAAAGATTCAGATCCCTGCAAGAAACAGTACCTGCTTTTAACTATTCCTCTACCCCTAGCTTCCATCTTTTCTTTCCAAGTCCTCTTTGAAGGACTCTCTCCTTTTTACAACTCTGGATACAAATCCTCCTTTAGCAGCTATAGGCTTTTCAAAATATCTTCTCAGCAAGATTAAGCTTGCTCCAGAAAAAATAATAAATAATAAATAATGGCCTCTAAAGACAGGGAAAGAGCAAAGGATGTGCCACCATCTCAGGATCATACAGTGCAGCAGAGAATGGTGTTTTAAAGAGAGAAGGTAAAGTAGACAGGAGTGGAAGAAGCCAATGTAAAACCAGTAACCAGTTCATTACTGACAGGCTGGCCTGGCACTTTTGCTCCATTTTCTGCTAATGGCATCTGAGTGCTGAAGAAGTCCAGCAAGCTGGGTGTGGCACAGGCCTATAATCTCAATGCCCAGAAGGTTGAGCAAGGACTGAAAGCCAAAGACCACCTTGGGCTATATAATAAGACTGTTTCAAGGAACCAAACCACAAAATGAAACTGAGAGAACTCCAAGGACAGGAGCCATTTAGGCTTGTTATCCAAGAGGTCTATTTGTAGTTTCCTCTTCTAGACTTTGTGGTTCCCAAATACATTTGAGGGTAAATAACAATTTCTTTACTCCAAAGTGATATGTACGTTTAAATAAGAATTCATCTAATTTGAGGTCTTACATAAAGCCCCTTTCATATTCACCAACTAAATATGTGGTATTTTCTGAAGGAATGTTATCAATATTGAAAAATATTTGTATCAGTTTGGGCAGGGGGACCCTTAGCAGATGGTGAGAGAGAACACTGCCATCAGCTAGCCCTGCTAAAATGCTTCAGGGCACTGTAAGAGTCTCTTCTTCCTCCTGTCTCCATCACTTTCTCTTTCACTCTATGTCTGCCTCATCTTATCTGTGTCAAGAATTAACTTTTCCCATTCAGGACTAATACTTTTTTGAGAATTTCAGTTCCAGTTTCTAAATGTTGATTTCCTTGAAAGTGACGATAAAGTTGGGAGCTGGTTCATTTCTCCTAATGTTTTCCATCTCCTTCAGGGAAATGAAGATGATTCTGGACCCAGACCTTAGTGGGACCCCATATCGTAGCATAACTGAATCCATGATGTCATGGAAGTATCAGTAGGCTGTAAAATTCAGCACATAGACAGTACCACCTGCCAAAAACAAAGACCTAATCCATCAAAGTACATACAGTTCAGAGAAAATTTTTAAAGTATACTAAGCTTGCTTTTTTGGCTTCTGTGGTTCCTCTTTCATGTAACTGTCGTTGTTAACTCTAGTATGTCAATTCCCCACCTCCCCCAAATAGTTTTTGTGCTTAAAAGCTCACTCTGAGAAACAGTGCTATACTGGGACCCTGAACACCCAGTATAGTCACCAGCTAGTCTAATAAAGACTTTCTATTGGCTTAAACCCATGTCTGAACAGTCTTCTCTGGTGAATACCCCACAACATTTCTGGAGGTAAGACCAAGATCTCAAAGACTAGACCTTAAGACACCAGGAATCACAGAGCCATCTTGGAGCAAGGAAGAGTGGGCTGATCAGGGAACTCTGAGATGTTTCATATCCTGATGGCTCCTTTTGATAAATTGATACCTAACTCTTCAGAGGGGTCTGACAATTCCATTCACAAAGGAGACAAATTAGAAAGTCACCTAGTCTGTCACCTCTAAAGGTAAGCTTGGTTATGGTACCTTCTGTTTGGACAGAACAACTTCCCAGGACTGGCCCAATAGCAAACTCCTAAAACTGTTTAACTAACCAGTTCAACTATCTCCATCCAGATTAAACAATACCCAAGGACTCTGGAAACAAAAGGGGAAATTGCAATCTCTATTACCTGGCTTGAAGAGACAGACATCTTGGTGCTCGGCCAGTCACCCTGGAATACACATCTGCCTGTGAAGAAGCCTGGGTCCTCTGAGTCTCATGAGTCTGATTCCTCCAGAGAAACAGGTGTACACTGTCTTGGACCTGAAAAATATGTTCTTCAGCTTCCCATTGGCAGAGGGAAGTTGACCCATCTTTGCTTTGAAATGGACAGACTCAGCAGAAGGTTACAGTGCGCAACATACCTGGACCAGGTTGCCCCAGGATTGAAAGACACTAAATGCAGACTTCCTGCCTTTCTTCATAGATTTCCTGGGAAAACAGTTCCAGAGAGACACAGACCTTGAACTTCCAAATAACAGCTAAGAAAACCCAACTTTGTACAACACAGGCTACCTATCTTGGTTACCAGCTGAGGAGAGAAAAAGGAATCTCTCTCAGAGTAGGCTTGCTGCCCTCCTTCACACCCCAACTCCGAAGACTAACAAACAAGTTTGAGAGTTTGAGATTTGAGAGACAGGTACAGAAGGATTTTTCAGCTCTAAATAGCAGAGTTTGTGGAAATTGCAAGGCCTCTCCACACCAGCACAAAACAGTATAGGGATGGGGCACTGGGCCCTTATTCTCAACTGAGACCAAACAAAAGACAAAAGGGGTTTTTATCCAAAATTGAGGGTAATGGAAATGTTCAGTGACATATCAGTCAAAATCACTGGACTCTGTAGCCTCAGGATGTCCCCACCTGTTTAAGAACTGAGGTGGTTACTACTAGTTTAATGAAAGAAAGGAAACAAGTTAACTCAGAATTAATGTCTCAAACATTATTATAAATGTCCGAAAACCCCCACAATATGGCTGTTCTCTAAAAAGCACCAGAATGCTGGTTGTCTAATGACTGTGTGGTGTGACACAGTACCAGGCCCTACTCCTGGTCCACCCTTGAGTTTGGTTTGAGAAACCAAGCTATTAATCCTGCTACTCTCTTTCCTGATGGAGATCTACAGGTGCTCATCCATGACTGTCACAAGAGAAAAAATAAAACCAGGCATGATTTTACCCAAGTCAAGCACCTCAGCCCAGAAAGCAGAACAGATTGATCAGATCCAGGCTCTCAAATGGGGAAAAGTTCACCACTTTTCTTTTTATTGACAACCAGTTGATATATTTTTACTATCAGGTGTGTCTACAGTATGATCTATAGAGAAAGAGGACTTATTACTACTGAGGAAAAGGATATTTAAAAAACATGGCCCTCCTAGTGACTTCCCTTACAAATTGTTGTTCTCCATTGCTAGGCTGCTGTCTCGGTTACTGGACAAATGGCCCTAAGATCAGTAGGGCCTGTTCATATTATGATGACATACCATGACACAGTGCTGCCCGAGACTCCATGATAATGAAGAAATGGACAGCTCACATCAAGTGGCTGATGGAGCGCACCAGAGGGAAAGATGATTCTCCCAGGAACAATGGCAGGACTGTTGGTAACTAAGCTTCACCAGGCTTCTCATCTGGGATCCACAAAACTTTCTGAGCTGCTCAGATCAAGGTGTATTATGTCTAGCACAGGATGTCTCAGTCAGACGCCAGGTTTGTGCTTAAGTGAATCCAAAACAGAGAGCCCTTGCCCAGGAAGTGGTCCAAAGGTCAGTCCAACACCCCCACAAACTCTGGGAAAACTGACTTCATCAAGTCCTAGCCTGCTGGAGGCACAATTAAAGTACTTGGTAGGTTTTAAATATACCTTTTCCAGTAGATATGTTCCTTATCCAGAGTGAAACTGCTCAAATAGTAGTTAAAAAGCTCTTGTAGGAACTGGTCCCTTGATTTAGCCTCTCTCTAACAATAGGGTCTGACAATGGACTGGTTTTCTTAGACAAAGCTTCTCAATAGTTAAAGTTTAGACTTCATTGTATATATAGACCTTAGGGCCAGGTTAAAAAGAAAAATAGAAAGAAAATAAAAACAAAAACAAAACCAGACATTAAAAATCTTTAACGAAACTTTCATTAGAGTCTACCAGAGAATGGATGAATCTCCTTGCTTTGCTTTAGCCCACTGGACCCCATATAGAGAGGGATTTAAATCCCCTAAGAGATTATGTTTGGAAGATCTCCCCACTGCTTCGCAGGGTCAGAGACCAGCACCTATCGAGCTGTCTCTAACTATTCCTTTCTCAAGTCACTACAGTCATTCCAGTCCTCCATAGAGGCTATTCATTGGTCTATTCAAGAGAGCCAGCTGACCTCTGAGTCTACCACCAGTTTCCCTTCATCCTAGCCCAGTGATACTGTCTGGGTCAGGCAGGTAGCCCAAGGGACATTGAAAGCAGTTTGGAAAGGACTCTACACAATGATTCTCTCCACTCCTATGGCTGTGAAGATATCTGGCATCACCCCATGTATCCACCTCATCCAGATCTAGAAAGTGGAAGCCACAGACACTTCTGACAAATGAACTATTTCTGAGCTATAGACCCATTGAAATCAAGGTTTCATTGGGTCTCCAGCTCCTCCACTTCCTGGCCCTTTACCTCTTCCTGAAACTTGTGTTTGCTATGAATACAGGGTTATGGTCCAATACCCATATCCAACAGGCCTGGATCTGGGAACTGAGGAAGACAGATACAGAGAAGGCATTTGCTAATAAGACTACAAGGCAGGAACCCACATTTCATCTTGACCTTTGCTCACTATGCCCACTTTAAATGTCTGATTATATTGGAGAAAGGAAAGATGTGGGCGTTTACCTTTTTATATAGGAATACATAGTTTACAATTCTATGCATGCCATCTGACTGGACCCCCTAATTGCCCATGTCAAGGCATTTTTCCATTATAAAAATTGGGTTTGTAAAACTGAGACTTCCTAAACATTTCCTTTGAAAAGAGTCAGTCCTTTAGAAAACACAGAAAAGCTGGGGTATCAGACTTTATGCCACAGGAAGAGACCCTGGGAATCGAGTTAAGAATTCACAGCCAGAAACTGGCCAGGATTGCTGGTAGTGTTTAGACACCCAGCCCCTGTACTATATAGAGACAGGACCTAACCAGACTGTCACCCCATTGACTGACAAAACTCACCATGACTAATGGTAGTCTATGAACATTAGAGGACTTATAAGGGACTAAGGTCCAAATATTCAAAACCTTTTACACAGGTACCTTCCCTTATTCAAAAAAAAAAACTACAATTTTGCCTTATGGGTAAACTCATATGGGTAACAATAGTATTACTGGCCTCAGATTACTTGGTGGGCTGTTCTAATGGTTTAACTAAATTTACCTCTTCTGATACTTTCCAAACTAAGTAAACAGGTGATCAGGACTTACCTAGACATATTAGTTCAGTTTCTAAATTAAAACACCAGTTAGATCCCCTTGCAGAAATGGTCCTACTAATTGGAGAGCCTTAGACTTCTCATGAGATAAAGGAAACTATGTGTGGCTTTGAGAGAAAAAATAAAGTTGTTTCTAGGATAATTGATCAGGAGTAATTAGAAAAAAATCTTGCCATGGCTGTAAAAATAATTGGAACCAATCTCTGTTCTCTTCTTTGTCCCCTTGGTAAAGTACTCTGCTAATCAGCACTGGCTGGCCTTTTAATTCTCATACTGATTCGATTAGCAGGGAGGCTGCATCTTAAATTCAAACAGGATGAGTCCATGATTTGACTCATTCACTAAGACCAGTGGGGAATGTAACACAACCCTGGTCCTAGACCTTAGTAGGACCCCAGACCTACTAACTACCCCAGGCACAACTGATTCCGTGATGGAAGGACTATTCAGGCTGTAAAACTCAACACATACATAGCACCATGTGCCAAAACTAAAACAAAGGCCTAATTCATCAAAATCCATATAGTTCTGGGAAAGTCTCAAAATCTATTAACCTTGCCTTTTAGATACTATAGTTCTTCTTCTGGCTAACTCTTCTTGTTAACTGAAGTATCTCAGCCAAGAATCTGGTTTTTGTGCTTAAATGCCCACCCCAAGAAAGGTTCAGTTCTGTACTGGGATCCTGAACACTCAGTGTAGCCGCTGACTGACTTAGACAGACTTTCTGTTAGCTTAAACCCATGTCTAAGCAGTCTTGTCTGGTAAATACCACACAACAGTTCTAACTCTGGACTCTCCTGGGCTTGACAAGGGACAGCAGATGATATCATTTGTGTGTGTTTTCCCATCTACATGAGGATGGTGAGAACATTAGTGAAGGTTATGAAGCCTTTCGAATTTTGACTAAGAAGAAGGAAGGTGTTCTCTTTCTGGTTTGCTTAATTCTTGAAGAAACCAAAGAGGAGGTGAAAAAACGCTAGACAGTCAGCCACTAAAAGGTGGATAAAGAATATTCTTCATAGCTACCAAGTAGTAGGCGATGTTTAGTGGCTCCATCAATCCATCCTGCCGAGTGTGCAGAGTATGCGTTTGGTTTCAGGCAGGCTCTTGGCCTCATGTGGGAGAGTGGAACTATGAATATGGCTCAAATAAAGCCATAGATTTTCTTAAAACATTATGATATGTTTGTTTTTTAAATCACGGTTTCTAGCCAGGCTGGCCTTGAACTCCTCATGTAGCTTAGGATGCGCTTGAACTTCAGATCTTCCTGCCTCTAAGTCTTCTTCCTGAGATCACAGGGCTGTCTACCATGCTCATGGATGCAGTGGCAAGGACTGAACCCAGGGTTTTGTGCACACTAAAGGAATATACAACAAATAGCAATGCCCTATGTCTTTGATTTACTTTATCTAGTTGTGCATTTTGTTCTGGACCATGAACTTTCTAGGAGGCGGCATCATCATATTACGACGTCAGGAAGTTGGACACAGTTCGTAGAAACATCTCTGTGCAGTTACTGCTATTTTAGAGGAGAAAGGCAATGAAGGATCAATGAGAGAAATTGAATAAAGCCGGGGAAAAGGGATGACAAGAAACAAGTCAGCATTGAGCTAAGCACCAGATTTAAAAACTTGAGCTGGGATCTTTGAGTTTCAAAATTTTAAGTTAAAAACCTCATAGGGTTTTGTTTTTTAAATTAGAAGTTACTTTAATGAGAGCCAAATAGGACCATTTCCTTGTTCTGTTTTATAAAGAGACTAGATCCCATACAGATGAAGAGACATGTTCACACATTTAGTAATAGACACCATTCCGACCTTCAAGTCAATTTGCCTGAAAGAAAAATGGCAGGGCTTTTGCAAAGATCTTAGTGCCAAATACAAACGTGAAAGCCTTCCTACTCTAGGTCACATAAATGACTGTGTATTTGTCAATGTGTAATGCGTGCATTGTGCCTCTGTATAGTGATCGAGTTTATCAACACCCCTGGATTCCTCAAACATTATTTTTAGGTATATGTTAGCAAAAGAGAATAAGTAAACCATAAATTCCATTATTTTGACATGGATTTTATGCGTTTCCTATGTGTGAAGAGATTGAAAGAAAGCAGCAGCAGAAGAATTATTGTTCTGGTGTATAAAGATGGACATTTGGCCAAAGGAAAAACTTGAGGAGTTACCATTTGGAATCCCCTTAGAGTTTTAGCATTTCCTTTTAATGCCTGAAGTTTCTAGCAAATTCAAATCTTGTGTTTTCTTTGTAACCCAATTATTGTGCATGTTATTTAACCTATTGGGAGGGTGAGATGAGGAATTTTATGTAAAGGACTTAGCTTGGCATCTGGCATGCAATTGGCAGCATTGGCTGTGTTATTAATAGTAAGCTTTTTTTACTTTTCCTTTTTTTTTTAACTGAAAAAGGTTAAAAGGGAAGGGAGGCCTATATTACAGGAAAATGTAGAATTTGGCTACAAACATTAGTTCACTGTGAGGAACAGCTGGTCTCTTTATGGGGCTTAGAATACAGATTGCATAAAATATATATAGGAAGAGGAAAAGGGCAAAACTTTCAAAGTTCACCAGTTGTATGTAGCCTTCAGCATTTAGCTCATGCTCATTAGGCATTTACATTACTAACGCAATCTCTTTGAAACAGTTGGATTTTTTTTTTTAGTAAAGATCTTATAAATTAAAACTTTTCCAGGGGAACTAACGTCATACAGCTTGTGCCAGAGCTAGAAATGCTTCTGAGCAAACATATCAAAGCAGGAAGCAAAACAGTTCTGAGGGAGAGTACCAGTTCCACAATCAGCAGTGAGTATCAGAATACCAGAGGGCAGTGTTGGCAAATAACAATCTCCTTGCCTTCAGAAACATATTTATAAAAGGAAGATATCTAGCGTACACGAAAGACCTGCACAGTTAGCAGCGCATTGCCTCAGCCCAGCTGTTGTTAAGGATGACCATCTGGCTTTATATTACACCTTCATTTTACCTTGGGGATTAAAAAGGCTCAAAAATACTCTTTCTAAAGGTGGTTCTGGATTACATAAAAACATATCAGTTCATCTGCACATTTTGGAGGAGTGTGGTTAGTGCATGAAGATGTGGAGATTACGGTTTGTACCCTCACCTTTTCTTAACCACTCACCTAACAAGATTCCTATGAGTGAAATCATACATATACACCCTCAGAGTCACTCAGAAGTGAATGGAATTCTGCTCAAGGGCTGTGTGTGTGTGTGGAGAGAGAAAGGGGGGGGAGGGGAGTGGGAGGAGTGGGGAGGAGGAGGAGGAAGGAGGAGTGAGACCAGTGGCAGGGGGTACTTTTTAGTTCAACTTGACTTGAAAATAAAGTCTCTCAGTTAAGAATACTTGAAGCTGATCTGGAGTATTGGCCCACAGGTTGCGTGCCACCAACTTGACGCTTACAGATGATGGATGTCTCAATATATGCATTTTCAAATGTCAGCAGTACACTTATCATATGCTTGCTTTTCTCTGCAATACTTTTCAAGTCCACAGGGATAAATACTATTCAGGCATCTGAGTGATGAAAAATTTTGGTTCCCTGGCTAAAATCTTGCTGCTAAAAGGAGGTGAAGAGAGGTAGAGCCAAGAAAATGAATGAACAATGAGGACCTCTGACTGGTGAATGCTCTATTCCAATGGAGTCAAGTGTGTGTGTGTGTGTGTGTGTGTGTGTGTGTGTGTGTGTGCATGCATATCTCTGTGTGTGTGCATGCAAGTGTTTGCCTGTGTGTGTTTGTGTGTACATGTGTGTGTATGAGTGTGTATGATTGTGTGTGATGGTATATGTGTATGCAGGTGCATGTGTGCCTATGCATATGTGCCTATGCATGTGTGTGCATGTATGTGATTGTGTGTGAGTATGTGTATGCCTGTGTGTGTGCATATGTTTGTATACATGTACATGTATGCATATGCATGTGTGCCTGCATGTGCTTGTGTGTTTGTGTGTGTGTGTGGTATGTACGTTTGTGTAGAGGCCAGAGGTTGACATCAGGCATCTTCTTAGGTTAATACCTTATTTAGGGGGAGCAAAGTCTCTCACTGAATCTAGAGTTTCCTGATGTAGGTAGACTGGCTGGCCAGTGGTCCCAGGAAGCCTGTCCGACTCAGTTTCCCCAGTGCTGGGTAGGCCCTTATACTTGTGTAGCAAGTGCTTACCAACTGAGCTATCTATCCAGCCCAATCAAGTTCTTTTTTTTTTAAAAAGTATTTTTAAAAACTCATCTAAAACTGATTTCCAGTTTTCTAAAAAACAATGCTTGGCATTATAAAGCACAATAAGTACATATTTCACTACAGAGTGGTAACGTGGAGCAGTTAAGCGGGTCTCTAGCTTTTTCTGTGAAAAACTAGGCAGTGATGTTGCTCTCTGAAGGCCTCAGCTGGCCTCTGACAGATGCAAACTACTCCAGATTCTTTTTCTTGCTTTCCCCCATTTCTCCCTTCTTTTCTTTTGGTTTGGTTCCTTTTTTTTAAATTTATAGATTGTGTTTAAAATTTTTAAAAATAATTCTCTGCTCTAAGTCATACCAATACAGGAATGACTAGAAGTTCTAGAAATAAACTGCTGAGTCCGGCATGGCCTTGGTGGAGACAGATTGACATGGTTCCGGCCCCTGGGACAGAGCCAGCAGATGTGGGCCTCCATGAGTGTTGATGGCTGCTGTGGGCATAAGGCTTGTTTATGTAATAATGCATATATTTTGCAGTCTCCTTTAAGGAATGACCTTCCTGTTAACATTAATGACTCCATGATAATAATAGACAGAACGAATTTGGGAGGCGAAGGTATGACTAATGTCTTAGCAAAATAGTAAAAGCTGAGTCCTTAAGGCTGTGAAAAAGAACTCTAAAAGAGTTAATTCAAAAATATAAAATTTCTCAACTATGCAAAAATTAAGGATGTAATATGAATCATGAAGGGCTTCAAAAATCTAAAGGAACAGAGGTAGCTAGCTACACTATGAGCCAGCTTGTCAGAAAGATACAAAGACAGGCAGTTCCCTGAGTACAAGGTCAGCCTGGGACACAGGGAGTCCAGTCCCAGGTGTGGACTTATGACTGGGCTTATGATCTGCAGAAGATGAGCTATCCAGAGAAAGATTTTAGAATAGCAAGAGAACTGTCTCAAGCAGGACATAAAGAAAGAACTGTCTAGAGATCTCCAGAGAAAGCAGATCAGAGAGAAAAAGCAGAAGAGAGAGAAAGCAGGCTGGAAATCTGTCTCCCACAGAACATAGGCACCAGCTTGAACCCACCCTTGATTTGACATCAAGTCATTTGTTTTCCCACTCCCAGAAGCCTCTTCCATAGAGCCCCTCTCCAAGCCAAGGCTGGTTCTTGGTAATGAATCATAAGGTGAGCATCCTACAGTGCAAGCCCCTCTACGTTAGTTGCTCTTGATTCTCCACACTTTCTTGTACTAATCATGCAGATTTTGTGCATTACAATTTCGTTTTCTTTAACTCTAAATTTTACGTTTAAGCAAATCACCCAAAAGCAAAGTACTGGGAATACAGAATGTTTGGGCATCTCAAATTATTATTATTATTATTATTATTATTATTATTATTATTATTATTATTATTATTATTTGCTTTTGTATCTGTCCCTCAGATCATTGTGGTTGTCCTAAATATTCCTTGTGCTCAGCCTCTCTAGTACATTTATTTTCCTAGAAACAGCTTTGTCCTCTTTTGAACTTGGATTTTATAGGATTGGCTAATAATCAATTAAATTACAGTAACAATCCAAATAGAAGCAGGTTGGAAACAAAACATACTGTCTCCTGGAAAGTACCAGTTCAGCCAGGAAAGTAGAGAGGATGCACATTAACTTTCCAGCTGTGAGCCTTCTGCATGCTCTGGGCATTTTAAGTGTGTTCTAGAAAGGGTAGGGAAAGAGTTGTTGACCCTGAGAAGGAGTTTAAGCATAGGTTTCTTTAGAAAGCACTTATAGAATTGTTTGGGCACTATGCCAAAAACTTTATGTTTTTTTAAATGGTCAGTGAGATAGTGTTCCAGTATAGGATAAAAAATAGCTAAGATATATGGCACACTTAAGCCATCAGTCTTACATTTTCTTTCTTTTTAAAGTTGTACCATAACTCTATGCTATAATGGCAAGTTTTAATATCCTATTACTGATGTTAGATATATAATTTTATCCAAGTTATACTTAATTTCCTAAGCATTTTAAGGAGTAGTACTAGCTACCTAAGCCACCAAACACAGCTCCTCTTCTTTTTTAACTAGTTATTAAATATTCATTATGTCATTAGGCACTTGAACTAGAACAATGTTAAAATCAATAATTTTCAAAGTATGGTCACTGGTCCAGTAGCATCAACAACACCTGGAACTTGTCAGAACTAGATATCCTTGGGAGCAATCCCAGACTGCTCCAAAGAAAAGCAGTTGCCAACAAGCACTCCAGATGGTTTTGATGTAAGCAAAAGCCTGAGACCCACTAGCTTAGCATGGAAGATCTTGTCCTATTAGAAGTGATACTTTACCATCTTGGTGTGAGCATCTTGCAATTAATACATAGATAAGCACTTAGAACTCTTCCAGATATAAACAGCAGTACTAAATGTTTATTGTTACTAATACTACTGCAATTACTATGCTTACTGTACATAAATAACTTGCTATTACTTTGTCTATACTTGTATCGGTGGAGATAGAATAATACTATCAGAAGCAGATAATGCAGAATAAACTCAAGAGGGCAGTGTAATAAATTTCCAAAAAAAAATGAAAGGATTAATTAGGAATCAAAAATCAGAATGGGACAGGTAATTAAATGGTCTGTCCTTAAGAGTAATACTATGTAGAAATAAGGACACAGCTGACACTCACATAACCGTTACTATTTGGAATGCAAACTCAGAATTTACAGGGTTTCAAGGGAAACTGGAGGTCTGTAATTTTACATAGAGTGTCCTGGATTTTAAATATTTAAATCTGATTCAAATGATAGTTCTAATCAAATAAATTGTGTGGGTAATATGCTTTGATTTTACCCGCCCCTCTTAACTAGTCTACAAAGGTCTTGGAAATTTCAAAATTATTGAGGATTATAGTGTGCATCATGGGAAAGGGACATGTGTTTATGGTCTTTTATTAAATGGAGACTGTGTTTAGCTTTTTGTACCTCTCAAGGACATTTATTTAAGCTGTTGGATAATTAAGTGCACAGGAGGAGCAGAAACCAGACTGCATGACAGAAAGTCTTCTCAAAACCAAATTTTACAAATGTACATTGTACAAAATTCCAATATCAATGTTAAAGGAGAAAGCTGTCATAGTTTTGAGTTGTAAATACAACTTGCATCTAGTTGAGTAAAGATCATGTCATCGTATGAAGAGTTACAAGCCTGACAAAGGCATATGAGGCCGGCTTCCACTTAAGGAGCCTCATCCTGCACCCAATATGGTATTTCTAGGCCCCCAAATGAAGTTAAAGTTAGCCATACTATATACCATCATTCAAACTTGTTTAGATTTTTTCCTTTTGATTCATGCTTTTGCTGCATTTTGCACATCCTTCTGACCATTCTTAGCAGCTGTAACAACACTTGTGGTATTACCAGTAATTTGCAACTTATCAAACATGATTGAACCTTGTTCTTTTGTATAAACGAAACAGAACTCTTTGGTTGGCTTTCTTTATACTTTGGACATAGTGTAAAGGAAATGGAGACTATATTTGCATGCCAGACAATGAAACATAACACACAGTGTATACATGCCTTTGACATTGTAATTGCTAGCTTGTTGTTTAGATTCCATGTATGGTCACTGGCTTTGGCTGTGTTGAAATCAGCTGTATCAACATTTAATCAAAGTCTTATAGATTCTGGTTGTATATTTTTCTAACGTCAAAATAGAAATATGGAGACTAAAAAATTAGGTCGGGAGGAATGGAGATGCGTGTGACAAGTTGCAGAACTAATGAGCGTTCCTGGCAAGGAAAATGGAGGCACTCTAATGTTGTCAGTCATGAAATCAAACATCACATGGAGCTAGTTTAAGATCAGTATTCACTCTCTAGCATCTCAGCAGCTTCTAATTAATTTTGCTTCAGTTTACATCCAAAGTAGCCTTCCTTACAGTGCAGTTTATGAAGGTATTTTCTGGCTTACAATGAAATAGTAAAAACCAAACAACTGTAAGATGTTTCCCATGAAAGTGCAATATGTAAATCTTGGAAGGTAGTATGTAGAATAAACAACTACATGTACATGTTATTTAATGCCATGTAATAGCACTGGAAATTACAATGCACACTATTATCTTCTTCCTGAAGTATAGGGTAAACCTCTGTAAGTTTTCACATGGGATTTATTAAGTTTCATAAGGAAGACGTTTTTTTCCTGTTGGTGATAGTTGGGGGAAGAGCAAGGCTTATGTTACTGAATCCAGACATTGCTCTGTGATTTTTTTGAGAAAAAATATAAAAGTAATGGTTTCATCTATACTTTACCACCTAGACTTCTATCCTTTCTTGACTATACAGAGATTCCTATAATACGTAATGTCAAGAAACTATAAGTCCATTACAAAGTTATGGGTGTATTTGTTGACTCATATATTACCTGATACTAATCCAGCATTATCTTTCATAGATATAGGATAATGAGGTTCTTATGATGAGATGCAATACAAGTGTTACATAAATGCAATGAATGTTTATTGTTTATTTACCCATCCAATAGTAATCATGCCATTAATATGTTAAGCGCCAGGATATTTCCTGTAGAAAGTGGCAAGGTTATTGGACCTGGCATAAATATTCAGTGAGTTTATAGCACAACAACATGTAGAATTTATGCAATACAGAAATCAAGTCATAAAGAAATGCCATATGATCTTGGAGTTCAGAAATGTAATGATACATGATTAAAGTTACACATAGGAAGTACAAGAAAAAAGAAACTTTTTCCATTTTAAGCAACACCAACAATATACTCGATTTCCCAAAGATGTGTATGTATAATTATGATAATTAATAAGTCAGTGTTTGTAAGGAAGATTTTAAAGTGTGAAACACAATTAAACCTGTCAGAACCTGTTCTCATAATCACATAACAGTGTGATCCATAAAGTTCTATGTTAGTTATGTCCTCCTTTCAAAATTAAGTAAGAGCTTCATAACAATTCTTATTCTCTTGGCAAGGTTAGATGAATGAAACTCAGATGAATCAAATGCACTCTAACTGTAAAAAACAAAGTAGAAAGTGTCAGTCTACAACATAGAAGGCAAATAAGGTGCAGGACATGTGTATCTTCTTTAATTGAAGATGTTGTATTTTGTGTCAACGAGTAAACTGGAGATATTTTTGGCGGTGCTTGCTGGTGTTGCATCACATGACTTTACTGTAGCCTTGCTTCTGCACCTAGTGCCTACACTCCACTGCGCACGCGATCACATCAGACAGTGCCAACATAACTGTCTGATTCGCATGGGCTCAGATTTAAGATTACTGTGCATTATGAATTGCAGTGTTTTTAAAAGTTATTTCAGCTTCCTGCTCTTGCAGAGACATGATGGTTTAATCACAGAAAAGAATGACTTTTTTTTATATTTTGCTACCATCATTTTTCAGCGTATAAGTTACACGTTAGTGTATATTTTTGATTGCATCGTGTTAATTTGTTTGACTTTAAAATGTGATGTTTGAGTTGCTGACTTGAGTTTCATGAAAGGGATTGAGTGAGTTTTGGCTTTGGATTAAGACAAGATTTCCAAGAATTTCTGAACTATTGCTAAATATACTCTGCTGTTTTGCATTATGTACTTATATGAAACCGTATTCTTAGCTGTGATTATTATTAAACCAAAGTATCAATCAACTCTGGAAAGCACTGAACCTACTTCATATCTAAAACTATCAAGTAGTCAGTCAAAATTTAATTCTTTATGTAAAAACATATTAACACATTTGTCTCCTATAGCGTGCAAAATTGCTTTTGTATTTAATCAACAGCAAATTATTTGTCTACCAGAAATTTCTTCAAATAATTATCTTCATGATTTATTTTTACAATAGGTTTGATTTGTACACCTGTGATATATACCTCTATGTCTACAGTCATATAAAGCATCTTGAGTAAAACAGGGATATAAGAGAAAGAGTTTAAGAGGCCCTAAGATAGATCAATGCTAAAGTCTCTTAGGATAGGAGAAAAGGGAACTAAGGGGGCATTGTCCTAATTCACATATGGAGAAGGAATCTGTTTCTTCCATTGGTCAACTATTGGAGAAACTAATGTTAAAAGAAACTTAGAAAGGAACAGAGAAGTTAAACAACTATATATGTTTATGAAAGGGGCTTCATGCTTCAAGAGAAGTTCTGCGTAAAATTAAAAAATCCATTCTACCTTTACTTTAAAATATCAAATCCCTCATTTTTTAAATAAGAAATTTTTGTTTTTACTCTTATAATTTCGTCATAATATGTACTGACTGTAGTTATTTTTTGTCCCTCCACTCCTCCCAATTATTTCCCACTTCCCCTCCCATATGGATCCTCCTCATTAGAAAAGAACAGGCTTGTAAGAGATAACTACCAAACATAATAAAATAAAATATAATAAGGTAGAACAAACTCATCACATTGAGTCTGGACAAGGCAACTTAATAGAAGGGAAGGAGCCCCTAGAGCAGGCACAAGAACCAAAATCTGCTCGTTGACACATTCTGGAGCCGTATAAAAACACTAAGCTGAAAGCTTTAATCTATACACAGAGGACCTGGTACTAGGTCTGCTTCAGTCTTTGTGAGTTCATATGAGCCTTGCTTAGTTAATTCAGAGGTCCTTGTTGTCCTGTTGTCCTCCATATCCTCTGGTTCTTACACTTTTTCTGCTTCTTGCCTCTTCTTCTAGGGGGTTCCCTGAGCTCTGAGGATAGAGATTTGATGGAGACATTTCATTTAGAACTGTGTGTTTCAAAGTCTGTCTGTCTGTCTGTCTGTCTGTCTGTCTGTCTGTCTGTCTGTCCATCCGTCTCTATATGTCTGTCTGTCTGTCTGTCTGTCTGTCTATCTATCATCTATCTGTCTATATCTTTCTCTGCATATTGTCTGGCTGTGGGTCTCTGCATCTTTTGCCATCTGCTGCAGGAGAAAGCTTCTCTGATGATGGCTGAACAAGGCACTGATCTATGAGTATAATAGAATACATTATGTTTTAGACCAGTGATTTTTGGTTTTACCCTAAATCTCTGGCACATCTAGTTTCTAGTTCGTTGTTACCCAATCAGTGTTGAGTATGGGTTTCAGCTCATGGAGTGAGCCTTAAGTAAAACCAGACATTGGTTGGTTTCTTCCACAAGCTTTGTGCCACCACTACTTTAGCATAGATTTTTAGGCAGGACAGATTGTACATCAGAGGTTTTGTGGCTGGCTTAGTGTTTACATTTCTCTTGGTAGCCTTCAGAGTAACTTCCTGCACCAAAGACACTGGAAGATAGGGGTGGAGGCTCTATGTAGGCACCAGCTTCACCTTTCCATGTTCAAGGAGTTATGAGGATGCTATCTTCAGAACAGGGTCTTGCTGTCAGTTTGCAGAGAGCAATCTACTGTCTTGGCAACATTCTGGGTTATTTAGGGATTTCCATGGGACCCTATTGGCTAAAAATCAATTGGATATAACCCAGTCCTGATACTGGAAGCTTTGTTTGGTGATAAGAGATGACCAGTTGGGACTCTGTCTCCCTTATTATTTGGAGACTTTATTAAGAGTACCTTTATACATGTTAAAAAGTTTTTACTGCACTAGGTTTAAATATCAATCTTTAAATGCTCCACCCCCCCCAATTCACTTTCTCAAGTCCATCTCCCCTTCCCTTTTCTATCTCATCCTTCCATTCCCCTGCACCCCACCCAGTCCACCCATAAAATCTATTCTATTTCCCCTTCCTGGGAGATCTATCCCACCCCCAGTCCCTTCCTCTATACCAAACCTCTCTGCGTCTATAGATTGTAGCTTATTTATTATTTATTTGATGACTAATATTCACATATAAGTGAATAAATATCATGTCTGTCTTTCTGAATCTGGGTTACTCCACTAAGATGATTTCACCTCCTAGTTCCATTCATTTGACTGCAAATTTCATGATGACACTCTTTTTTTAAACAACTGAGTAATATTCCATTGTGTGAATATACCACATTTTCTTCATCCATTCTTCAGTTGAGGGACATCGAGGCTGTTTCCAGTTTCTGGATAATATTAATAGAGCAGCAACAAACATGGTTGAGCAAGAATCCTTGTAATAGGAAAGAGAATCCTTTGGATTTATGCCTAAGTGGTATAGGTGGATCTTAAGGTAGATCGATTCCCCGTTTTCTGAGGAACCACCATACTGATATCTATAATAGCTGTACAAGTTGGCACTCCCACCAGAAGTGGAGGGTTCCCCTTCTATTTTTTTTTTGTCAGCATGAGCTTTTACTTGTGTTATTGATCCTAGCCATTCTGGCTGGTGTAATATGGAATTTCAAATTAGTTTTGATTATCAAGTACAGCTAAAGATGTTGAATAGTCCTTTAAATGTTTCTTGTTCATTTGAGTTTTTTCTATTGAGACTTCTTTTATGAGCTCTGCACCCGTTTTTAAAAATGGATAATTGGGATTTTTGATATAGAATTTCTTGTGTTCTTTACATATTTGAGATATAATATCTAAAAAAAACGAAAAAAAAACTAAAAAAAATAAATAAATAAAAAAGAACTAAGCTCTTTATCGGATTGTAATTGGTAAATTTTTTTCCCTTTCTGTAGGCTGCGGGTTTGTCTGAATGATGGTGTCCTTTGCCTTACAGAAGCTTTTCAGTTTCATGAGGTTCTGTTTATTGTTGATCTTAGTGAAACAGAAATATTAGTCAAAAAGTCTCCTGTTTTTTTATGGATACTTCAAAATCTGTAGTTAAGTTGACACAATTTTATGTAGGTGTACCTTGTGGTCAGATTTTGTCCTTTGAGGTAAATATGAATGATGTCAATCATTTGATGCTTACCCAGAATACATCTTCTGGGGCTCCTTGGGAAGGTTCTTTATGCTATGGAACATGTAACTCTAAGGGAGTTACTGAACAGAAAGTCTTAGCTATTACATCTCAACATTCAGGATGCATTTTGTGTGAAATTTATCAATAATTTCAAATGGAAACCTAAATATATAAGCATGTGTTGAGATATACATTAATATTTTACATATTTATTTAACTATTGAGACGAAAAATTTCTGAATTCCACTAAAATGAGGCTAGCAAAATATTCACAATAATCCACCCGAATGGAGCCCAAGTGACCCACTGCCTGCCAGCAGCTAGGGATGAAAGACTTGGTAGCAGAGGAGATAGAAGCAGGTCTCTGAAAAGCATTAATATAAAGACTTTGTAAATTTTGAGGGACTTGCAAAAGCTCTTTGTTTGCTAAGAATGAGAATAAAACCCCTTTAAATCTATAGTTATCTTTGTAATAGCTAACTTCATTTGTAGATTGGCACTTTTATAGGATGAGGACTTCCATTCTAAAACTGAAACATGTGAGATATGACAAGGTCGTTCTAGGTGATGGAACTACAAGGCAGGCACAGAGTTGTCTGGCACCATAACTAAGACATAAGAAGGGACTTTGTCTAGAAAGTACTGTGACCATCTCTGATTTGTTTTTGGAAGATGGAAAAGTTAACATTGTGTTTTTCTAGTCCCATCAAGAAAGATTAGATATTCACCACATAACTTTCCAAGAAAACTACTTTGGCAATAGGAGCTTTGGTACAGAAACCCAAGGTTTTAAGTCTTCCTTTGCAACATCAGATGAGCAAAACCAATGGTTCCCTGAAACTCATTCAACACGTTGTATCAACACTTCCCACGTAGTTTGTTATAGGAGATAGGGGTATTTCAGGAAAGGAAAAGCAAAGTATGTGATGTCACTGACTTCGCATGTTAATAGAATAGATCCATTAATCAGAATAAGCTAGTATTTGGTTTATGTGTTACGAAGAACATGCAATTTAGGTTTGTGTTATGAGGAATATAATATCAGAAATGAGGAACAAAGAATAAAGTATACCAGAAAATAACTAAGACCTGAAAGAAAGGAACCTTGGGAACCTTGGGAGAAAAATGTTGAGTACTATAGGTAAACAGAACTGGAAGTACCGAGAATTAATGCATGAATATGCTTTCAGGTTTGGGAGAAAACAAAGGGCTCAAGGCTGCTGGAAAAGTAAGAAGATGAGCAGAGTAGGAAGTAAAGATCCGAGGAATGATGTATGGCTCCCTGGGGACTCTTACTCTGGGGACTAAAGAGTTATTAAAGACTATAAAGGAGTGACATGGTAGTCTAATGGAATGCCTATGCTCTCTCTCTCCATATATGTATATGTATATATACATATATTCACACACACTATGACATAGTATATATATGCTATATATAGAGTATATATATGTAGACTATATATATATATATACTATACATACAAATAGTATAACATAGTATGATATACTATATATCTTATATGTAGACTATGTTATTGTAAATTAAACAAAGTTTATAAGAGCAGAAAGAATACCAATGAAGAAGGGTGGAAAAAAGTACATAGTTTTCCATGATCTTGGGAGTGCAAATAGAATAGGGAAATAATTACTGTCACTCCAGAATGAGTTTGGCATCTTAAATTAACCAAGACATGACACATTAAAAGAATCATTCACACGAAAGTCACAAGTTACTAGAACCGGATTGTGGGTATTGAAATGAAGAATATTAGATAAATTCACATATATTTTTAAATGTTTTGATGAGATTTTTTGATAGGTGGATTATGAAAGAAAGACACAAAAATAATTCTATTGGTCTCCAGAGTGAGTTCCAGAACAGCCAGGGCTATACAGAGAAACCCTGTCTCGAAAAACCAAAAACAAACAAACAAACAAACAAAAATTCTAAACTTTTTGGTCTGAGTAGCTATAAAAATGATACCTTTCACTGAGATGAGCAAGGCAGAGGGAAAGAAAGATAGAAGGTGAGTAGAACAGTCAGGAATGCAGTTGAGGGCACATCAAGCCTGAGAGATACCAGCTAAACAGTCAGAAGGGCAGCTAGAGTTAAGATTTCAGAATCAGGGACAGGTTTGAGCTGTAAATAAAATTTTGGTTATAGACATGTGGTATTATGGGTAATGATTCACTAAGGACTTGACCATAGACAGAGAATGTAGGTAAGCCAAGATTATAATTCTAAGAAATGAGAACAAAGTAGCAGGAAAGGATGAACAGTGAAGTCTTTTTTATATGTTATATTTTCCTGGTAGGCTGAAGTAATAACAGTTTAAGGAAGAATGAAAGGCAGGTTTAGAGTTTCCTAAGAGAAGTGCACGCAGTCACCCAGGGGAGTGAGATGACAATGAATTAGGGAAATAGCTGCTGCCATTCATTAAGGGCTCAGAGAAGTTCAGTTGTCTGAAATTAACATGTAGTTATTTTTAAGACACTTCATATGAGTGCTTGGGCCATGTATAGAACTAACAAAGAGTTTGACTCACCAAACTATCAATGTTCAGTAATTAAAAATATTGGCACATATTGACACTTCCATTTTCAGTTGTACATCCAAAAAAAAATAGCCAACAGATTACTAGTCTTAGATTATTTCAAAATCAAGCATTGTTAAAACAAAAAGCATTTTTTTTCTTTTTGTAAAAGGCCAATAGTTCATATGTTAAGCCTTATGGATACATGGTCTTTGAAAAACTAAGGTTTTGGAAGCATAGGTCTGAGTAAATTATTAACTCTACTGTTGCAGTCTAAAACAACTTCAGACTGTATGCAAATGAGTGGGTGTGGCTATATTTTAATAAAGCTTCATTTACAAAAACATACTGAACAAGAATCACAGGACTTAGATTGTTCAACTCAGCACTGTATAATCATCCCTTGATTAAATCTTATTTGGGAGTAGCTGGGCATGCATTCAAAAAGTATTCATTAAATATTTAGATTAACTTAAAATTTGTGAAACCATTACCAAATAATGTGCTGGGCATAACAAACCATTTAGAACATTACTTCTCAGTGGGGTATCACTGACACCCAAGGGTAATTAGCAGAGTAACAACATCAGTACTGTGGTGAACCTGTCAGGAATGCAGGCCACAGGCATTTTACCTTGATCTTTTAAACCAGGCAGCACACTTAGAATGATCCCTGTCTGTTTGTACACACAGTGGCATTTGAGAAAATTTTGTTTAGAAGGTTTAAAGTCAAATACCCTGTAAGAAATATCATAAAGCTAGCAAACCCCAGAGCAACGAGACGCTAAAAAGGAGAGATAAAGGAGAAAATAAGAACCACACCATGAACAAGTACTTATCCAATAAGAATCCATAGCTAAATGTGGTATATTCATGGAACAGAATATTTCTTTACTCATAGATGAACTTTGAGATCATTATGTCTAGATAACAGAGCCAGTCAAAAATGGCAACATAGTGAATTTTGGTTGTCAGGGGCTGGGGTAAGGAGAGAAAGGGGAATAGCTATAATAGAGGGGGGTTGAGAAGTGTTAGAATTAGAAAGTGGTAGAGATTGTGCAACTGTAACTAAACTAAAAACACCTTATTATGCTTTTAAGCTGTGGAGTTTTGTGGCATGTGAATTGAGGTCCAACCTTTAAAGTCTACAAACTTGGAAAACAAGAGCAATGGAGAAAGATGGAATGAGAGGTTTCCCTCTCTAGCAATTTGTGGCCATGGCTTTTAAGAGCTCATGGTATGTAGTAAGAAGAGATGAGCAACAGTTCGGCTTCCTTCAGGCCCCAAACATGAGGAGCTTTTCTTTAGCCTTCAAGGTGGGTTTAATTATAAGGATGAAAAACTGCCGAGAAATTGATTTTCTGGTTCACCTAAAGTAACCTACTTTGAGTTAGGTTGGCAGGAAGGTTAGCTGGCAGCTTCTACTAAGAGAAAAAAGAATGAAGGGGAGAGCAAAAAGAGGCAAAGGAAACAGAAAGTGAAAGAAATGGGGGAAAGAATGGGAGGGAGAAGGGGAAGAGGGGAGAGGGAGAGAGGGAGATGGAAAGAGAGGGAGAGAGGGAAAGAGGGAGAAACTGGCTCTGGATGCACAGGAACTGTTCTGTATCAACAAGCACCCCATATCCATACCAGCACCACCACCACCCCAACACCCAAAGCCACAGACAGCCTTCAGGTTTTCCTCTCCATCTTCATAACAGCCCTAGACCCAACCACAGAATCTGAATTGGAAGATCTGGATGTTTGTATATGTTCTAAAAGGAATTCTGTTTGAGTGTTTCACATAGTTGGGAAGCAGTAATCACAGAGTCCCTCGATGGTTGAATGAGTCACACTAGGGAAAACAGACTGAAGTGGAAATCTTTGTCTTCAATCTGCAAGTGTGTCTCCCTCCTACTCCTGGTGGAAGCCTTAACTCTGTTGTCTCTGACTACAACTCAGTACTCTTCCCGACAGTGCAATTTGCAAAGCCCATGGGTTTTCCGAGTTGAAAACATTCTCAAATAAAACTCAAAGTTTAAATAGCAAAGTGTTTACAGATGGAGAATATAAACGCTACATCGAATACTTTAGAGACTAAGATTTTGCTGGCTGTGATTTTAAGGTTTTTAAGGATCATTTCTCTCCTTTATTTAATAGCATTAAATCCTTTTTAATCTTTATTTTGAACGATATGTGATAGTTGTACTTAATATGGGTGTAAAATGTGACTTTTTGAAGCATGTGTACATTGTATAACCATCAAATCAAGTTAATTACTCTCACTTAAAACATTTATCACATCTTCATGAAGAGATTCTTTAGAGAGACTGGGTTTCACTGTGTATTCCTCCTGGCTGGGCTGTCACAGAGATCTGCCTGCCTCTGCCTCCAGGACTTGGGATTGAAGATTAAGCAATGAACCATTTAAAAATCCCCTATTTACAACTATTTTA
This sequence comes from Tokudaia tokunoshimensis, assembly GCA_036184795.1. NCBI lineage: Eukaryota > Metazoa > Chordata > Mammalia > Rodentia > Muridae > Tokudaia > Tokudaia tokunoshimensis. Next base: position 49,354,786 of record BTHU01000012.1, read on the forward strand.
AATGTGTATTTTATTTTTAATTATAGCTACCCTGTTAAGTAATAGAACAATAAAACATATCTTTTCTATTTTCTTGTTACAGTGCTTCTATTGACCGATACTCTATCCCTGTCTCCCTGCTCAACTTCTATAAACCACTATTTTATTCTCAGCTTATTTTTCTTTTTTAGATTCTACATTTGTGCTTTTTGTGTTTAGCTTATTTCACTTAGCTTAATATCCCCCATGCACATCCAATGTAAATAGCAAGAGTTTATTCTTTCTTATGGGTGGTGTGTTGACACATTAAAAATGCATTCACATGTTGGTTGAACCTGAGGTTGATTCCATTCCATGAGTTTCAGAAATAGACATCAGTAGCCCAGGCATCAAGACGTCTCTTTGGCTTCAACATCTTGATTACATAGATCATAGATGGGATCATTTGAAGGGGTTCTAGGGTTTTGCTCTGTGGCTTATGCTGACTTTGTGTGCATCATACTCCTGCCTAAATCTTCTGATCACTGAGATTTTTAAGTTGGCACTACTGAGTTTCACTTTATGAAAATATTAATTCCTCTTTGCCTACAACTACACAAAAAATTATAAAGTATCAGCAGTATAAAGTACATTCTTTATCGCAAAAAACCTTACTTCTTAATGATTCCATATTTGAATAACTCAATAACCTTATTAACCTTGATTTGTAAGATTTAGCACTGGGAAATCAATAGAGTATTAGAAGAAAATACACTAGAATCTGCCAGGATGCTTTGAATAAAATTTTTTAAAGCAGAATGGGATTATAATGGGTAGTAAGCCAAATTTTAGAAGGAAATTTTGTTTTGTATCTCTCTTTAGTCTTCTCTAATAATCATGAAATGAAGTTCTGGAACCATCTCCACTAAGGAGTAGATAGTGAGTGTGCTTTGAATATGAGCCTGAAATATGCTGGAGAAATTTTTTCAGTTGTGTGAGTTTCAAACTTATCAGTGACACCTAGTACAGAGACTTCTGGGAGGCTTTGCAGATATGTCCACTCCTCTCATATGACATGGGTCTCAGGAGTTGGCAGTGGGAGAATTTCTGTTTGGTATCAATTTCTTGGCTTATAAAACAGGCCACGTATACCTTTTCTTTACCTTAGTAAGCCCATCAGAAAATTACCTTTTTGGGAAAATGTACTCAGGTTGAGCATTCAACTCTCAATTAAAATTAAGAAGAGAGAATTAAAAAGGATCTAGAAGTCATCACAATGAGACTCATTTGAGGAAATACATCAAAGAAAAAGACACACACGGAAAGCAAAGAAGCAGTGAGAAAAAGTTAACTTGTTTAGACTGTATGTAAAACTGCATTGAAACACAAATTATTAGAACATCCCCTACTCCTGTGCCACCCTGTGTCCTTCTTTCATCCTAACTGAAGTCTTCCAGGATCACCAGTCCTTGCTTAACGCATTGCTTGCTCTGATATTTTCCCATAAAGTTAACCATTTTTCTGATGGCTTTCTGTCATTTCTTCCAGCAAATTAAAATATTTGACATGGAATAATAATCAATCAAAACTGGGTTTTGTAATATATAATATATAGGCATACATTCTTGGTTGTCTGAATAGTGTTATATAGCTGTGGTCACAAATATATATATTTGTTTTACTTATGCAGCATTTGCAATTTCTGTCATTAAACGAGCTTTGCAGGTGTGCAAATACCCTGCTAATCCTGGTATTTCTGAGAGACTGTTAGTCACATCAACCAATACTTTGGAAGACTAGCAGAATGAAGAAAAAGTTTCAAAGCCCAACAATAAATTAGTATGAAGAGTTATATAACAACTGTAACTCTGTTAAGAAATAAGCCCACCTGAAGCTTTGGTTTTTTTTTTTTTTTTTTTTTTAAGTCATCAAGGACTGGTTTGCTAACTACAAAAGCAGATATGGCCATGCTTGGCAAGCCTTGGTTTTATTTTCTTTATATGGGGTGGGTAAAAGGAGCCTAATCTATACCTCTCAGTGTAAGAAATAATAATAACTTAAGGAACTGAATAGGTGGCTTAGCCAGTTAGGAGAGCATACCGCTTTTGCAGAGGACCAGGGTTCAGATACCAACACCCACAACTGTCTTTAACTCCAATTCCAAGGGATCTAGCATGCTCCTCTGACTTCAACAGGCACCAGGCACACACATGCTGCATTTGCACACATCAGGCAACACACCCATGCACATATCCTGAAGCTAAACTAGCTAACTAACTAGTTAACTAGTTAACTAACTAACTAACTAACTAACTAACTAACTAACTAACGGTAAACCAAACCAAGCCAACCAACCAACCAACCAACCAACCAAACAAACAAACAACAAAACCTGCTTTGCAGGTTTGGGATGGGCTATTTCTTTGAAGTGAGATTGCTGCGTGAGTGGAGAGGAATAACTTTAGATATACTTGCTTGTTCCCCCCATACAATGAAAGAATAACTAATAGAACATCCCTACTTCTGCCAGGCATGGTGGCACATGCCTTTAGTCCCAGCGCTTGGGAGGCAGAGGAAGGTGGATCTCTGTGAGCCATAGGCCAGCCTAGTCTACATGGAGAGTTCCAGAATAGTCAGTATTACATAGAAAGGCCTTATCTAAATCAAAACAAAAACAAAAACAAAAATCACCACTTCTAAAATTGTGCCAGTGGCAGAACAGAAGCATGGTTTTGCATTACTTCATTGCAGTCATGAATTCAGGATATATGCTACACTTGAACTTTCTAAAAATGTAGAGAACCCAAATGTACTCAGGTGTGTATAAAGGGTTAAAACCCACCCATTTAACATCACAGAGATGACATGAGAAATGCCACATTCATAGATATAAATGCCACCCTAGTGGAGTTGAGATTTCAACATTTTAAAATTATCCAGTATATATTAGTTATGAATGCACAATAACTTGACTCACTATGAATTTGGTAACCCTTTGTATAAACACTTCTCCCCAAAAGAGAGTAGGAACCTTAGCACTGAAGGGCATATGGGTGTCTTAAACATCCTTTGATGGTTAGCCTAAGAGAATAGTGTTTGTTTTTTCACTACATGTGAAAGTTCATTCTCAGTATCAAGTTTATTTTGCCCGCTAACTTTGTTAACCTTTCCAGTTTCTTCAGTATTTGGTGTCCTTTCACAAAGGGCTGTTAGGACAGAACAGTTGCATCAGTGTTAAAGGTCAGAGCCATTACTATGTTAACCTGAAGCATATATTCCAGCTCTTGCGCTCACAATGTGTTTTTGATTACTTAAAAAAAAACCAACAAGTCTTCTGCAGCAATATGCTGGACTGCTCATAACCACTGCTAACATTTTTTTCAATTGAATGCTTAAAAATTTCTATTGTAACATCACTAAGAAGATTAAGAAGAATGGATTTTCTCATAAAAAGAACAGCTTTGATGATTGTACTTTAGTTTAACTAGTTAAGATTATAAGAAAACGTCAGAAATTTGAGCTGTCTCAAAACTGGTATGTTTCTTCTCGTCTTTAAAAATAATATTTATTTGAGAGCATGGTTAATGCATGAAATGATATCTATTCTTATTAAAATCACAGTATAATAATGAATAGCTAACTTAGAGATGGTCTCTTGTAAAGATTTTCTTCTAATCCCACAGTTGTAATTCATTTCACTCTAGAGACATTCAAACCATCACTTAGAAACAGTGTCTACAGAAGTCACCAGGGCAACAGCTCTAATCCTTAAGGTAATCATCTGCTGTCCTCATCTAGTTCTTTCTGCTTATAAATCCTTATTGGTCTATTTAGAAAAACCAAAACTAAAAGACTGATATTATTTCCTTCCATGGTACAGACTATTTCATTCAGAGAAAAACACTGTCTACTGCTCTCCTTCATCTTCTGAAACAAGAGCATAGAATCACATCTTCTTGTCTGGTATGTCCCAACACCTAAATAAATAAATAAATAAATAAATAAATAATCTGAGCAGACAGATGGCCTACTATAATAATTTGAAAGTGATTTCCATTTGTCCCGTTTTTAAAAATTTTGCATTTGATATCCAAAGGACACCAGGAATAGATAAGATAATGAAGAGAAGGGGCAAGAAGAGGAAGGGGAACAGATGGAGCCATGTTTCTATGAGGCCTACAATACTCCGGCCTGAAGAAGTTCCTTTGTTTTGATTACTATTAACTGACATTGCAACATGTACTATGATTAATAGTAAGACAATCAAGAGGCAGGTGGATTTCTGAGTTCGAGGCCAGCCTGGTCTACAGAGCGAGTTCCAGGACAGCCAGGACTATGCAGAGAAACCCTGTCTCGGAAAATAAAAAAAAAATAGTAAGACAATCATTAATAGTAATTAATTGATAGTAAGTAATATCATTTCATTATCATTGTCACTGAATGCTACCATTTTACAATGTAACTTCAGGCTATAAAAACACTAGTCTACTAAGAATGGAGTACAAGTTTTCAATATGTCAGAGCATAGCACAAGAAAAAGTACAGATTTGTGAGCCATTTTGTGTCAAAGAAACAATTGGTAACTTAGAATGAAAGGGATTATAGAATCGTGTAGAATGAGTCAGTTCAATATGACTCTGAAAGTATTTTATTTATTCATGCATCCATCATGGACATTAGGTGATAGGTATTCAATTTGGTAGTGCATGTTAGACTTTCTCCACCTAACTAGAATATTTGCACTATCAAAAATTCTCTAGACTGGCTAAGAACAGTGCTAGCACATACCTTTAATCCCAGTGCTGGAAAGACAAAGGTAGGAGGTTCTCTGTGAGTCTGAGGCCAGCCTGGTCTACATATTTCTTGAGTTCCAAGACAGCCACATCTACATATTGAGACCTTGTCTTAAAAGAAAAAAAACAGTCTCTAGCCTTTTTTTTTAACCAGGCCTACTTCAAACAGGTGTAATCTACAACTCAGGAGGCTGGGCAGAAGGATGGTCTTATATTTAAGGCAAAGGCTACAGGATAAGACACCAATTCCAAAACTGCGTCCTCTGGGGTCTGAACAGATAGTTCAACAATTAAGAATACTGCTACTCTCCAGAAGACCCAGGTTTAACTCCCAGGACCAATATCATGTAGCTTACAAATGCCTTTAACTCCAATTTCAGGGTATTTTGTGCTTTCTTTTGGCTTCTATGGGCAGTTGAATGCTTGTATACACATACTCTCTCACACATATATACATATAATAAACCATTTTTTAAAAGTAAACTCCCTTATAAAATGCTTTTTGGTTGTGAAATAATTTGGTTTTCACACTCAATGTTGTGTTAATTTTTGGAAAGAATAGAAGTTTATATCATTTAAGAACATAAATCCACATAAATTAAGCAAAAAATTTCTGACCTCTAATAAATTTACTTTTTAAAGAATTTTCTTGAGTGGCAGTAAAATCAACTTCGGCTTCAGGTTTACTACATACATTTAAGTATTTTGATTTGTTTCTACCCAGGATTCCTGGGGCTTTTATGGACCAACACACTACCTGTTGTGCTAACAAGGCACCTTATGCTAGAGACTTCTAAATTCATTACCCATATCTTTTGACAATAATCAAGTTCTTTAAGTTCTGTCTTCTAGAATATTCTGCTGTTCATTAATCTCTATTGACCTTATTTCAGTTCAAATCCTTATTGAAATCAGGTTAAATTACCCAATGCCAATGCAACAGTATTCTCAGTTTCAGAAAAGTAATCATAATGTAAAATGCGAGCTAGCTTAGCTGAAATCTATTTATCCATGATATTGTAATTAGAATCTTTGGAAAGTAGTTATTATGTTTATGAAATTATATATATATATATATATATATATATATATTTGATTTTAGCATTTGTGCTCACTTGACTGATTATGTTTAATAACATGGATAAGTCCCAAGTATATTTTCAATATTTAAGTCTTTAAAAAATTATGTTCACAGGCTAGGAAGTGGCTTAGTGAATGTGATGGCTTGAATGAAAATGGCCCCCATAGACTCATGGGGAGTAGCTATTGGAGTTGTGGCCTTGGAGGAAGTGAGTCACAGGTTTTGAGATTTTAAAACTCAAGCCAGGCCCAGTGGCTCACTCTCTTCCTGCTGCCTGCAGATCCAGATATAGAATTCTTGGCTCCTTCTCCAGTACCATGTCTACCTGCGTGCTGACATGCTGCTCATCATGATAATAATGAACTAAATCTCTGAACTGTAAGCCCTTCCCCATTAAACATTTTCTTTAATAAGAGTTGCTGTGGTCATGGTGTCTATTCATAGCAGTAAAACTCTTAGACACCGAGTAATAGAACTAGCTTCACAGCCTTCACAACTTGAGTGACATCTCTTGAACCAATATAAAAACAAAACAAAGCAAACAAATGTGTTGGTATGCATTTGTAATGCCAGAACTGTTATAGCAAAATGTTAAACAGATAAGATTGACTTGCAACTTGTATACCAGTTGGCCTATAATACAAAACAGCAAAAGCAGCTATCAAGATTGCATCAAGAGGGTGGAATGACAAAATTGACTTCCAAAAGTAGCCCTCTGACCTCCACTCATGTGTGTCTGTGCTCACACATAAAATTCAAACACACATGGGCATAACACACACAAAACAAATAGGATTAAAACAATCATAATCAATTATGCTCAAGTTTTCAATTGTCTTATCTCCACAGAGGATTGTCAGACCTGTTCTTTGACCTAACTGTCTCTTAAGCTCAAGGATGGTTCTTCATTTTATGTATATGCAAACTATTCCCTTGACAGCATATCCAACTTGGTCTTCTCTGCCTAATTGCCACCCTGTGTCCTTTAGTCATATCATGCTATCAAAATATTAGCCTCCGGGATTACTTATTAATTTCTATAGACTCTAACAGGCTCTCCTAAGTTGCTTTTCTTAAGACAATCAGAAAAACATAACATATAGTCAGGATTTTGTTTTATTTTGGGCTTTGGGCACCAGTTTTCTTTTGCTTCTTCTGCTTTGACATTTTATACATTTAGGTTCCAACTAACCCTGACTTTAATATACTCCACAAACAAGATTCAACTGGCAACATCCGTCCTCAGATATTTTGTTTTTGGAAAGGCAGGATGTGGTTTCTTCAACCTGCCCTTTAGACCTTCTTATTATTATACAAATGCATAAGTGAATTATAAAAATCCACTTATTGAGTCATGTTGGTTCACCATATAAAATCAGCAAAAATGTTACCACAGCTTTTATGTACCACATCCAAAAAGAGAAACTCCATGCCCTACCATGCTATTAAGTAGCCTCAGAGTAGTAGATCCCTACCCTCCGTGTTAACACTGAACGTTCAGTTCCACAATGAGGTCATGTGAATAAAGCCTCAGGCTGCCACAGAGTGGTTCTCTCACAGAGAAAAACGTAGCTTTGCTCCCGTGAGGTGCTGAGAGCCATGTGCAGTAACCTCAGAAGCTGGGACAGCTCAAGATTCATGGACATTCCAAGCAAGCTACTAATTTGATATCCCATTAAACATACTCTACAAAGTTTGGCTAGCTTAGATTTATGAAGAAAAGAGGTTGAGAACTTCATATGATAAATGCAAGAAATACCGGTTTCACCCAAATTCTCTTTTATGATAAATCAACAAAAATAACAACAAAACCCCTCTAGATTTGTGAAAATTTTGTGACTAGTCCAAGGCAGAGTATCCAAACTTTGGTGACAAACTAACTCATGTAGTTATGCAAATGTCTATTTAAATGGGACTAAACTTCTGGTTGGTGAAATCCATATGGAAGAAATCCTCTCTTAATTGGGCATCTCATTGAGCCAGGTGAATAGAACAAAAACTTGATCTTCTCCTACGAGGAGACAATTCTGCCTATCCACTGGCTACCTAGAGTATCAGTATTTCCTGCCTTTGAAATGGAGTAGATGTATATACCCTCTCTAGGCATCAAGCATCCAGTCTAGAACAATACCATTTGCTTTCCTGAAAATGGCAGAAAAATATTAAAACCTAACATAATCTATAAATAGTATTGAGAGGTAAAAATGTATATTTTAGGGAAGCAAGGATATTTCAATATTAGAGTACATGCTATTATAGAACAACATTTAAATAGATTAAAGGAAAACATCATTAAGAAAATGCTCAAAAAAGCCTGATTAATCCTTGATGATTTCCTAATTATGTAAATATATTTGTGCACAGGTGTACACACACCCTCACTTAAATCAGTATGAACCTAACATGAAAATACTAAGAAATATTGAGTAATGTCAAGATGAATATAAAATTCCTGCTAGCAACATTATCATTTATCACGATATAATTGTTTGTGTTGGCACACAACTGGGGAAGGGAAGTAAGTACCACAGAAATTAGATATAGAAATTTTAAAAAGGATTTATCTATTATTGATAATTATTACATATGATGAATATCTTAGATGATTAAATGAGAATTCTGAAGAATTTAATACATTGCTAAAGACAATCTGGAATTGATATTCTTCATATTGATATGTATTATATTGAAAGACACAACTAAAACTAATACAAATATTTTAAAATCTTTCAAGTTACAAACTTATTTGAAATGTGAGATCTATATCAACACAAACTAAAATGCGATACTTGACTTCAAACTTACTACAAAGTCATAGAAACTATAATTGCAAGCATAATAGAACTAGGTTAAAAGGAGGTAGGTACACAGACCAACTCCTAAAATAAAATCATTAATGTTTGAAGAGATGAAAATCATATTGCTTTGATTTGATTCATGTGTATATGAATATATAGATGTATTTACCATAATATATCCCATAAATATACAAATGTGTCACAATACAAGTTTGAAAATATTAATATTTTTATGTATCAGAACAATAGAAGCAGGTTCTCCTTTAGAAACTATGACCTGTCCAGCCAATGGTTCTTGGCCCTGATAAGGCTAGAAGATATGGGCTATATCTATGCCTTAAATATAATCATAAATTAGATGGTTACTTCCATCATATTCCAGCCACTACTGCACTAGTTTTATTATCACTCATTACTGTAGCTCATGGGGTTCCTAGCTGAGTAAAACTGATGATTATTGTTTTTCTCAAGTAGCATAGCACTTTCAAGCATTATGAATGCTAGTCAGTTGGAATGAAGCACCCAGTTCAATACCAGCTTGATTTCCCTATGTTTCACACACACACACACACACATTCATGCATGCACGCACGCACACACACATATGTGCATGCATGTGTGTATATATATGTGTATGTAATGTATGTCTATATGTAGGTGTCACATGATTTTTTCAAAGGGCCTTTAGTGTTATTTATCCTTCATCACATTCTGCCCTCCCATCCCCAATCCTAACCTGTCCTATTTCATGATTTTTCCCTTCAACTTTTTATGATGTCAAATTTTATCTCTTCCTTTGTAACCCTGTCCTAGGTCGACTTGCTAATTTCCTGGCCCCTATAGGTATTTTAAATGAAACAAACGTCTGAAAATTCAGTTAATACTGGTTCTCCTGGATTTGGATTATCTCGTTCAGAATTTTGTTTTCTAGCACGCTCTATTTACCTGTAAATTCCCCAGTTTTGATTTTCTTAACAACTGCATAATATTCCACTGTGGGCCTGTATCCTATTCATTATCCACTCAGCAGGGACATTTTGGATATTTCCATCCTATAGATAATATGAATTCAGCAACATTGAACATGGAAGAGCAGGTATCTGTCGAGTAGGATGTAGACTCCTTTGTTTATATCCCCAAAAGTGATACAGCTGGATCCTGCTTTAATATAACAGTGCTTGGAAAAGTAAAGTAACATTTTCCTAATAAAAAACATTAAATTTAGCAATATATTTCTTCTTACTCCTCTAAAACAATAGTAAGATATTTTTTGTTTTTTTGCTTAAACAAGCTAATTTTTTTTAACTTTATTTTATTTTCTAAGTTTTTTTTATTTACATTCCAAATCATTTCCCCTTTCCCGTTTCCTCCCTTCCCGAAAGTCTCATAAGCCCCCTTCCCTCCCTCTTTTCCCCATTCAACCCCCTCTCTCTTCTCTGTCCTGGCATTCCCCTACATCCAGTCTTTCTAGGACCAGGGGTCTCTCCTTCCATCTTCTTGGAAATCTATTGATATGCGAATTGTGTCTAGGGTATTCCGAGATTCTGGGTTAATATCCCTTTATCAGTGACTGCATACCATGTGTGTTCTTTTGTGATTGGGTTACCTCACTAAGGATGATATTTTCAAGTTCTGACCATTTGCCTAGGAATTTCATGAATTCATTGCTTTTAATTGCAGAGTAGTATTCCATTGTGTAAATATACCACATCTTCTGAATCCATTCCTCCGCTGAGGGACATCTGGGTTCTTTCCAGCTTCTGGCTATTATAAATAAGGCTGCTATGAACATAGTAGAGCATGTGTCCTTATTGCATGCAGGGAAATCCTCTGGGTATATGCCCAGGAGTGGTATAGCCGGATCGTCCGGGAGTGTCATGCCCAGTTTTTTGAGGAACCGCCAGACTGCTTTCCAGAGTGGTTGTACCAGCTTGCAATCCCACCAGCAGTGGAGGAGTGTTCCTCTTTCTCCACATCCTCGCCAACAACTGCTGTCTCCTGTGTTTTTGATCTTAGCCATCCTGACTGGTGTGAGATGGAATCTCAGGGTTGTTTTGATTTGCATTTCCCTAATGACTAAGGATGATGAGCATCTCTTTAGGTGCTTCTCAGCCATTAGATATTCTTCAGGTGAGAACTCTTTGTGTAGCTCTGTACCCCATTTTTAATAGGGTTACTTGCCTCTCTGGAGTTTAACTTCTTGAGTTCTTTGTATATATTGGATATTAGCCCTCTCTCGGATGTAGGGTTGGTAAAGATCATTTCCCAGTTAGTTGGTTGCCGCTTTGTCTTTTTGACAGTGTCTTTTGCCTTGCAAAAACTTTGTAATTTAATGAGGTCCCATTTGTCTATTCTTGATCTTAGAGCATAAGCTATTGGAGTTCTGTTCAGGAAATTCTCCCCTGTGCCCATATGTTCAAGGTTCTTCCCTAGTTTCCCTTCTATTAGTTTCAGTGTGTCTGGTTTTATGTGGAGATCTTTGATCCACTTAGAATTGAGCTTAGTGCAAGGAGATAAGAATGGGTCAATTTGCATTCTTCTGCATGTTGACCTCCAGCTGAGCCAGCACCATTTGTTGAAAAGGCTATCTTTTTTCCACTGGATGGTTTTAGCTCCTTTGTCAAAGATCAAGTGACCATAGGAGTGTGGATTCATTTCTGGGTCTTCAATTCTGTTCCATTGATCTACATGCCTGTCACTGCACCAATACCATGCGGTTTTTAACACTATTGCTCTGTAGTACAGCTTGAGGTCCGGGATACTGATTCCCCCAGAGGTACTTTTACTCTTGAGAATAGTTTTAGCTATTCTGGGTTTTCTGTTATTCCAGATGAATTTTTTTTTTCGAGACAGGGTTTCTCTGTATAGCTCTGGCTGTCCTGGAACTCACTCTATAGACCAGGCTGGCCTCGAACTCAGAAATCCGCCTGCCTCTGCCTCCCAAGTGCTGGGATTAAAGGCGTGCGCCACCACTGCCCGGCTCCAGATGAATTTTTGAATTGCTCTTTCTAACTCTATGAAGAATTGAGTTGGGATTTTGATGGGGATTGCATTGAATCTGTGTATTACTTTTGGTAAGATGCTCATTTTTACTATATTAATCCTACCAATCCATGAGCATGGCAGATTTTTCCATCTTCTGAGGTCTTCTTCAATTTCTTTCTTCAGAGACTTGAAGTTCTTGTCATACAGATCTTTCACTTGTTTGGTTAGAGTCACGCCAAGATACTTAATATGGTTTGTGGCTATTGTGAAGGGTATTATTTCTCTTACTTCTTTCTCAGCCTGCTTATCCTTTGAGTATAGGAAGGCTTCTGACTTGCTTGAGTTGATTTTATATCTGGCCACTTTGCTGAAGTCGTTTATCAGCTGTAGGAGTTCTCTGGTGGAGTTCTTTGGGTCGCTTAAGTATACTATCTTATCGTCTGCAAATAGTGATAGTTTGACTTCTTCCTTTCCAATTTGTATCCCTTTGACCTCTTTTTGTTGTCTAATTGCTCTAGCTAGAAATTCAAGTACTATATTGAAAAGATATGGAGAGAGATGGCAGCCTTGTCTAGTCCCTGATTTTAGTGGGATTGCTTGAAGTTTCTCTCCATTTAGATTGATGCTGGCTACCGGTTTGCTGTAAATTGCTTTTACTATGTTTAGATATGGGCCTTGAATTCCTGATCTTTCCAAGACCTTTAGCATGAAAGGATGCTGAATTTTGTCAAATGCTTTCTCAGCATCTAATGAGATGATCATGTGGTTTTTTTCTTTGAGATTGTTTATGTAGTGGATTACATTGATGGATTTCCTTATATTGAACCATCCCTGCATCCCTGGGATGAAGCCTACTTGGTCGTGGTGAATGATCGTTTTGATGTGTTCTTGGATTCGGTTGGCAAGAATTTTATTGAGTATTTTTGCATCGATATTCATAAGAGAGATTGGCCTGAGATTCTCTTTCTTTGTCGGATCTTTGTGTGCTTTTGGTATTAGTGTAATTGTGGCTTCATAGAACGAGTTGGGTAGTGTTCCTTCTGTTTCTATTTTGTGGAACAGTTTGAAGAGTATTGGTGTTAGGTCTTCTTTGAAGGTCTGATAGAATTCTGCACTAAAACCATCTGGACCTGTGCTTTTTTTGGTTGGAAGACTCCCAATGACAACTTCTATTTCTTCAAGGGTTATAGGACAGTTTAGATGGTTTATTTGATCCTGATTTAATTTTGGTACTTGGTATCTGTCAAGGAAATTGTCCATTTCCTCAAGGTTTTCTAGTTGTGTTGAATACAAGTTTTTGTAGTAGGATCTGATGATTTTTTGAATTTCCTCAGTTTCTGTTGTTATCTCTCCCTTTTCGTTTCTGATTTTATTAATTTGGATACTATCTCTGTGCCCTCTGGTTAGTCTGGCTAAGGGCTTATCTATCTTGTTGATTTTCTCAAAGAACCAACTCCTCGTTTTGTTGATTCTTTGTATGGTTTTATTTGTTTCTACTTGATTGATTTCAGCCCTGAGTTTGATGATTTCCTGCCTTCTACTCCTCTTTGGTGTATTTGCTTCTTTTTGTTCCAGGGCTTTCAGGTGTGCCATTAAGCTGTTAGTGTATGCTGTTTCCCGTTTCTTTTTGGCGGCACTCAGGGCTATGAATTTTCCTCTTAGCACTGCTTTCATTGTGTCCCATAAATTAGGGTATGTTATGCCTTCATTTTCATTAACTTTCAAAAAGTCTTTGATTTCTTTCTTTATTTCCACCTTGACCAAGTTATCATTGAGTAGAGCATTGTTCAGACTCCATGTGTACTTGGGTTTTCTTTTGTTTTTGTTGCCATTGAAGACCACCCTTATTCCATAGTGATCTGATAGGAGGCATAGGATTATTTCTATCTTCTTATATCTGTTGAGGTCTGATTTGTGACCAATTATATGGTCAATTTTGGAGAAGGTACCATGAGGAGCTGAGAAGAAGGTGCATTCTTTAGCTCTAGGATGAAATGTTCTATATATATATATATCTGTTAGTTCCATTTGGTCCAAGGCTTCAATTAGATTCACTGTGTCCCTGTTTAGTTTCTGCTTTCCTGAACGATCCATTTCAGAGAGCGGGGTGTTGAAGTCACCCACTATTATTGTGTGCGGTGCGATGTGTGCTTTGAGTTTTAGTAAAGTTTCTTTTACGAATGAGGGTGCCCTTGCATTTGGAGCATAGATATTCAGAATTGAGAGATCTTGATGGTGGATTTTTCCCTTGATCAGTATGTAGTGTCCTTCTGTGTCTTTTTTGATGACTTTAGATTGAAAATCAATTTTATCTGATATTAGGATGGCTACTCCACCTCGTTTCTTGGGGCCATTTGCTTGTAAAATTGTTTTCCAGCCTTTTACTCTGAGGTAGTGTTTGTCTTTGACACTGAGGTGCGTTTCCTGCATGCAGCAAAATGCTGGGTCCTGTTTACGTATCCAGTCTGCTAGTCTATGTCTTTTAATTGGGGAATTGAGACCATTGATATTAAGAGAGATTAAGGCATAGTGATTATTGCCATCTGCCATTCTTGACGCCTATCTTTATGTTTGAGTGGTTATCTACTTTTGGGTTTGATTCAAGAAGGTTATTATCTCATTTTTTCCAGCGTGTTGTTTCTCTCCCTGTATTGGCGGTTTCCACCTATTATCCGTTGCAGGGCTGGATTTGTGGAAAGATATTGTGAAAATTTGGTTTTATCATGGAATATCTTGGTCTCTCCATCTATGGTGATTGAGAGTTTTGCTGGGTATAGTAGTCTAGGCTGGCATTTGTGCTGTCTTAGTGTCTGCATGAGATCTGCCCAGTATCTTCTGGCTTTCATAGTCTCTGGTGAGAAGTCTGATGTGATTAGGATAGGTCTTCCTTTGTATGTTACTTGGCCCTTTTCTCTTACTGCTTTTAGTATTCTTTCTTTGTTTAGAACATTCGGTGTTTTGATTATTACATGACAGGAGGTATTTCTGTTCTGGTCCAGTCTGTTTGGAGTTCTGTAGGCTTCTTGTACGTTCATCGGCATCTCTCTCTTTAGGTTAGGGAAGTTTTCCTCCATAATTTTGTTGAAGATGTTTACTGGCCCTTTAAGTTGCAAATCTTCACTCTCATCTATACCTATAATCCTTAGGTTTGGTCTTCTCATTGTGTCATGGATTTCCTGGATGTTTTGGGTTACACGTTTTTTGCATTTTGCATTTTCTTTGACTGTTGAGTCGATGCTTTCTATGGAATCTTCAGCACCTGAGATTCTTTCTTCCATCTCTTGTATTCTATTGTTGATGTTTGCATCTATGACTCCTGATTTCTTCCCAAGGTTTTCTATCTCCAAAGTTGTCTCCCTTTGTGATTTCTTAGTTGTTTCTACTTCCTTTTTTAGTTCCTGGATGGATTTGCTGAGATCCTTCACTTGTTTGTTTGTATTTTCCTGTATTTCTTTAAGGTATTTTTGTATTACCTCTTTCAGGATTTCTTCCTGATGACCCACGTTCTCCTGCATTTCTCTGAGCGATTTTTGTGTTTCCTCCCCATTGGAATCCATCTGTTGATCCATTGTCTCCTGCATTTCTTTAAGCAGTTCTCGTGTTTCCTTTGTAAGGGCATCTAACCGTTGATTCATTTCTTTAAGCAATTTTTGTGTTGCCTCCTTATGGGCATCCGTCTGTTGACCCATATTCTTCTGCATTTCTTTATGCCGTTTTTGTTATTCCTTTGTGAGTGCATCTACCCGTTGATTCATCTCGTTAAGCGATTTTTGTGTTGTCTCCTTGTGCGCCTCCAGCTTTTGATCCATGTTCTCCTGCATTTCTCTAAGCGATTTTTGTGTTTCCTTTGTAAGGGCTTCTAACCGTTGATTCATGGTCTCCTGTAACTCTTTATGAGATTTATTTGTGTCCTTCTTGTGATCCTCTAATAGCATAATGAGAAGTGATTTTAAATCCAGATCTTGTCTTTCGGGTGTGGTGGGGTATCCAGGACTTGCTGCTGTTGGAGAGTTGGGTTCGGATGGTCCCATATTACTTTGATTTCTGTTAGTAACATTCCTACGTTTGCCTTTTGCCATCTGGATACCTCTGATGTTAGTTGGTCCTGCTGCGACTGGCTGTTGGTTGGACCTCCTATGAGCCTGCAAAGCTATTTCTGCCCCCCCCCGGATTACCAGGATTCCCCTGGCACCGATTTCTGGGGCCTGCCTGCTCCTGAGTGACTTTGGAGCCCTAATGTGCCTTGCCCCAAGTGACTTATATTGGGGAAGCCTTGCACATCCAAAGGCTCAGCCTAGTGGATTCCTGGAGCAGAGGTCGCCAAAGGGAAGCTGGTAGGCTCCTGCCCTGTGCAGGGGTGTGTGATCTCTCCTGGGGGGGGAGGGGGCGTCCCTCTGCCAGGCAGAAGTCCCACAGCAGAGCTAGCACGCTGGTTACTGCAGATCCGCCCAGCTCTTGGGAGCCACGTGCACACAATCCGCCCAAGACCCAAGTGATATTATGCCTGTCTGTCTCAGAACCTGGCTGTCCCAACTTCCCAGCCACTGGAGCAAAGATGGCGGAGTGCACTCTGCACACTCTCCGTGGCGCTGCTCACCCTGCAGACGCTATGGCCTGCAGATCTGGCACCCAGAGGACAACAGTGCTGACCCGTTCTTGGGCGCAGATGGAAGCCCCAACAGGCCGTGTCCCAAGTGATGTTATATTGGCAGAGAGCCTGGGTACCTGTCTCTTCAGTGCAGTCTGCGGGAACAGAGGTCACGGAAGGAAAGCTGGTAGGCTCCCGCCCAGTGCGGGGTCCCTCTGCCAGGCAGGCCGCTTTGTCTTTTTGACAGTGTCTTTTGCCTTGCAATAACTTTGTAATTTAATGAGGTCCCATTTGTCAATTCTTGATCTTAGAGCATAAGCTATTGGAGTTCTATTCAGGAAATTCTCCCCTGTGCCCATATGTTCAAGGTTCTTCCCTAGTTTCCTTTCTATTAGTTTTAGTGTGTCTGGTTTTATGTGGAGATCCTTCATCCACTTGGAATTGAGCTTAGTGCAAGGAGATAAGAATGTGTCAATTTGCATTCTTCTGCATGTTGACCTCCAGTTGAGCCAGCACCATTTGTTGAAAAGGCTATCTTTTTTCCACTGGATGGTTTTAGCTCCTTTGTCAAAGATCAAGTGACCATAGGAGTGTGGATTCATTTCTGGGTCTTCAATTCTGTTCCATTGATCTACACGCCTGTCACTGTACCAATACCATGCGGTTTTTAACACTATTGCTCTGTAGTACAGCTTGAGGTCCGGGATACTGATTCCCCCAGAGGTTCTTTTACTCTTGAGAATAGTTTTAGCTCTCCTGGGTTTTCTGTTATTCCAGATGAATTTTTGAATTGCTCTTTCTAACTCTATGAAGAATTGAGTTGGAATTTTGATTGGGATTGCATTGAATTTGTATATTGCTTTTGGCAAGATGGTCATTTTTACTATATTAATCCTGCCAGTCCATGAGCATGGGAGATCTTTCCATCTTCTGAGGTCTTCTTCAATTTCTTTCTTCAGAGACTTGAAGTTCTTGTCATACAGATCTTTCACTTGTTTGGTTAGAGTCACACCAAGATACCTTATATGGTTTGTGGCTATCGTGAAGGGTATCATTTCTCTTACTTCTTTCTCAGCCTGCTTACCCTTTGAGTATAGGAAGGCTACTGACTTGCTTGAGTTGATTTAACAAGCTAATTTTTAAATTTTATGTGTAAAAATAAAGACAGAAGTAAAATAAAATTCTGTGTTGATATAGCTAGATCAAACCATGTTCAAAAGCAATTGGAAATGGAAGTGTTGAGTTCTAGTGCATGCAAAAGTAAATAAACAATTTTAAACAACAAAACATCAGGAGATTAAACCAAACTTCTGCAAGATTCTATTTTTAGAAGTTATTTTATCACTAAAAGAGAAATTGCTCACTTAAGTTGTGTTCTTTAGTCATTAGGGAAATGCAAATCAAAACAACCCTGAGATTCCATCTCACACCAGTCAGAATGGCTAAGATCAAAAACACAGGAGACAGCAGTTGTTGGCAAGGATGTGGAGAAAGAGGAACACTCCTCCACTGCTGGTGGAATTACAAGCTGGTACAACCACTCTGGAAAGCAGTCTGGCAGTTCCTCAGAAAACTGGGCATGACACTCCCGGAGGATCTGGCTATACCACTCCTGGGCATATACCCAGAGGCTTTACCTGCATGCAATAAGGACACATGCTCCACTATGTTCATAGCAGCCTTATTTATAATAGCCAGAAGCTGGAAAGAACCCAGATGTCCCTCAGCGGAGGAATGGATTCAGAAGATGTGGTATATCTACACAATGGAATACTACTCTGCAATTAAAAACAATGAATTCACGAAATTCCTAGGCAAATGGTCAGAACTTGAAAATATCATCCTTAGTGAGGTAACCCAATCACAAAAGAACACACATGGTATGCAGTCACTGATAAGGGGATATTAACCCAGAATCTCGGAATACCCTAGACACAATCCGCATATCAATAGATTTCTAAGAAGATGGAAGGAGAGACCCCTGGTCCTGGAAAGACTGGATGTAGGGGAATGCCAGGACAGAGAAAAGAGAGGGGGTTGAATGGAGAAAAGAGGGAGGGAAGGGGGCTTATGGGACTTTCGGGGAGGGAGGAAACGGGAAAGGGGAAATGATTTGTAATGTAAATAAAAAAAACTTAGAAAATAAAAAAAAGATGTGTTAACTGAAAGGGATAGCAACTTAGGATAAAGTATCAAATAGGCCCTCACATTTAAAAAATATTAATTGCAAGTGAATGGAAGATTTGAATGTGATTAATTGCCCAAAGTAAACACTAGACATAATATTAGCATTTTTATAATGTACAAAGGTAACATGTTTTTCATGTTCAATCTGAGAACCTCTTCAATACAGTAATGTTATCCTTCGCTTTATGGAAGTGTGTTAGTTTTACTGCTGTGTTACCTTTGCTTGGATACAAACTTGTCATTCAAGCAAGAGCCAAGAAAAAAATTCTGCAGATGCATTGAGGTGCCCTAGTTTACTTAAAGTAAGTATGATCATTCTAATTGTTATACATAGACTTTACTCAGACTGCTAGAAAACCAAACAAGCATGGTCGTGATTTTGTTGAAGAAAGAAAGAAAGAAAGAAAGAAAGAAAGAAAGAAAGAAAGAAAGAAAGAAAGAAGAAAGAAAGAAAGAAAGAAAAGAAGAAAGGAAGGAAGGGATGGAGAGACAGAGGAGGGAGGGAGAGAGGGAGGAAAGAAGGAAGGAAGGAAGGAAGGAAGGAAGGAAGGAAGGAAGGAAGGAAGGAAAGAATTCACCAGAAGGTTCTGTCTATTTCCATGGGGCTCCATCATGCTGTGCTGAGACTTTCCTGATCCCTGTAGATGAGATGCCCTATGCCTGTCCTTGTGGGGTAGGCTCACATCTGCCCATGCCTTTCCCTTCCTAACTAGCTTTGTCTAGATTTCCATTTTACATAACCATATCCTGGACTTACTGAAACTAACTACTCATGAATATATATATCGTATCATGTGAATCATAATGACATTTAATTGAATGCTGAGCTCAAGTTTTCTGAATACTTAGAGTATTGAAGGCCTAATATCCTTGTAGTGAATATGATGTTGCTAGTTTGTGTATTTTGTTATACTGTTGCTATCACTGTCTTAAGTTATACCCCTTCTACTAATAAAAAAAATATTTTCTTTGAAACTCTGACAAGGTAACAGCAGTGCTATACAACTGTTTCAATATCCTTTGACTACATCATTTGATGACTTTAAGAATATTAGGGTATTCCATACATATGCCGTGTGTGTGTGTGTGTGTGTGTGTGTGTGTGTGTGTGTGTGTGTGTGTGAGAGAGAGAGAGAGAGAGAGAGAGAGAGAGAGAGAGAGAGAGAGAGAGAGAGAGAGAATAATTGGCTAAGAAATTTATTTGTATACCTAATAGTACCACTTCCCATGGGTCAATCATATTCAAACTATCACAATTACCAATCCAATAACCAAGCCCAATACGTTTAAAAAGTGTTTCCTAAACATAAAAGACTAATGCTTCTACAATAATGAATAGAGAATGTTGTAGTACTTTTCAAATGAGTTATAAATGTGCTGTTTTCTACAACATTTACAATCACTATATTTACAGGCTATTTGTTTGTCTACACATGATTTTGCTCTTAATTCTGTATTATAACTGGTTTCTCTGAGTTGGAAAAAGCAGATAATGAGAGACAGAACAGGGGAGGCTAGGGTAGATTTTCCTGATTTAGACCAGTATATACATTAGGTTTATAAAGTACTAACATGATTTAAAAGGTATTAGAAACAGGAAAAGCAGACAAAAAGACTTATCTAGGTCTTTAAAAATCAAATGTGATACAATTTGTGCTAGTTATGGTGGTTTGAGTAGGTTTGACCCCCATAGATTCAAGTGTTTGAATGCCTGACCTTGGGGAGTGGCACTGTTAGGAGATGTGGCTTTATTGAAGTAGATATGACCTGGTTGGAGGAAGTGTGCTACTGTGGGGGTAGACTTTGAGATCTCTTTGAGGTCAAGTTCTGCCCAGTGTATAATTCCAGTGTCCCCCTGACTGCCTCCAGATCAAGATGTAGAACTCTCCACTCCTCCAGCACCAAGTTTGCCTGCATGATGCCATGTTTCCCACCAATAAACTTCTGAACTCTAAGTTAGCCACAATGAAATGTTTTCTGTTATAAAAGTTGCCTTGGTCATGGTGTCTTTTCATAGCAATGAAACACTAGCTAAGATACCAGAAACAAAAACATAAAATCAAATGAAGAGTTTGGAAGACTTTAAAGCCTGAAGAATTGTTAACATTAGTATAGTGTATAGCAAGGTGCAAATGATCACTTCTGTGTCCTGGTTTGAAGAAAGGGATCTTGTATGGTGGAACTACTCCAGTGACTCCCCTAGCATGATGACCAAGTTTGCCTGTTAGATGTGCTATGCCCTATGTGCCATGCAACCGGAGGGCTCAAACTCAATTCCATCTATTGGTCCCCAGCTAGTGTGCAAGCACTTGGCATTTGGATGCTGTAGTCAAAGTTACTTTGAATTAAAAGCCTTCCAAAGCACTGGGCAGTAGTTGGTGAATATGGAAATAGGATTGTATAAACGAAAAGGTCTAAGCTTGTTCTGATAACAGAGATGTATGTGTCCAGAGAGTCCACTCTATATTTCTCCCCTGCAAGAAATGATCTCGAGGGTGGATATGCTGCAAACTCTAGAGGTGGTCATGAATGATGGGGCAAAGTGGGAACCTGTGAAGTTACAAGCTTACTTATTCTTTCCAAGACCCCTTTCAGCAGCTAGATGCAGGCAATAAAGGAGGATAATTTTTAGAGGAAACTGATAAATTTTAGAAAGCTACAATAGGGTGATGAACCCCATCTATTACACTACATGCATATTGCTTTTTAATGGGAAAAATCAAGCAAGAAATGGGATGTTTTCATGCTATATTGATCTGCTAACTGTTTTTAGTTCCTAGATTACGGAGTCCTAAAACATCTTCCCTCTTGCTTGAAATAGATAGCAGTGAAAGTTCATAGATCCTGGCAACCACATGCAGAGAGATTACATAATAAAATAGTATCCCTTAAGTGTGTCTTGTGGGTTTGTAAAAGCATCTGTGAGAACAATGAAAGTATCAGCTGAGAAGCTTGAATGAATGAAGTCTCTCCGAGGGGGTGATAGGAACACTACTCCCGGCCAAGACATGAGATTTTGGGATCTAAATCCCAGAGTTGGTGGTGGATTAACTTTCTATGGGGTTATTTAGTTCTTAGCTCCGAAGGCCTCTGAAACTTCTTCACCACACAGGCTTTTAGTACTACTGTTTACTGCATGCAAGGTAAGACATAAATCTGTTACTGAAGATACTGCTTCTTTGGTTGCAGAACATGGAGGAATCAAACCGAGACAGAGATGGAAAGTTCCTTCCTGCTGACTCACAGCTCAAGAAGGTACTTTGCAGGCTGCGAGGGAGTACCTTTACGGGTGTTCCTACTTGACCATGGACCATACATATACTCTCAGCACCCCAGACATGTTGCTGTGTGGGTGTAACTGTGTCAGGAACTGTGTCTTGAGTGCAGCTAACTATTTCATGATTGGATTTAAGGGCTGCTCCACGGGAGCAATCCAGTGTTTGGTTCTGTAAGTTTGAGCTGAAATCTGTGGCTGGGGAAAGTATAGGCCCTAGCAGGGAACCTTCTCCTGGTTGTTAAATGGACTTGATGTGTTGGACAAGCGTCTTTTTAAGCACTTGTGTTTATGCCAATGGATTACTGCTGCCATCAGCCACTGAGGAGACAGATGTTTTATGAAGTGTGCTTACTACAGAGATAAACAACTGGTCAAACTGCTCAGAGTAATTAATTGCCAGTTAATGTGATCTATATGGTTGCTATGGTACTGACAGACCATTTCTTACCTCGAAATGAGGAAAAGTACAATATATGTATATTACTTCCCATATAATTCAGGGAACATTGAAGAAGAAGTAGAAGGGATGGGTAGAGTTTCATGTAGGTATTTTTAGATACTGAAGATGATTGCAAAAAAAAAATCTGTTTTTTTTTTCTCCTGGCCATTTAGTTTCCAACAGAAATGACTCTGAAACTAATAATTTAATATTAAAAGCCTAGGACATAAACTTTGTTTCATTCCATGACTAGCTCTTAATTCATTTAACTCATCGAAACTAGTCTATGTCTACCATTTTGTTTGTTACCTCTCGTCCGTCTTCCTCTTCCTGGATCTCCTCAGCATCTCCTTAAGTTCATCTTCCTACTGGTTAGTGTCAGTCTCCTAGGTCCTCGTTTTCTCTCTCTCTCTCTCTCTCTTTCTCTCTCTCTCATCTATTCCTGCATTTCCTTTTATTCTCTCACTATTTCCCAAAATTCTCTCTCTTCCTGTCAATGTCCCACCTCCTATTTTCTGCCTCAACTCATTGGTCTTTTTGGCTTTTTTATTGACAGGTGATGCTTAAAAGAGATTCTCTCTATAGATGATCATTGCCATGTTGAATCAAAGTCATCTGGGCTGCATGAAGTACTTCTCAGTGACAGAGCTGAGGATTCTCCAGTAATGTAGCTGATTTAGTGTCATCCATGATCTTATGAGCACACTCAATTAATGGCATATTACACTGGACTCTGATAGAATCGTTTGGTCTGTCAGTGCCCTCTCTATCTAGAGTGACAGGTGTTTCTTTACATCTTCCTGGAAAAGGGTAACATAAGGGTACATAAGCACTTCTGTGTTATATTAAAATATTATCATCTAAATTGACACTTAAACCGAGTGTTGACTTACTTTATTACTCAGGATAACCTCCCAGAATGAACTGGCCCTTTGCATATCTTTTCTCCTTCATGAGACTTCAATGTTCAAGAACTACAGGCAAATAAGGAATGCTAAGAGTGGGAGAAACAGTCTTCCCTGAAGGAAGAGCAAACAACTGGTTATCCAAAGCCGAATGGTCAGTCCCCAAACATATACACACAAGTAACAATATACAGACCAAGCAGGTTATGTTTATGTATTGAGAAATTAGACAATTGAATAGAAAAACACACATATGCAATAGCAACTAAAAATAAAGAGGTCACGAACTTGAAAGTGAGCAAAAGAGCTGAGAGTGCATGAGAGAAAGGAAGGGAAGGGATAATGATTTAACTGTATATAATCTCGAAAACAAATTAGATTAAAAAACCCTTTCACTGCTTGCTGTAGTATAGAATGGTAGAGAGTCTTGCTCTTGTGTAAAGCCAATACGACTTACACCTAGTAGCACAAACTGTGATAAAATCTTGTACCACCTAAATTTATTTCTAATAACATATGTAGACCTCTACCTGCAGAAATAGTTTTATTCTAGTAACTTCCAGTGCAAGGCAAGCATGCATGCTAGTCATCCGTCCTATAGGCAGAAGGCAAAAGACACTTTCTAAAGTATTTATTAATATACATGCCTGCTCAAATTCTTCATACTAGTTGTTCTAGATTATTTTACGATTAAGTTGTTTTAAAATTTTTATTTGTTTTTTGTGTACATTGGTGTTTTGCCTGCATGTAGGTGTGTATGAGGATGTCAGATACCCTAGAACAGGAGTTACAGACAGTTGCGAGCTGACATGTGGGTGCTGGGAACTGAACCTGAATTCTCTGGAAGAGAGCCAGTGCTATTAATCACTGAGCATCTCCCCAGCCCTTATTTCAAATTTTTATATTTAATTGTTATGTATGTGAATGCTTTGCCTGTAAGTATGTACAAATGTGCAGTATATGCTTGGGTGATGCCAGTGGTGGTTAGAAGGCATCCATTAGCATTGTGTTCATAGATGGTTGTGAGCCACCATGTGGCCACTAAAAATTTCACCCCAGTCCTCTGAAAGAACAATATAGATTCATCCTATAAACAGTCATCAAACCCCGACACTATTGTAGATGCTAAGAAGTGCTTGCCATAAAAAGCCTGATAATGACTGTCTCCTGAAGTGCCCTACTAGAGCTTTACAGATGCTAGCAGCCAACCATTGGACTGAGCGCGTGGTCCCCAATGGAGGAGTTGGAGGGAGGACTGGAGGAGCTGAAGTGGTTTGCAGTCTCATGGGAAGAATGATGATGCTGGCCAACCAGCTCCCCCCGAGGGCTCCCAGGGACTAAGCCATCAACCAAAGGGTACACATGGTTCCAGTCACATTTGTGGCGGAGGAATGCCTAGTCGGGCATCAGTGGGAGGAGAATTCCTTGGTCCTATGAAGGCTCAATAGATGCCCCAGTGTGGGGAAATTGAGGGGGGTAGGTGGGAGAGGGTTGGGTGGAGGGCATCTTTGTGGAGAGGATGGGTTGGGGGTTTTCTGGGAGTGGGGGGAAACTGGAAAAGAGTATAACATTTCAAATGTAAATGAAGAATATATTCAATAATAATAATAAAAAAAGAACAATATATACTCTTGGCTGCTGAGCCACATCTTCAGCCCCGAGTTGACACTTTGAAATAGAAAGTATACTATTCAGTACTTGATTATTCTAATTTAACACAGCACTCATTTTCCAAACTCATGGCTCAGCTTTCTGTACTAATTATAAAGGCTCCTACTTGTTTCTTACCCATTACTTAAGGATTCTTATGTCTTTCCTAAACTACTCCAATAAGAAAAGGTGACCTACTTCTGGATACTCATACCTGCATAGGTAATTGTAACTGATCTGATTACGTACAACAGGTTCTTATGACTGGCGATACATTTAAACAGATTTGTTAGTAGACATCTCCTTGTGTGTAAGGCATGCTTCAATCATCCTTTTTAAACGTATGTGAAGTGCTATAAAGCAGGAGCCTTCATAACCTTTAGTGACCTCTTTACTTTCTTCTGATTATATGCACCTTGAGGGCAGTGTTGCCATTTCAGTCCACCACCTGGCTGGTTACAGCACTTCTAATGCAGCAGGTGTTCAATAAATTGCATTGAGTAAGGATCTGTGCTTGACTGATTAACTTCTTGGCAAGTGAAAAATATTTGATATTCCCCCTGAGTTTACAAATGGTTTATGCACTTCACAAAAGGCCATTACTCAGTCATTCTGGCCTAGTGAGAATGTGACCAACAGCTTCTAAATAAAACAGTAAGGGCCCTGGAAGGAAGGCTGTCTCCATCTACATGGAATGTTTTCATTTTTATGACTCTATTGTATGCATAGCACCCTGGAATATGAGTTGTATACTGGAAACTTCCACCTTCAGCCTGGCATCTTTTAGTGGACTTTCTGTGCAGTTTCCAGTACAAATCACGGATTAGAACTGTAGCCTTTCTGACCTGCAATAAAACTCACACATTCTCTTAAACATATGCTACTACACAATGAATTTCATTGAAGGAATAAAATATCAATGTGAATTCTACCTGACTGATTATTTTCAGCTTTGCAGAGCTGTGGTTTAAAAGATCAAATAGTGCCAGTCACAGCAAGTAACTTCAGGCCTCCATAAATTCTGATCCTGGAAGTTGCGTGACAGAATTAGAAAGAGTAGTTTCCTTTGTCAAGCAAGGAGTGTTTTTAAGTTTAGGCCCTTCTAGTCTACCCGGAGCCAAGTCAGAATCTTATTCCAAGACAGACAGTGGCAGGGAGCAGTAGCTGAAATTGGCACTTACTGCTGGAGAGATCTCTCTGTCCATCTCTGCCTCTGTGTGTCTCTCATTCATTCTTTTATCTCCCTTTTCACCCTATATTTTAAGTATACCTTTTGAAAACTATGGATTTTCCTATTATTTATACCAGTATCAATATGTACTAAGGCCTAATTTGAACACATTTCAATACATTAATATTTATTTATTTTGATTACTAAGTAGATGAGTTTATAAAAAACAACCTTTTCTAGATAAACATACGAGTAGGGGTCATACATACATACATATATGGGTCAGCCGTGACCCATCTAACCCAACAATGGCTAACTGAACATGAAGTCCAAGAATCCGGAAGCTGCTCAGTCCATGGGACTGGAGGTCTCAGCAGGTCTTCCAATAGATGCTGGAATCTCTAAAAAGTAGATTTTAATGCCAGTGAAGGAATGCACTGGCTAGCAAATGAGAGCAAGCAGGCAAAGCACAAAATCTTCCTCCATCTTCCATGGCCTAATATAGGCTTCCAGCAGAAGGTATGTCCCAGATTAAATAATTTTTTTTCTTTTTTTATTTGATATTTACTTTACTTAAGTTTCAAATATTATCTTCTTTCCTCTTACCACTCCAAAACCCCCATCCCATTCCCGTCCCCCTGCTTTCTACCCGCCCCCCACTTTCCTGACTGTCATTCCCCTACAGTAGGGCATCGATCCTTCACAGGTCCAAGGGGCTCTCCTCTCATTGATGTCTGAAAGGGTCATCCTCTGCTACATATGTAGCTGGAACCATGGGTCCCTCCATGTGTACTCTTTGGTTGGTGGTTTAGTCCATGGGAGCTCTGGGGGTACTGGTTGGTTGGTATTGTTGTTCCTCCTATGGGGCTGCAAACTCTTCAGCTCCTTGGGTCCTTTCTCTAACTCCTCCATTGGGGACCCTATGCTTAGTCCATTGGTTGGTTGTGAGCCATACATATTTTGATTCACCTTCTATGAAGGACCAAGTATCCACACTTTGGTTTTCCTTTCTCTTGAGCTTCATGTGGCCTGTGAATTGTATCTTGGTTATTCTGATTTTTTGGGCTAATGCTGACTTATCAGTGAGTGCATATCATGTGTGTTCTTTTGTGATTGGGTTACCTCACTCAAGATGATATTTTCTTTTTTATTAGATATTTTCTTTATTTACATTTCAAATGTTATCCTCTTTCCTCTCCCCTCCATGCTCACCATGCCCTCCATGGAGAGGGTTTCCCCTCTCCATGCTCACCAACCCACCCACTCCTACTTCCCTGTTCTGATATTCCCCTATACTGGGGAATTGAGCCTTCTCAGGGTCAAGGGCCTCTCCTCTCTTTGATGTCCAATAAGGCCATCCTCTGCTACATATGCTGCAGGAGACATGGATCCCTCCATGTGTACTCTTTGGTTGGTAGTTTAGTCCTTGGGAGCTCTGGGGATACTGATTGGTTCATATTGTTGTTCCTCCTATAGGGCTGGAAACTCCTTCAGCTCCTTGGGATTTTTCTCTAACTCCTCCATTGGGGATTGTGCTCAGTCCAATGGTTGACTGAGAGCATCCACCGCTCTGTCAGGTACTGGCAGAGCCTCTCAGGAGAGAGCTATATCAGGCTCCTGTCAGCAAGTTCTTGTTGGCATCCACATTAGTGTCTGGGTTTGGTGATAGTACATGGAAGGATCTCCAGGTGGGGCAGTCTCTGGATGACCTTTCCTTCAGTCTCTGCTCCATACTTTGTCTTTGTATCTCCTCCCATGGGTAGTTTGTTCCCCCTTCTAAGAAGGACCAAAGTATCCATACTTTGGTATTCCTTCTTCTTGAGCTTTGTTTGATCTGTGAATTGTATCTTAGGTATTTCAAACTTTTAGGCTAATATCCACTTATCAGAGATTGTATACTGTGTGTTCTTTTGTGATTGGGTTACCTCACTCAGGATGAATTTTTCTCATTCCATCCATTTGCCTTAGAATTTCATGAACACTGTTTTTAATATCTGAGTAGTATTCTACTGTGTAAATGTACCACATTTTCTGTATCCATTCCTCTGTTGAGGGACATCTGGGTTCTTTCCAGCTTCTGGCTATTATAAATAAGGATGCTATGAACATAGTGGAGCATGTGTCCTTATTACATGTTGGAACATCTTCTGGGTATATATGCCCAGGAGTGGTATAACTGGGTCGTCAGGTATAGCTAAGTCCAATTTTCTGAGGAGCCACCAGACTGAATTCTAGAGGAGTTGTAGCAGCTTGTAATCTGACCAGCAATGGAAGAGTTTTCCAATTTCTCCACATCCTTGTCAGCATCTGCTGTCACCTGAGTTTTGATCTTAGCCATTCTGACTTGTGTGAGGTGGAATCTCAGGGTTCTTTTGATTTGCATTTCCCTGATGACTCAGAATGTTGAACATTTCTTTAGGTGTTTCTCAGCCATCCGATATTCCTCAGTTGAGAATTCTCTGTTTAGATTTGTTCCTCATTTTAACATAGTTATTTAATTTAATGGAATATAATTTCGTGAGTTCTACATATTGGATATTAGCTCTCTATCGGATGTAGGATTGGTAAAGATCTTTTCTCAATCTGTTGGTTGTATTTTGTCTTATTGACTGTGTCCTTTGCCTTACAGAAGCTTTGCAATTTTATAAGGTCCAATTTGTCGATTCCTGATTTTAGAACATAAGCCATTGGTGTTCTGTTCAGGAAATTTTCCTCTATGCCCATGTGTTTGAGGCACTTCCCCACTTTCTCTTCTATGAGTTTCAGGGTATCTGGTTTTATGTGGAGGCCCTTGATCCATTTGGACTTGAGCTTTGTACAAGGAAATAAGAATGAATCAATTTGCATTCTTCCACATGCTGATCTCCAATTGTAGCAGCACCATTTGTTGAAAATGCTGTTCTTTTTACACGGGATGGTCCTTTGTCAAAGACCAAGCTACCATAGATGTGTGGGATCATTTCTGGGTCTTCAATTCTATTTCATTGATCTTCCTACCTGTGTCTGTACCAATCCCATGCAGTTTTTATCAGTATTATTCGGTAATAAACTTGAAGTCAGGGATAGTGATTCCACCAGAAGTTCTTTTATTGTTGGGAATTGTTTTCCTTATCCTGTTTTTTTTTTTGTTAATACAGATGATTTTGAAAATTTCTCTTTCTAACTCTATGAAGAATTGAGTTGGAGTTTTGATGGGGATTGCACAGAATCTGTAGATTGCTTTTGGCAAATGGACATTTTTACTATATTAAACCTGTCAATCTATGAGTAGATCTTTCCATCTTCTGAGATCTTCGCTTTCTTTCTTCAGAGACTTGAAGTTCTTGTCATACAGATCTTACACTTGCTTAGAGTCACACCAAAGTATTTTATATTATTTGTGACTATTGTGAAGGGTGTCATTTCCCTAATTTCATTCTCAGCCTGTTTATCTTTTGAGTATAGGAAGGCTACTGATTTGTTTGAGTTAATTTTATATCCAACCACTTTTCTGAAGTTGTCTATCAGCTTTAGGAATTCTCTGGTGGAATTTCTGGGGTCACTTAAGTATGCTATCATGTCATCTGCAAATAGTGATATTTTAACTTCTTCCTTTCTTATTTGTACTCTTTAACCTCCTTTTGTTGTCTAATTGCTCTGACTAGAACTTCAAATACTATATTAAATAGATAGGGAGAGAATGAGCAGCCTTGTCTAGTCCCTGATTTTAGTGGGATTGCTTTACGTTTCTCTCCATCTAGTTTGATGTTGGCTACTGGTTTGCTGTTTATTGATTTCACTATGTTTAGGTAAGGAAGGGCCTTGATTTCCTGATCTTTCCAATACTTTTAATGTGAAGGGCTATTGAATTTTTTCAAATGCTTTTTTCAGCATCTAACGAAATGATCATGTGACTTTTTTTCTTTGAATTTGTTTATATAATAGATTACCTTGATGGATTTTCGTATATTGAACCATCCCTGCATCCCTGGGATGAAGCCTACTGGATTGTAGTGAATGATCAATTTGATGTGTTCTTGGATTCGGCTTGCAAGAATTTTATTGAGTATTTTTGTATCATTGTTCATTAGGGAAACTGGTCTGAAGTTCTCTTTCTTTGTTGGAACTTTGTGTGGTTTTGGTATCAGCATAGTTGTGGCTTTATAGAACGAATTGAGTAGTGTTCCTTCTTTTTCTATTTTGTGGAATAGTTTGAAGAGTATTGGTATTAGGTCTTCTTTGAAAGTCTCATAAATTCTGCATTCAACCCATCTGGTCCTGGGCTTTTTTTTTCTTTCTTTTTTTTTTTTTTTGATTGGGAGACTTTTAATGACTGCTTCTGTTTCTTTAGGGGTTATGGGACTGTTTAGATGGTTTATCTGATCCTGATTTAACTTTGACACCTGGTATCTGTCTAGAAGATTGTCCATTTCCGCCAGATTTTTCAATTTGTTTGTGTATAGGCTTTTGTAGTATGATCTGATGATTTTTTAATTTCCTCAGTTTCTGTTGCTATGTCTCCCTTTTCTTTTCAAATTTTATTAATTTGGATACTGTCTCTATGCCCTCTGGCTAGTCTGGCTAAGGGTTTATCTATCTTGTTGATTTTCTCAAAGAACCAGATCCTGTGTTTTTTTTTTTTTTGATTCTTTGAGTTTTGTTCTAGAGCTTTCAGGTGTGCTGTCAACCTGCTAGTGTATGCTCTTTCCAGTTTCTCTTTGGAGGCACTTAGAGCTGAGTTTTCCTTTTCGCACTGGTCAGTTTTGGAGAAGGTACCATGAGGTGCAGAGATTAGGATCTATTCTTTTGTTTTGGGATGAAATGGTCTATAGGTATCTGTTAAATACATTTGGTTCATAATTTCTGTTAGGTTCACTGTGTCTGTGATTAGCTTCTGTTTTTATGATCTGTCCATTGATGAGAGTGGGGTGTTGAAGTCTCCCATTATTATTGTGTGAGGTGCAATGAGTGCTTTGAGCTTCAGTAAAGTTTCTGTTATTGATGTAGGTGCTCTTGCATTGGAGCATAGATGTTCAGATAGCCACACAAACATAATTTCACCTCTAACAACAAAAATGACAGGAAGGAACAATCACTTTTCCTTAGTATCTTTTAATATCAATGGGCTCAATTCCCCAATAAAAAGACATAGACTAACAGACTGCATACATTAACAGGACCTAGCATTTTGCTGCATACAGGGAATACACCTCAGTGACAAAGACAGACAGACACTACCTCAGATTAAAAGACTAGAAAACAATTTTCCAAGCAATAGGTCCCAAGAAACAAGCTGGAGTAGCCAAGATTGGATAAAATTGACTTCTTCTTCTTCTCCTTCTTCTTCTTCTTCTTCTTCTTCTTCTTCTTATTATTATTATTATTATTATTATTATTATTATTATTATTATTATTATTTTCTATATTTTTTATTTACATTCCAAATGATTTCCCCTTTCCCATTTCCTCCCTCCCTGAAAGTCCCACAAGTCCCCTTCCCTCCCTCTGTTCCCCATTCAACCCCCTCTCGCTTCTCTGTCCTGGTATTCCCCTACATCCAGTCTATCCAGGACCAGGGGTCTCTCCTTCCATCTTCTTGGAAATCTATTGATATGTAAATTGCATCTTGAGTATTCCGTGGTTCTGGGTTAATATCCCCTTATCAGTGACTGCATACCATGTGTGTTCTTTTGTGATTGGGTTACCTCACTAAGGATGATATTTTCCAGTTCTGACCATTTGCCTAGGAATTTTGTGAATTCATTGTTTTTAATTGCAGAGTAGTATTGCATTGTGTAAATATACCACATCTTCTGAATCCAAATTGACTTTCAACTAAAAGTTATCAAAAATGATAAGGAAGGACTCTTCATACTAGTCAAAGGAAAAATCTAACAACGTGAACTCTGTAGGTTTTCTTATGGTGTCTTATGGTGTCCCTCTGGTTTCTATGATTCTTGCTCCCCCTATTTCACATAATTCCCCAAGCTCCCTCTAATGTTTGGTAGTTGTTCTTTGCATCTGTTTCCATCAGCTGCTAGGTGAAGCCTTTCTGATGATGGCTATGCTAGGTTCATGTCTGTAAGTATAGCAGAATATTATTAACAATGTCAGGAGTGGTCTCCCTCTCATGGCACAGATCTCAAGCTAAACCAGTCATTTGTTGGTCATTCCCTCAATTTGTGCTTCATCTTTACCCCTGCATACCTTGTAGGCAGGATAAATTGTAAGTCAAAAGTTTTGTGATTGAGTTGGTGACCCTATTCCTTCATTGGAAGTCTTGCCTGGTTACAGGAGATGGCTTGTTCAGGCTTCATATCTCACAGTGCTAGGGTCACCATCATAGATTCCTGGCAGTTTCCATTGTTCTAGGTTAATAAAAAACACCTTACCTATACATCACTGAAAAATACTGCCATGAAAATCTGCCTACTATCACCACCTTCAGATGAAATATATATGAATGAGTATGCACACACACACACACACACACACACACACACAGACACACATTAAATTCTTGATTTTTAAAAAGAAATTATGTGTATTTTTAGGGAGCATTTCTGTAACGTAGTATTTAGTTCTTTTTATTATCAACACATTAATATTCAAATGTAAGTTGATTTTTGTTGAAGAATCTGAATGAGAATATTTTTTCTCTCCACAAATTATTCCATTATATTAATTTCTTTTTAGAGCAAATATTTAGATTAACATTAAATTTTGTTTTCTGGAGCAGTTTTGTACAGAAAATTGAATTAGAAAGTTCAGAGTTTCTGTAGGTTACCCTAACTGGCTACCCCTCCACTCATAGATTCCCTTATCATTATCATCTTGATTAGTTATTACCTTTAATTTTTTTATTTTTTATTAGATATTTTCTTTATTTACATTTCAAGTGTTATCCCCTTTCCTGGTAAATTTAAAGCTTTCCAAGCAGTTCCATTTCAATGAAGAATTCACTAAAAATATAGCAAAATCAATGGCAAAAGGACTCTCCAATGTACCTAGGGAAAAAAGAGCCTTGGAAGGTTGCCAATTAATTTCATCAGAAACTTCAGAGATCTGGAGAATAAAATAATATTTTCAAAACAATGATTAAAAAATTAAAACCTGATAACCCTCAATCTTCTTACTAACAGAGTTTTGCTTCAAAAGAGGACCATGAAAATGTTACAAAAGCAAAGAGTGCATCACACACACACACTTGTAAACATAAAGAAATATTAAACACCACAACAAAAATATTCAAAAGATTTATCAGTATTATATTAGTATTACAAAAAGTACTCAGGAAAGACAGATTCTTTGGGTATAATGAAGGATGGTAATGTACAACCTTCATAGAATATGAACATATAAAGCTAATTGGTATAGTATAATTATGTACTTAAATTTCACAATAACTAATAACACAGTGGTTGTGTATAAAACACTTAATTTCTAGGAAAAAGGTTTAAAAACAAAACTTTTAGTTGACTGTAGTTATAATAATTTTTGAATAACTCTACTATAAAGGTATTAATTATAACATTTTGAATACACTATTCAAAAGTGTAATATTTTTGGATATGATCAAAGGAAAGTGGTTAGGGCTAAAGAAGACTGTGAAAATTACAAGACATTATATGTGTACCTCATAGTAATCAAAAGAAAACTCCTATAGAAAAAAACAAAGGTAAAGTCAAAGTATAACACGAGAAAATGTCAACAAATCACAAAGGAAACTAATAGAAGAAAATATTCTAAGAATATACAAAATAAGTTGAAAACAACTATAAATAGCATTTATAAAACTATACCATAAATAATTAGATGTAAATTCATTAATTTCCTTAATTGAAAAATATAGAGTTAACTTTCAGTGTTTTTAAATTAAGAAGGTTCAACAATATTTTAATGTTGAGATTGACTGTTGTAGAAATACTATTCCAATCCAGGATTTCTATACCTCTTTTGACCATTTAGTTTCCAGATAAAAGACATACACAAACTTTATATTTATATTAAGCCTTAATCAGCACAAGAGCTTGGCAGATACGTATCCTCTCTGCTATTATGTCTATTTCCCAGCCATAATCCCATTATATAATTTGCCATGTTATGTCTGGGCTGCTCTTAACTCCAATTAGCCAACCCACATGGCCATTATTTTATGACTCACCTAACCCATGGTGGCTTTTTCCTCTGTCCACCTTCTTCTCCTCCCCCTTGTGGTTTTTCTCTGACCCCAAGTCAGGGAAACCCTAAACCCTTCCTATGTCTCTTCTTCCCAGCTATTGGCTGTCGGCATCTTTATTCACCAATCAGAAATAACTTGGGGGCAAAGTCATATATCATTACTTGTGTCTACATGTGGATTCTTTCATTTCTGGAACAACCAGATCTTGAAGACCTGTACTTAACATTACAATACATAGCAATAGACCAAACCTCAACAATTGACTTTAGCTTTATGGATACACACAGGCTGAATGTATAGGGTGAAACAAAATATTCCATGCAAATAGAAACCAAGAGAGAAGGCAAAACTAAACTTTTATCACATAAAAGAAACATTAGGTCAAAAACCTACACCAAAGAGAATGCAATTGCATGATGATATTTCAAAAATAAATTCTTCAAATGTGTATAACAATTATAAACATGCATGTAGATTGAAGCAAACACCTAAGTACAAAGAACAAATATTCACAAATAAATAAGAATTCGGAGATGAGCAGCTGCACAGTGATACTCCACTTTCAATGACAGATTGACTAGAATGAAGTTGATGAGAAACATTAAACTAAAAAATACTGTTTTAAACCAGTTGTCACAGATATATTCAAAAGAGAGCCATCCAGCAGTAGCAGGAAGTACATTCTTACTGAACGCATGTAGAAAGGTCTCCAAGATAGACCTGGAGTAGGCAACAAAATAAATCTTAACAAATTTAGAACTTTGAAATTACATGAAATATTTTTCAAATTTATTGTATCAAAAAAATGGAAATTGAATAACAGAACAAAATATGGAAAATTCCCAGATAAGGAATTTTAATATGGGCTTTTTAACATTTAATAGGTCAAAGAAGAAATCAACATTAAAATTTAAATTTTGATTTTTTTATTTATTATAGGCATATGCAAGTGCAGCTGTTATATGCCAGGGCATGTGGGTGGAGTTGGAAAACACGTCTGAAAAGTCATACTCTTGCAAATTTGTGGGAGCCTGGGTCTGAACTTAAAACTCCAGTCATCAAGTCTGTATATAATGTCTCTATCTACTGAGAATCTCACGAGCACCAAAGGAAAAATTTAAAAGGTCTTGAAACAAACAAAAGAGACATTCAAAAATCTCAAAAATTAGGAGGTATAGCAAAAGTAGTTCTAAGATGAAATGATGAAACTTATTAAATAGCATAAAGGAAACAAACAACTTGAGGATCTAAATATAGAAGAGTCAATATGTCCAGAGTTGTTATAAGTAAATAATGGTAACAGCAGTAAGGAATGAAACAGAGAAAAAGAGAAAATATCAAGTAAAATAAGAGTTGATTTGTCAAAAATATAAAAGACAAATCTTTAGCAACTTTAAAAATAAAAGACAAATAAATAAAACAAGTTTGGAAAGGAAACATTAGAATTAGTGTCGCAGACATGTAGAATATCATAGAGATGCTGTGAATAATATATCAACATAACAAATAGCATAAAATACATGGGAAGTTTTCTAAACCTATTCAAATTATCAAAATGCAAGGAGGAAGAACATGTGATCTGATGCAGCAGTGTAGGGGAATACCAGGACAGAGAAACGGGAGGGGGCTGACTGGGAAACAGGGGGAGGGAAGAGGGCTTATGGGACTTTTGGGGAGGGAGGAACTGGGAAAGGGGAAATCATTTGGAATGTAAATAAAGAATATAGAAATTTTTTTAAAAAAGTGACTGTATATGGGATGAATCCCTAGGTGGTACAGTCTCTGGATGGCCTTTCCTTCAGTCTCTTCTCTACACTTCATCTACATATTTGCTCCTGTGAGTACTTTATTCCCCTTCTCAGAAGAACCGAATCACCTACACTTTGGTCTTCATTCTTCTTGAGCTTCAGGTGGCCTGTGAATTGTATCTTGGGTATTCAGAGTTTTTGGCCTAATATCCACTTATCAGTGAGTACATACCATATGTGTTCTTTTGTGATTGGGTTACCTCTCTCAGGATGATATTTTCTAGTCCCATCCATTTGCCTAAGAATTTCATGAATTCATCATTCTTAATAGCTGAATAGTACTCCATTGTGTATACATACCACATTTTTTGCATCCGTTCCTCTGTGGAAGGATATCTGGGTTCTTTCCAGCTTCTGGGTATTATAAATAAGGCTGCTATGAACATAGTGGAACATGTGTCCTTATTACATATTGGAGCATCTTCTGGGTATATGCTCAGGAGTGGTATGGCTGGGTCCTCAGGTAGTATTATGTCCAATTTTCTGAGGAGCCACCAAACTGATTTCTAGAGTCATTGTATCAGCTTGCAATCCCACCAGCAATGGAGGAGTGTTCCTCTTTCTCCACATCCTCACCAGCATCTGTTGTCACCCGAGTTTTTTATTTTAGCCATTCTGACTGGTATGAGATGGAATCTCAGGGTTGTCATGAAACCAAATAAGCTACAAATTAGTGGAAAGGTGTCATCTGCTCATGGACTGGAAGACTGAATTGTCAAAGTGCCCAATTAACAAGTGAGTTGAGACTCCTGTGGAATCACAATAGATCTGAATAGTCAAACTATCTTAAGCAAGAGGAATAGAATGGAACGCATCAAACTGCATCATATTCATCATCAATCAAACAATATACGATACAACAATCAAAACAGATACAGATACAGACCAATGGAAAAGGACAGAGAAGCCAGACACAGTCAGTATATGGTCAGCTAAAATTTCACAAGAACACACAATGGAAAAAGAATAATTTCTTCAATTAATTATATTGGGAAAACTGGGAATCGACATGTAAAAATGGAAAGTACTTCCCTATCTTAAATAACAAACAAAAAATGTAGTCAAAAACATTTATAATTTAAATATGAGAAGTCATAAAATTTCTTCATAAGGTTCAGAGGTTCTATTTCTCTGTATCCTATAATATTTAGTTTTTGTGTGCTCTGTCTAGGTTCTTTCTTAATTATGTGAACACTTGCTGCCCAATTAATATAGTTATCTCTGAAAGCATTACATTTTATTCAGATTGAGTGATACTATTAACAAAAATATAAAAAAGACTTATAGACTTGGATTGCAGCAAAAGTTCCACAATACAAAAAAGCATGTATGCCTCTCTGTGTGTACATACACATGTGTGCACATCTTCAGGGAGGCTTTCCCTTTTATTTTATTTAAACTTCAGCAAACTGAAGGCATTTTCTCATCCACACATTGATTTGGAAGCATTGGTGTCAACTCTGCCTATTGCATTCTTTATGAGTCCGGGTAGGAGCACCCCTCCCAAGAGTTGGGCAATATTTTGTGAACATGGGAATATTTATGCTATTGGTAAGTCAGTTTAGATCTACATCCTCTTGGACAAGGGACATTACCAATGCTATGAGGAAGTGGAGCAGCTGGGACGGAAGTCTTCCCGCCACCATTTGCACCAGGGAGCTGGGCAGCTCCACAGCCTTCTGTGCACGACCACCAGGAGAGAGCGATCTCCCAGCAGTGTTTTCACTTCTGAGCGAGGAGGTGAGGTCTCCACCTTCTCTCTGGAGGGGAACAGCTGGGAGCACACAGGATGGATGATCAGTGGAGCAGCTGGGACAGAGGTCTTCAGGCTGCCATTTGCACCAGGGAGCCAGGCAGCTCCACAACCTTCTGTGCACCACAGACCCTGACAGAAGTGAGTTGGTCTCCCAGGAGTATAGACACAGGCATACAGGCCCAGAGGAAGGGCAAGCTCCAGCCAGAGACAGTAAGACCAACTAGCACCAGAGATAACCAGATGGCAAAAGGCAAGCGCAAGAACCCAACCAACAGAAACCAAGGCTACCTGGCAATATCAGAACCCAGTTCTCCCACCACAGCAAGTCCCAGATACCCCAACACACCAGAAAAGCAAGAGTTGGATTTAAAATAGTATCTCATGATGCCGATAGAGAACTTCAAGAAGGACTTAAATAAATCCTTTAAAGAAATATAGGAGAACATGGGTCAACAGGTAAAAGCCCTTAAAGAGGAAACACAAACATTCCTTAAAGAATTACAGGAAAACACAAACAAGTGAAGGAACTGAACAAAACCATCCAGGATCTAAAAGTGGAAGTAGAAACAATAAAGAAATCACAAAGTGAGACATCTCTGGAGATAGAAAACCTTGGAAAGAATTCAGGAGTCATAGATGCAAGCATCAACAACAGAATACAAGAGATAGAGGAAAGAATCTCAGGGGCTGAAGATACCATAGAAAACATTGACTCAACAGTTAAAGAAAATGCAAAATGCAAAAAACTCCTGAGCCAAAACATCCAGGAAATCCAGGACACAATGAGAAGACCAAACCTAAGGATTATAGGTATAGAAGAGAGTGAAGATTTCCAACTTAAAGGACCAGTAAATATCTTCAACAAAATTATAGAAGAAAACATCCCTAACCTAAAGAAAGAGATGTCCATGAACATACAAGCCTACAGAACTCCAAACAAACTGAACCAGACCATAAAGTCCTCCCGGCACATAATAATCAAGACACCAAATGCACTAAACAAAGAAAGAATATTAAAAGCAGTAAGAGAAAACAGTCAAGTAACCTATAAAGGCGGGTCTATCAGAATTACACCAGACTTCTCACCTGAGACGATGAAAGCCAGAAGATCCTGGGCAGATCTCATACAGACCCTAAGATAACACAATTGCCAGCCCAAACTACTATACCCAGCAAAACTCTTAATTACCATAGATAGAGAAACCAAGATATTCCATGATAAAACCAAATTTACACAATATCTTTCCACAAATCCAGCCCTACAAAGGATAATAGATGGAAAATGCCAACATGAGGAGGGAAACTACACCCTAGAAAAAACAAGAAAGTAATCTTTTTCCAACAAACCCAAAAGAAAGTAACCACACAAACGTTAAAAGAACATCAAAAATAATAGGAAGCAACAATCACTATTCCTTAATTTCTTATGTCAATAGATTCAATTCCCCAACAAAAAACATAGTCTAACAGAGATGTTTTTCATGTGGATCTTCGATTTTATTTTATTTTCTATATCTTTTTTATTTACATTCCAAATGATTTCCCCTTTCCCGTTTCCTCCCTCCCTGAAAGTCCCATAAACCCCTTTCCCTCCCCCTGTTCCCCATTCAACCCCCTCTCGCTTCTCTGTCCTGGTGTTCCCCTACATCCAGACTTTCCAAGACCAGGGGTCTCTGTTTGTGACTCCTCTTTCAATTCAGTAATGCTTTTTGTGTCTACCATTTTGACTGTATTATTTTCCATGATAATCTTTAATTTTAACATTTTTTCTGTGTATTTCTTCGATCTTCTCAGAGGTGTTTTTCAGGTAGATCTTTGGTTTCATCGGGGGGGGGAGGTATTTGTAGTTCCACTTTCAATCAATTTAGGAATGTTTTTGTGCCTACCATTTTGTCGGTATAATTGTCCATGATAATCTTCAATTTTAACGTTTCTCTATATTTTTCTTCAATTTTGTCAGAAGTATTTTCCACGTGGATCTTCAGTTTTATCAGACAATGTCTATAATTTTACTTTCAATAAACTTAGGAACATTTTTATACCTTCCATTTTATCTGTATAATTTTCCATGTAATAGTCAGTTTTAACATGTTTCTCTATATATTTCTTGAACTTTTTGAGGAATATTTTCCTTGTAGATCTTCAATTTTATCAGAAAGTGTTTATAATTCCACTTTCAAAAAGCATAGGAATATTTTTATGCCTACCATTTTATCTGTATAATTTTTCCATGAAATACTCAATCTTAACGTGTTTTTTATATATTTCTTCAATTTTATCAGAGATATTTTCCAGGTAAATCTTCAATTTTATTAGAAAATGTTTATAATTTCACTTTCAATCAACTTAGAAATATTTTTACGCCTACCATTTTATCTGTATAATTTTCCATGACAATCTTCAATTTTAATGTTTTTCTATATATTTTTTTCAATTTTATCAGAAATATTTTCCATGTAAACCTTCAATTTTATCAGAAAATGTTTATAATTCTACTTTCAATCAACTTAGGAATATTTTAATTCCTACCAATTTATCTATATAAATTTCTTCAATTTATCAGAGATATTTTCCATGTAAATCTTCAATTTTATCAGAAAATGTTTTTACTTCTACTTTCAATCAATTTAGGAATATTTTTATGCCTACTATCTTATCTGTATAATTTTTCATGAAATAGTTTTAATATGTTTTTCTATTTATTTCTTGAGTTTTATCAGAAATATTTTCCTTGTAGATTTTCAGTTTTATCAGAAAATGTTTATAATTGCACTTTCAATCAACTTAGGAATATTTTTATGCCTACCATTTTATCTGTATAGTTTTTCCATGAAATAGTCAATCTTAATGTGTTTTTTATATATTTCTTCAATTTTATCAGAGATATTTTCTATGTATATTTACATGATGGAACACTTCTCAGTAATTAAAAACAATGAATTCATGAAATTCTTAGGCAAA
The DNA here is from genome assembly GCA_036184795.1 of Tokudaia tokunoshimensis. Classification (NCBI taxonomy): domain Eukaryota; kingdom Metazoa; phylum Chordata; class Mammalia; order Rodentia; family Muridae; genus Tokudaia; species Tokudaia tokunoshimensis. The sequence goes on from BTHU01000012.1 coordinate 49,395,304, forward strand.
TGGGGAACAGGGGGAGGGAAGAGGGGTTATGGGACTTTCGGGGATGGGGGAACTGGGAAAGGGGAAATCATTTGGAATGTAAATTAAGAATATAGAAAATAAAATAAAATAAATAAAAAGAGAAAAAAATAAAAAAATGCTATGAGGAAAATAAATGTGCTGAATTTCTTAAGGTTAAATTTTGGAGTGGAGTGTACCTCACTGGTAGAGTGCTTGAATAGAATGTAAGCAAAAGGCCCTGGGTTCAACGTTCACAAACCAAAAGCTATTTAGAACCCATATCATAATTCTTATCAAGGGGATGGCCTAGCCTTTTATCAGTCAATGAGATGAAAGACTAGAAGTCAGAGCTATAGATGTGTGCTACATACGAGTGTTTGAAAGGCCAAGAAAAAGAAAAGTGTGTGTATGCTGGCGTTCACCTTGATCTATTGCTAACTTTAAGCAAAGTTCTCAAAGGCATTTTTTCCTTAGTTTAATGTTCATTGGTTGTGAAGAAATGAGAACAGGCATGGTTGTTGAAATTCTGTTTTTAGAGTCTTAAGAAAAGCAAAAAGCTAACAAAGCTGCACTTTTTTTTTAAGCCAAATGATAACTCCAGCTGTATGTATAAACAACTTAAGAGAAAAATTAAAATTAAACAGATAATGCAATCTGATATATATTTAAATCTAAATGCATGTAAAAATGTTGAAAACTATGGTAACTCATGATTTCTTCAACTTGATCTTTTCTTCAAAATTCAAACATAACTCACCTAGACAAATGAACCAAGCATACAGTTTTATTTCATAATAAAACATACAGATATATATTTATTTCTTAATATATTCATTTTAAACTTCCTTGCCTCAAATAAGTCTGAGTTGTTTTAATTTAGAAATTAGGAAGTCTTACAAATGTTACAGAAAATACCACTAGTAATTATTAAAATAATTCTAACACTGTTAGGGGACGAGATATTTTTCTTTTTCTAGGACCATGTCACCTGTTAAAATAAGGCAACTTGATACTTCCTGAAAACATCTGCCCAGTGAAAGCAAGTTTATTTGTGGGAAGAAGTTGTATTTTAATCTTGATTTGTTTCTTGGTTACCCAAAATATCTTGTAACTCAGACAATATTACTCATTTATTTTTTAAATTGAATAATTTTTACCAATGGAAAAATGAAATAAAAAAGGAATAAGAATAATAAAACAGTTTATTTCCTCCTAACTTTCCTATCCAAAGAACCTTTTTTGAATGATTACTTTGGACTTAAAATTCACTGAATATATTAAATAATAAAGAGAAAGCTTATTAAATGATTGACTTGGTAGGCTGTTCACTGTATCTTCAAGAAATTCCTTCTTGCTAAATTATTCATTAGTGTAAATAAGGAAACCATAGGAGAACTGAAAATAATCTTTGCTGTGTTTTTGTTCCCTTTTCTCCAGTTATATGAATAATTTGTCTCTTATCTTTATATAGTGACTAAATCATTGCCCTGTTTTTTGATAACTTCTTAAATGATAGAGTTCACTCCCAAAAGTGATACATGTGTTTATAATATATAAATTAAAGAATCAATAAAGTTATTTTTTATTTCCGAGATATTCCCTTCTTCCCATATCTGTAAGGAAGAAAAGGGGATGTTAAATCTTTCTCTGAGGTATGAAAGTCTTCCAGCTGTGTCTTGAGAAAAAGCTTTGGCTTGACTCTCTTTCCTGTCTATGGATAAGAGCCCGGCTGCTTTCATAAACAGTGGCCAGCTGTTCAGCCTCTACTACCATGCAACCGTCTACTGCTTTTCACTAGGGAAATTCATCATGGTTGTATCTTCCTCCCCCACCTATTCTAGAAAACTCATTAAAAATTTTTGATTTATTACTGTTTCCTTAACAGACATATTCAACCATGTATGTAACTGTTGGTTTGTGGCTAGAAGTTACCTAGAAGTTCTGATGCCCTATCTTTACTCTCTAAGTGAATTATTTAGAGAGATCTTGGAATTGTGAGCTAGTGCCATTACAGCCTGAGGACAGTAGATGGGCAGTGTTGCTGCCCATACCTTCGATGTTGATCCCATACCTTCGATCCCAAAACAATCCCACTATGGGGCTTTTTTTGAGGGCTATTTTTCTCTCTCTCTTTTTTTTCTTCTTATTGGATATTTTCTACATTTACATTTCAAATGTTTTCCCCTTTCCAGGTCTCCCCTTCGGAAAACATCTTATCCCCGCCCCCTGCCTCTCTACCACATACCCACTCCCATCCTCCCACCCTGTCATTGCCCTACACTAGGGCATCGAACCCAACAGGACCAAGGACCACTCCAACCACTGATGTCCAACAAGGCCACCCTTGCCACATATGCTGCTGGAACCATGGGTCCCTCCATGGTGTGCACTCTTTGGTTGGTGGTCTTTGGGATCGACAGTGTTGCTGGATTTAAGAAAACAAGCCTAGCTGGGTAATGATATTACATTCAATTCCATCCTCATAGAACATTAAGGGAGAAAAAGATTGGTTCTCACCAGGCAAGTCCTTATAAGAGAGGCAAGCAAATAATGCCCGGGGATAAAAATCATGACTGAAACAATTCTATCTCCTCGAGTACTACAGCACAGCCCATGCAAAGGCTTACACTAATCTGAGGTTTACTTCTTTAGTGAAGACTTTCAATTAAGTCTCTACAGATACATTTTCAAAAAAGAGATAAAAAAAACCCAGACTTATTTTCCCATTAAGTGTTTGTCTTCAGTAAAAGAATAATGATAGTCTCAAAGTATTTTTGTATAAAACACTTTAGGTAAAGAAATATTATTAAAAGCCAAAACAAAAAAGCCTAGATGTAGTTATAGATCCCTGTACCTATCGGTGACATAAGGACACTGAAATAACACATTATCATAAAGAGGCCTCCTTCTTAAATGCCTCATAGTGGCCCCGATGGAGGAGTTGCAGAAGGGGCTGAAGGAGCTGAGGAGATTTGCAGCCCTGTGGGGGGAGCAACAGTGTCAACAGGCCAGACACCTAGGAGCTCCTTGGGACTGGACCACCAACCAAAGAGTGCACACCACGGAGGGACACATGGTTCCAGCAGCATATGTGGCAAGGGTGACCTTGTTGGACATCAGTGGTTGGAGTGGCCCTTGGTCCTGTGGGGACCGAGTGTAGGGGAATGACAGGGAGGGAGGATGGGAGTGGGTGGGTGGTGAAGAGGCATGGGGAGGGGATAGGAGGTTTCTGAAGGGAGGACCTGAAAAGGGGAAAACATTTGAAATGTAAATATAGAAAATATCCAATAAAAAGAAAAAAGAGAGAGAGAAAGCAAAAGTCCCCTAAAAAGCCCTATAGTGGGATTGAAGGTATGAGAAGCTGAAAGAAGCAACTGAAAAATGTTCCTCATGGAAACCCAAGCATTTACTGATAAGTTCCTGGGTAAATAGTTGTTTAGCCATTGTTCTCTCAGACTATTCTTAATTGCTTTTCAATGCAATGCAAAATGACATTTAAAAACTTTCATTAGTGGTAAGGGGGTTGTATGAAGTCCAATGTAACTCAAAATCCACTCTTTGTTTTCTATACTAATTCAGTGCCTGGAAATTTGCAGTTCCCTGGGATTGTTGAGCTGGGAGCTTCAACAAAGAGAAGCATAAACATTAGACGATTTTTCTGGCAAAGTCTGAATAAAGTGTCTACAGACTGTGATGTGTAAGCATCCTGGAGTGTTTTGAAATAAGATCTTGAGCGTTCTCTCTTAATATCATTAGAGTAAGTTGACGAAAATAGTATTTGTGCATTTGGTTAAAGATGCAGTGTAAATAGAACTTTCATACAAAGGAATTTCTCATTAGTAATTTGGATTTTCCTCAAACTTTAGAATTGTAGTTTGTAGCAATTACGAAGTTGCCATGAATATATGCCCTTAAGAAAGAAAGAGTTCAAATATGAAGAATAATTTAAAATTTTGGCAATGTAAGATGATTGAAGATTTATGTCAATATAAAATTTCTCCATGTATAAAGGACTTTGACAGCCATTATATCATTTGCCTCTCTCAACAGCACTGGCTGGCAAAGAAGTGCTATTTTTTTTCCCATTTCCCAGATGGAAGAGTCCAAGGCTCCAAATGTTTGCATGCCTTGACTTTGAACAATGTGCTACTTAACTGGTGAGACTTGAACTCAGTTTTGTCTGATTCCAATGGTCTCTCTTTCCTACATCATTTGCCAAAGCAGCTAAACTCAAAAGATGAAAGGTGACCAGTTCTTTCCAACATTAGAAATTAAATGATGCACTATTTTTATGCATTGAATGCATTTCATTATGCTTTAAATGAAAAAACAAAGTTCTGGATTATTTACATGCAGAAAAAAATTTTTCTCCCTCAGTTTGGTGCTTTTCCAATTCAAGAGATTTAGGGAAACTGCTTCAGAGGTGATGGCGGATATCAACATTCAAACAAGTCAGTGAAGTCTTTGAGTGTCTCAGTTGTCACTGAAATTCAAAATCTCTGTGTTTTGTTCTGGTTAATTAATATTGTCTTAAATAAACATGGAAGGATTTCTTCGAGAAAAAATAGAGAGAGAGAAAGAAAGAAAGAAAGAAAGAAAGAAAGAAAGAAAGAAAGAAAGAAAGGAAGGAAGGAAGGAAGAAATGAATCTAAGATTGAATGGAATTTACAAGCTCATTTGAAGAAAAGTCTCCACTGTTTTTTCCTTACGAACGTAATGCCTCCCCAGATGGCAGACTTTGTAGTTTGTGGCCCTGATTCAAAAGGCATATTAACTGCTACTCTCCTAGCTGCATCAAGCATTTACAGGCCTCCCCACAGAATGGGTTCAGTAGTAATTAAAATAACACCCTTCCTCCGGGTGAAGTTACACTCAAAGAGCCCTGGGATGTTTTTCTTTCCTTCCTTTGGGTAAATCCCCCCTCAAGTCCAAATATGAAAAAAAAAAAAATGGAAATGAGGTTGAAAGAAAGAAGTTGGAGTTAAAGGGGGGTGAGGTAAGAGAAGAGGCACACAAAATAATGTCACCAATGTTCCATAAATTATGATCATATTCTCTACCAGATAGACACTGATAGACAAATAGGTCTAAAAAAAAACAAAAAAAGAAAGAAAGAAAGAAAGAAAGAAAGAAAGAAAGAAAGAAAGAAAGAAAGAAAGAAAAGAAAATATCATTCACTCACTGTAGCAGCAGGAAATCAAGGAAAGAAAATAAACAGGCCTGAAATTGAGGGCCTTTAAGCTCTAGTCAGACAGTTTCGCTCTGTGTATTTGTGTGCTGGTAAATGGTGAAGGGGAGGCAAAGGGATGGGGGCTTATGGGTTTCTTGGGACTCCCACAGCTACCAGGCCAGCTGTACAAACACGCACAAGCTTTGTTGAGGTACGGTGGGCAACAAGCTGAAGCTGCCGAGCTATCTGACCTATAAATCCCTCCCAAAAGCTGTACTTGAAGGGAAGCCAGGAGTTCTGTGTAAATGTTTCCTCCAGTCAGAAGCTGGTTGTCGGTCACCTCTGCCAGGTCTCTCTGTCTCTCAGTGGCTACTCTAGCCGGCTATATTTGAAGTAGCACAGCTAGCTACACGTGTAAACGACAATCTTAAATTCTGTTTCCCTTCTAGACCAAACAAAGGGGGACTAAAGACTCAAAAGCTCCATCTCCCTCACTTGTATTTTGTAGCATATGTTCCACAATTAGGAACATCTCTTTAGGCAAAGCCGCGGAGCTTAAAAAATTCCATTTAAAATGCAGTAAGAGCATCAGTTTAATGCATTGATGACCTTAAATATACGCGTCTGTAAACACCGTGGACCCCGTGGATCTGAACCCTGGGCTGCAAGCAACATTGCTTCCTTTGTCCCTTTTTCTGCTCTGTCTTTTGTGACTCACAATCTTGTCGCAGTCAGAACACTTTGACTGCAAGCAACTCAGGGACCTAAATTGCTAACCCCAAGGAGAAAGTTGCAAGGTTTCGTTCTCTTTTCTAAACATTTCTGAACTCCAAGTGACCTCCTTTTATGAAGTCTCCAATTGGCATCCAAACACCTTAAATATCATGCAGTCACTAAGCCACATATAGACTATTAAAAACCAGGAGAAAGCTATGGAGAGAGAGAGAGAGAGAGAGAGAGAGAGAGAGAGAGAGAGAGAGAGAGAGAGAGAGAGAGAGAGAGAGAGAGAGAAAGAAGTGAAACATTAAATTTAAGTAGAAAATAGCTTTTGTAAACACTGAGACTGCTAGCAGTGACTCAATGTATAAAATACTTAGAAACGACTTTAGCGTTCCAGAAAAAAGCCACCCGGAGAAAAAGCAGGACAATCCGCACCGCAAACAGAAGGCGGCGCCCAGAGAGCCGCTCGCCTATGTGCGGTTTGCTCTGAGAACTTAGGTAGCATCCAAAGGTACATATTAGATACATAGTGATATTAATCAAAAGTTACATTTCCCCCCCCCCCTCCCCGAGATAACATTCTGGAATAATCTAAGGTTTACTGAGAGAGCATTTCCAGCCTGCTGAGCACTACACTATGCCCTGGATTGGAAGGAGGAAAATAATTGACCTTGCCATCTTACCAGAACCTGTGCTCAAGAAAGGGCACAAACCCACAGTCCATAAAGCTGAGCACATGCAGGAGTGAGAAGCAGAACAGCAGAGACAAGCAGGAAAGACTCACAGACAGGGGAGTCAATAAAATATGCCAGAACATCATGGTCTTCTTATAATACATCCCATGGCAACTGTGAAAAACTTCCATCCCATTAAAATAAGGATGAAGCGAACACTGAGGGATGACTTGTAGCGCAAGAGCTGCAGCCACGTGAGTGAGCCATCTCTAGTGAAGTATTTAGCTCAGCACAGCCAACCTAAGAGGAGTAATGGAGTCCTGACTCCTGACTCGCATTCAGAAGGCGGGATCTGCTCATTTAGATTACACAAAGTAGCAAATAAACTGTCAGAGTGTATAGCTTCATGCCTCTCCCTGCAGCCTTTTTAAGTGAAGAAGACAAGTTTTAGCCGGTCTCTAAGAACCCAAATCAGACCTGGTAACATCATTCCATTTTTAAAAAAAAAAAAACACTGTGACAAAATTTGCTGAGATAATCAAACTTAAAAGCAGGAAGAATTCACTTGGGCTCATGTTTTCAAAGATTTCAGGCTATGGTCATTTGGCCACACTACTTTTGAACTTGTTCTGAGGGAGCACACTATGCATCTTGGAATGCACAGTGAAGCTTCCTGACTCACTGGGAGCGAGAAAGCAGAGAGTTGGGAAGGGGAAGAGGTAGGTGTCCCACAGAGGATCACAGCCCAAGAGACATTCATTGAATAAGCTTCCTTTACACTAGTTGCCACTGTGATAATGTTCCCTCATCTCCCAATAGCATCACAGACATGGTTTCAAGCCCTTAAGGAATGGACATTTGTGGTATATTTCAGAACCAAACTGAACCCTCAATGTTACTTTTACTTTTATCAAATTAAACTGATTTTTAAAAAATGCAATTTATTTCATTATAATGTTGGACAGATTAGTTTTTCTAATGTTCTCTTGATATCTACAGTATTCTAAGAAGGAAAAAATAAGCTCACAGTACACACAGGGTTTATTAATAAGACAAGCAGTACATGTAGCAATTCTCAGATTTACCAAGGCTGATGTTAGTGGTGACTATCCGGGGTGTTGCGGCTTAACTACAGTTTTTGGTCCCTTTCCTTCTTGGTACAAACTAAAGAAGATTTAAGCAGCCTAATAGCCAGTACTAATGGCACATTAAGCAAAATAATCATGGCAACAAGTCCCTAGGGCAAAGCTATGATAGACATGACAGTGATCCTGAGTTTACATAGTGACAAATTTTGGTATGCTTAATACATGTAGCAATTACATAGACTATTTCTTCTTACTTAAACCACATGGAATATTTTCATATAAAATGCTTTTTAAAAAAATATTAAAAAGGAAAGACACCATCCATCTTTGAGTAAAACTAAAGAATATCAACACTGAACATATATTTTTAAGTTGTCCCTTCTGTTTATTCGCTCTCTGAGTTGTTTGTGTGTGGTTGTCAGTGCCAAGGCTAGCACACTTACCTGCCGGGCTAGCCTCTGCCTCCAATGGTTTGTTGTTGTTGTTGTTGTATTGTTGTTTTTAGCAGAAAAAAATAAGCAAATCAATATTTAGAACACTCAGTTGCTCAACTGAATATTTGTGTTCACTGATGTTTCCCAAGAAAGACTTCTCTCTGCTTTGCTGAATTCATATTTAAAAGCAGAAAAGTAGCTGTTACAGCTGATATGCATAAAGATACGCTAAAATAAGCTACAATTTTACTGAAAGCATACTTTTAAAACATCAGTTAGTTACAAGAAATAGAAAATGATGGGAAAACATTAAAATATATTAATTTACCCAATGTCAAATGTAATACTTTTAAATCTTCATTATATTTACATTCATCACATTTGTTAAACACCAAATAAAATCTATTAAAATTATTTCAAATTTCTCTACACTTTATCATTGTAATTTTTGCCAAGCAAATACAACAAAGTATATCGGAATTTCAACATAGTAGGTTCAATAACATTTGCTACTTTTCTCCCTTGTGATGTAAGACATTGAGCAGATTGTTCACTGGGTAGTAAGATTCCTCTTTCTTTACACCTGGATATGTGCTGACATCTGGATACCTTTGTGTTGTAGCAGAATACGTAGTAATGTTTGAATGTCATAATTTATAAGCTATTCCACACTGTATGGTTTTTTTTAATTCTAATCATTCAGTCATAACAACTGTGCAAAGAAATGGATTCTGTGACTTTGACTATATCCTCCGTCTTCATCCTCCTGTCTCTTTCTTTCCAAGTCCTTTTTTCTTCAAGTTTAAAGTAAGCCCTCCAATTTCAGGCCCTTTCCCTTTCTGTTTTAACAAATGAGAGAAAACATGAAGTGTTTTTCTTTCTGTATCTAGATGATTTCACTTAACAGGATGCCTTCCACTTTCATCCATTTTTTTTTTGTAAATTACATTGTTTCAACAGATATACTCAGAGTAGGCTGGTTTTTCTTCTTCTTTTTTCTTGTGAAACTTTATATGGTTTTCTATAGTGGTTTCACTAATATGCACCTAATCCTTTTTAGTTGTTATTATGTGGGGGCACATTTTGCTTTTTAAATATTTTTCTATCTTTTTTTTTATAAAATCATTCTAACTAGAATGAGATGGCATCTTGTCATATATTTGCATTTCCCTGGTGACTGATGAAATTAAACATTTGATGTGTTCACTGGCCTTTCGTATTTCTCTTTTTGAAATGTTTATTAAGAGGTCACCTCTACACTATATTGATCCATTCATAGTAGCCAAGTAATGGAACCAAGCTACATGTCCAGATCCAGAAAGAAAATCACCTCATGTTCTCTCTCACACAAGAATATTAGATGGAGACAGCCATATCAGGCTCCAGTCAGCAAGCACTTCCCGGCATCCATAATAGTGCCCCGGTTGTATATTGGATTGTATAGTGGCTGTATATTGGATAGATCCCCAGGTGGGGCAGTCTTTGGATGGCCTTTCCTTCAGTCTCTGCTCCACACTTTGTCTCCATATTTCCTCCTGTGAGTATTTTGTTCACCCTTCTTAAAAGCACTGAAGCATCCACATTTTGGTCTTCCTTCTTCTTAGACTTCTTATGGTCTGTGAATAGAATCTTGGATATTCTGAACTTTTGGGCTAATATTCACTTATCAGAGAGTACATACTGTGTTTGTTCATTTGGGTCTGAGTCACTTCACTCAGGATGATACTCTCAAGTTCCATCCATTTGCCTTTGAATTTCATGAAGTCGTTTTTAATAGCTGAGTAGTATTTCATTGTGTAAATGTACCAAATTTTCTGTATTCATTCCTCTGTTGAGGGACATCTGAGTTGTTTCCAGCTTCTGGCTATTATAAATGACTGCTATGAACATAGTGGAGCATGTGTCCTTATTACATGTTGGAGCATCTTCTGGGTATATGCCCAGGAGTGATATAGCTGGGTCCTTAGGTATAGCTGTGTCCAGTTTTCTGAGGAATTGCCAGACTGAGTTCCAGAAGGGTTGTAGCAGCTTGCAATCAGACCAGCAATGAAGGAGTGTTCCCCTTTCTCCACATCCTCTCCAGCATCTGCTGTCACCTGAGTTTTTGATTTTAGCCATTCTGACTGGTATGAGATGTAATCTCAGGGTTGTTTTGATTTCATTAGGTGCTTCTCAGCCATTTGAATTTTCTCAGTTGAGAATTCTCTGTTTAGCTCTGTTCCCCATTTTTTAATAGGGTTATTTGGTTCTCTGGAATCTAACTTATTGAGTTCTTTGTATATTTTGGATATTAGCCCTCTATCAGATGTAGGATTGGTAAAGATCTTTTCTCAATCTGTTGATTGCGTTTTGTCCTATTGACAGTGTCCTTTTCTTTACAGAAGCTTTGTAATTTTATGATGTCTCATTTGTGGATTCTTGATCTTAGTGCATAAGCTATTGACCAGCACTTTGTTCCTGGATATTATTATTTCTTTTGGAGTCTAGGTCTTTTTCACTTATGTAGGCTTCTACTGAACAAAAGGAAAATAAAACTTCCATATTAGACTTAGTTTATGCATGAGGTTTTTGATCTTACATTGCCAATGTAGCACAAGTTCAACTGTTACAACCCCACAGAACACTAACATCACTAAAACTCATCTGCCTGGCAACCCATTACAGCGCTGCCCTGGGCACACACTTCTTCCTGAACGGAGAGCTTACAGCATTGCTGCATCTTCAAGGACTAATCTGCTTACTGAGGTTCCCCTCTGGACCTCAGCCACAGCAGGTTACTGTCCTGTTCTCATGGTAAGCTTGGAATCCTGACCTACTTAGTCATCTCAGCATCACTAATCAGCAGAGTAGACTTGAGTCATGGATCACAGAGCAAGGGAGCCTGGATGGAGCTTCTTCTCAGAGACTGGAGCACATGTGCTTCTGAAAGTGCAGTGCAGAGAAAGAAGGAGCAAACATGGACCAATGGGAGATGGGATTTTAACAACAAAAATCACATCCTCTAAAACTATGTAAAAAGCAACAAACGTGGTCCAATAGTTTCTTTCCATTAATTACATGAACAAACAAACATTCTGCTAGATATCAGGAAAGTACAGCACTTATTTTTGTCCTGCTGGAACCCTCTAAATTATTTCTGATTATTCTACTTAACTCAGTTCTGCATGTGTCTATAGGTAAGACTTCAGTCTTTTAAGGCATGAAAATTTTTGATTGATAGAAATGTTGGGCACGGTTTGATAGGTGCTCTAGACTATCTGATAAGATAGTGCTCTTATTAAAACTTCTACTAACTGGGCTAGGGACTCAGGGGATTACAATCTCTTCTGTGCAAGAGCCAGGACCTGAATTTAAATCCTAAAAATCCATGGAAGAAGTCATGTGTGAATGCACACACGCCTGTAAGCCCAGATCTGTGAGCAGGGATGAGAATGAGAAATCACTGGACTTTGCTGCCTGGTCCTAGATTCAGTGAGAGGCCCTGTCTCAAGGGAATAAAGCACAGAGTGGTAGAGCAGGATATATTCTCTTCTCTAGGCTCTGAACATTTACCTGTACATATACCACGCACATACCACACAGAGCAAAATTATACTAACTGGTTGGGGAAGATAGCTTAGTGGGAGAGAGCTCCCTAGCATGTTTAGTTCTTAAGGTTCAATACCACTCCTGCAAATGCACACACAAATACTCTCTCTCTCTCTCTCTCTCTCTCTCAGATACACACACACACACACACACACACACACACACACACACACCCTAAGAGAGACAGACAGAGAGACAGAGTCACACAGATAGACACACACACAGATTTAGACACAGTTTCAGAGTATATACACTGATATACACATTCAGATATACATACAAATACAGATACATATAAATGACATACACAGAGACACAGACATATATACACACTGGCACACACACACACACATATACACATAGATACATATAGACACTGCATAAGACCATGTTTCATTAAAAAAAAATATGGTGTCTTCTTGGAGAATCTTAGGCATTCCTTGCCACTCACACTGAAGTTCTTTTTGAGCCCATTCATCCCATTCAGCTTATTATCTCCTTCTAGTTTGTGTTTCACCTGGTCCAGGCTCCAGAATTTGCTTTAATAAAAAGAGGACACATCTAACTGATGTGTATAGGTTTTGTGGCTGACTCATAAAAAGGTGCTGAAAAGAAAATAAAAAATATGTATACTTAGATTTCTACATTCCTTCTCCAGTATTTGTGTATAGGACTGAAATGGTGCCTGGTTTGGTCCCTTTGACAGATCCCAATATTTGCTCACTCACTGGCTTCTTGTACCTCCTTCCTCTTTGTGCGAGGATTCCAAGTCTTTCCAGATGTCTTTTCTTCTGTGCTCTTACAAAGGGCTATCCTTCCCTGAAGAGAGAATACAAGACAGTCTTTCTAAGAAGTCTTGGTCATTCCTGTCCCCTTCACACTAATTTGACTTTAAATTTGACTTACAGAAGATGTGAGCCTGACCATTGAGACATAATAGAATTACAGACTTCCAAGATATAGTTTCATGTCTGGGTAAAAATTAGAAAGAGTGTTGCTTTAACTTTGTATGCTATCTAGCAGTATGTTGGAACAAGTTTATACTTGCTCTGAGCTGAGAAATGCTCCCCGTACTCCATGTTCAAAGAGTCCCAATGGAGCATGAAATCAACCATGGGAGGACAGGTTACAACATAAAAATAAAAATAAAAACTTTGAGTTTGGGTGGGTTTTGTTTCTGTTTTACACTTATCAGGTCATTAATGAGAGTACTCTCTGAGGATGTGATATTTGGCTGTGGTACAGTCTTGTCACTGAACAGAGTAACAGTGACATCTGGCCCAGAGATGAGGCTAGAAACAGGGATATGGCTGTGATAAAAGTGTCCTGAGTGCTTTACAATGCACTTCAGCAGGATATTCCTGAAACACATCATTCTGGGCATCTTACATTAGTGCATGGGTCCCTCCTCATTGATAAATAATGCAAGTTATATATATCATATATATTTGTAATAATGTAAGTGAGATAAATGATGCATGTAGCTTTACAGTGTGTGAAAACAGAAATAGGAAAAATTCATTTTTATCAGTAAGAGTTCCAAAATTACAAGAAGCGATTTTTATTAGAAGCATGAAGATGGAAGGATATTTATTGAAAGTGTATTCATTTTATTTGAAGCCTCAAGTTTTACTGTGTATGGTAGTGAGAACAACAGTAAAAGTGCACCCAGTACTTCTTTTGAAAGTTAGGAACATGATCACTCATGTTCCCTTTAATTGTATGATTAGATATACATTTAATGTCTGTAAAGAAGGTGTTCTGGGAAAATTGAAGAGTTATAGCTATAGTATGGGGGCGAACATAGAAAAATACTAAAATAATAATATTATAATAACTCCCACCACCATTACATAGGGACGACAAGAATACAATCAGATCTAATTCGGCGAAGAGCTGGCATGCTGGGATTTCTATGAAGCTGGGGCTTTGCCCTGAATAAGCTATGCCCTCTTTTCCCCTGGACAGGCGACTGAGGACTGTATGCAGTGAGTTGCTCTGTTCACCTGCAACCAATTACCATGAGGGGACCCAGACTGCTTAGACCAGTGCAGAGCAGCTGCATGCGTGCAGCTGGGATCAGCTGGGAAGGGCTGTTGAGAACTCTCCCAACCAATTGATCCCAGGCCTGCTGTGACTGCTTTTCGCCTCTCAAACATCACTTTGCCGCTGCTCCAAAAACTGTCCCAAATGGGAAGAGCATGCACACATAATGAAGTGAGGATGGGAGCAAACAGAAGAGTCCCTGCAGGAGAGAAGGGGCACGTTGGTGTAGGATCTTAATTACTTTACTGGTGATTTTTCATTATCTCAAGGAGCAATTTTACAATGAATTTTTCTTCCTCCTGTCAAAATACCTTCATGGAAGTAGAACCCTGTTCTCATTTAAATGACTTCTCTAAACATTGTAGTCTCGGCTTATATATTATCACTTTGAATCTCTAATTTTCTTCCTTATGTTGATCATTTCTTAGTTTTAACTAAGGTTCCCCTTATTTCACAGAGACCCTGTTTTACAATACTCTCTCTTGACAGAAATGTAAGCAAATTGCTCAACCTTCAAACTCTCTATTTTTTTTACTGGAAGAATATATCTTAGCACACAGGAAACACTACTTAAATATATAACACAAAAGGCATTTTGCTCTTATAGTTAATAAGGAGAATTGCATAAGCTAATACATGATTATTCTTTTTATTGTTCTCAAACTACTGTGTGTATAATTTACTTCATACCTTTACAAAGGCCTGAACACTCTGATACAATCAGTATGGACTCAAAAGTACTCATGAGAAAATAAGGATATTCAATCAATATGCCACTTATCCATAGAACAGTATATTAACATGACCTTAGCTTACAAGAGAAAGGACTATCACTACTAATGTTCAATACTTTATAAATGTCATACATGTTAGAATATAGTTCATAAAAATAATCTCTAGAAAAAATATAAAGGTAATAACTGTTTTGAAGTACATTATAATGAACTCGAAGAAAATTCATGAAAATGAAAATGAACACAGAAATTAAAGACTCAGCAAATGAATGAAAACTTAAAAGAAGATGTTGATTTAAATCTAGCCTTTAGCTGGCAAGACTGCTCACTACAGAAAGCCATTTCCACATGGTAATATAAGTCTGCTGATCTGAATCAAATTCTAGGGCTAATATAAGGATGGAAGGATGGAACATCTCTACAAAGTTATCCTCTTATCTACACATTGTATTCCAATGTGTACAGAATAGTTGTGGTAAAGCAGAATTACATACCTCCAAGAAATGTCTTCACCAGTCACATTAACCCTTGTTTAATGACACTGGTACATCAACACATTTCTTCGAAATAAACTGAATCTATTTTGGCATCTCCTCCATTTTAGATTATTATTTTTCATGAAGTATATGTAGAATATCTTCCTCAGGCTTGTTCTTAGTCATTGTATTGCTGTGTAGAGACATAGTGACCCAGGCAACTCTTACAAAAGAATTGTATACACCCACATATACAATAGACATAAAACAATTTTAATTAAAAAATAACAAAGTTTTCTTTGAAAATACTATTTAAAGGTCAAATTAAAACTTTTCAACAGAGTTATATCAACTTTCTTTATACTATGAAAGCATTATCAAAATCAACCTTCTTTTGTCAATGAGTGAGCCCAAATAATTAACAGTGAGCTTTCTTTGAAAGAACTTAAATTACAAAACATGCAAATATAAAGTACCTCATGTACAACTCTTGGTTTCTAAGGACTGTTCTCAGTTTCTTGGGATGATTGTTGTTCTTAAAGGTGTGTCTAGAAAAGACTGAAGTGTCTAGGAGCCACACATAAGAATAGTAATATGGCCGGATGCATCTTAACACACCACAGCATAGAAGGTCTCAAGGAAAAATGAAACAACAGCATTGATCATTTCAGAAACTAAAATTTGAAGAAAAAAATGACATGTAGATTTGAAAAAAAAATCCCCAAGTTGCTCAAACTCATAGCAAAACATTATGTTAAAAAGTATGGAACAAATGTAAACATTCTTCCACTGAAAAACAGCAAAAGAAAGGCACCATAATGTTTGGCAGGGGCTGACAAATGCTAGATGCCAGACCTCAGAATCAGAGATGGTTTTAGAGAAATTAGAGTCCTACTTGTAAACTTATTTTAGACATAACTTACAATAATATTGATCCGAGCAAGGGCACAGCAATTCCATAGGCTAAGACAGAAGATTGCAAGTTCGAGTTATAAGGGAAGGTCTAGGCAAGCAGGGGCAATTTAATTAGACATTTCCTAAGAATCAAGTCAAATAAGAGCTGGGACTAGACCCTAGTAGTAGCACAGTTGTCCAAGAAGTATGAGGCATTACTTTCAATCCCCATACTTTAAAAATAATATTCAAATTGTAAAAAGAAAACAATTAGGCATGCGGACAGAGGTTTCTTTTCTTTTGTAAGAGTTGCCTGGGTCACTGTGTCTCTGCACATCAATAAAACAGTGACTAGATCATGCCCGAGGAAGATAGTCTACATATATTTCAGTAAAAAGATCTATAATGAGGGAGATGTCAAAATAGATTCTGTTTATTTCGAAGACATGTGTTAATGTACCAATGTCTTTAAACAATGGTTAATGTGACTAGCGAAGACATTTCTTGGAGGTATGTAATTCTGCACAACTATTCTGTGCTGTGCTGGATTAATTCCTAGCTCTTTTGAGAGCTGTTTTTCTTATTTCCTTACTTGCAAATACTCTAAAGAAGGGTTGATAAAGAAGGTAGGAGTAGAAAAGTGTGAAAACTTGTACAGCCATAATGGAAATCAATATAGTGGTTTCTAAAACAAACAAACAAACACACAAAAAACAACTGGGAATTGATCTACATCAAGACCCAGGTATACTACTCCTGGGCATATACCCAAAGGGTGCTCCATCCTATCACAAGGACATTTGCTCAACTATGTTTGTAGCTGCTGTCTTTATAAAAACCAGAAACTGGAAACAACTTAAATGCCTCTCAACTTAAGAACAGATAAATAAAATATGATGTATTTGCACAATGAAGTATTACTCAGATCTTGAAAACAATAGCATAATGAATTATTCAGGCAAATGAATGGAACTAGAAAAGATCATCTTGAGTGAAGTAATTCAGACCCAGAAAGACCAACATGGTATGTACTCCCTGTTAAGTGGATATTAGCTGCAATGTAAAAGATAATAATGCTACAATCCACAGACCAAGAGGAGCTAAGTATCAAGGAGGGCTCAAGGGTGGGGGGTGAGGGAATACATTTTGTGGGGCAGGTGTGAATAGGAAGAGGAGGAATCAGTTGTTGGGAGAGGGATGGAGAGAGAGAGAGAAAGAGAGAGAGAGAGAGAGAGAGAGAGAGAGAGAGAGAGAGAGAGAGAGAGAGAGAGAGAAAGGGAGAGAGAAAAGGGAGAGGTGACTGAAATTAGAGAGCAATTGGGAGGCAATGTGGAAACCTAGTGCAGCAGAAATTCCCTGCATTCTATGAGGGTGACCCCGGTGAGAACTCCTAGTAATGGAGGACATGGATTCTGAACCTGCTGTCTTCTGTAGCCAGACAACTTCCAGTGGTGGGACTGGGACACAAACTTAGCCACAAAACTTTTGATCTATAATCGATTCTACTTTCAAGATGTGCTAGAGAAATTGAGGCTTAGAACTTGTCGGAGTAATCAACTAACGACTAGTCTAAATTAAGACCCACACCATGAAATGCAGCCCCTGAGAGACACTGCTAGAATGACTAAGAACAGGAAGTTAGAGAGTCCACAGATCTGGGATAGAAAAAAATCAATAAAATGATTGTTAGGTTGATATCCCTGGGAAGTCTTCTCTTCTCTGAAGAAAAATGGAGGAGGAGTGGATCTGAGGGAGAGGAGGGGAAGTGTGGGTGGAACTGGGAGGAGTGGAGGAAGGGGAATCAATGGTTGGGATGTATTGTATGAGAGAAGAGAAAAAGAAAGATAAGAAACATCTTCTGGCTCTGTATTCTGATTAGTTTCCAGTCATCTCATTTATGGTGTAGAGAATATATTTCTATTCCTCAAAACACTTCCTGAGGATAATGCAAATATGTGTACATACAGTGCATTGTTTTTGTCTTTTAGCTATATAGATAAAAACTGTTGCTCAATATTACTAAATTTTGCTATTGCCAACAGATTTACCCTGAAGTAGATGACAATTGCAAGCCGTAAACACTCTATTAAATATCATTCTTCCCAGGATGACCTCTTAGTGAGTAGCAGGAGGATGACATTGAAGTTCTGTTCTTCTTGCCTCTTGCTAGTATTACAGGTGAATACCACTGTGTCTGGTTCTTGGGTTCATGTCCCGTGCTTAATCCATTGTATGCAGGCATTCTACTGTCTGAACTATATCTATAGTTCTCAAATTAAAAGTTCTTGTAAGTACATAAAGTGCAGCAAACATCAGGAATAAACCACAGAGGAGCTGACCTTGAAACTGAAAACCCTCTCCAGGTGAGGCCCCCCTGAGCTTGAGTTTTCTCTCAGGGACAGAAGTAAAACAGGACTAGAGATGACAGCTCCAGTCTCTGAGTCTGAGGAACATATTGATATAGAGGGACAATCTAAGTGATAGATTTTATAAATTCAGGGAAATTTGGAAATCTGTATTATGAATAGGAAACTTTTCATGAATGTTTAAAGTTTTTAGACACATTAAGTTAAACATTTGTTAAATTCATCTTCTATGTCTACTTCATCTCTTAAAATATAGAAGAAGTAATGACAACTTCCATTATAAAAGGCTGAGGATACTCATGTAAAAATGAAGATAGTGTGATGCCAGGTGAAAATCTGAACCAATGGGAATGGGAGTATACTTCCTTTAGGCATGAAGGATTAGGCATGTTTATACAAAGATTGGTTTTCACCATTTCCTAGAACCCATAAAATTCATGTCTAGGTAAGGCAAGAATAATAGCAATAAATTACAAGGCTTATAAAGACAAAAAGAAACAAGCATACCAAAAGATAGGAAATTATTCGAATGTAAACTTTAATCCACTGAGATGCTTACCTTACATACTAAGTAATGTCACAAAGCTTAATGTACTTGCTAGGAATTTAGAACTTCTAGAATAGTAGTTAAAGCTAATAAAAGAAAGGAGCAATTCAAGACTACAAAGAAGACAGCAACATACAAAAGACTAAGGAGAAAGAAAGGAAAGAAGGGAGGAAGGGAGGAAGGAAGGAAGGAAGGAAGGAAGGAAGAAAAAGAAAACAGAAATGGAGTCACAAAGGAATAAAATAGTTTTAAAGTAAATATTATTTTTATACATGAATATTATAGATAAAACTTCTTGTACAAAAGTTCCCATAGCAATTCAAGTCATAATAAGTGAAACTATAAACTATACAGTTGGAAAATAGGTAAACAAATTGATTCATTCAGATGAGTGAATATCAATCAGGTAAACAGATGAAATTGCTGATAGAGTCAATATAGATAACTATTGACTTTTTGTGGGTTAAAAATCCAGATGCAAAAGATGATGTGTTATATGATTTCATTCATACAAATACTTGGATCTATAAACCATTCTACACTACATAAGTTACATTGATGTAAACCAGATTGCAGGTTGCTATAGAGAGGCAAGGAAAGAGTGAAAAGAGAGACTCTAGATATGGAAAAATCTTGTGTCTTAACTGGCCACAGATACATTTGTTTTTAGGTCTCGCTTGTATAGTTTGCTCATACTATTATATACAATACCCCAACTGAAAGTAACAAAATATGTTTTGTCTTATTGATTCATTTGATGCATGTCTAATAACACTAGTTGTTCCATGTTCAATCTTTCAAATGTCTATACATTTGATTATACATTTTTCTCACATACAAGCTATGTGTCTTCCTGTAATTACACCAACTATTATAGTTTGGGTCAAAAAATTCAAGAATTGTAGATTGTTAAAAGTTTGCCAGGAAATTCTTACTTGATGAAAGGCCACTTCTGCAGTATCCTGGTTTTTACTAAATGCAGAAACTAGTCTGTTAAACTGGGTTGCAGATACAAATGAAAACCATTGCCAACTCCTCCAGTCAGGTGAAAAAAGCCATCGACACTTTGTCCAGGGGTCTGCAGCGATGTTAGTGAAGTCGGAGACTCATACAATGCTCCCACTTGCCTCGCTGCTGGAAGCTAGAGCTTCTCAATGGAAACAATCATTTTTAATAATGCAGATCATCACAAGAGTTTCAGACTCCATCATGTGTCTGATAGTGATCATTACAATATGATTTATATTTGTATTATATGTATTATGTATATATGTATTAGGTATATGTATTGTATAGATGTTTTATGAATATATGTACATTACATTACAGTTATATATTAAAGTACATAATAAAAGCATAATAAACTAAACACTCTCTGAAAGAAAATGAGGAGGCCTCTGGATAAGCTTGGGAAACATCAGACCACACCACAAACTGTGATCTGGTATAAAAAGAGGATGTGGTATTCTGTAACAAGCTTCTAAGTACAATCTAAAGCTCATCAATTAGCCAACAGAGCACCTACCATGCTATTCCTGTGTCATTGTTTTGTGGAGCCTGAAGTACAGACTTAGAAATTACTGACCATTGCAGATATTACATTGGTAAATTAAGCTGTTGATAACTGGCATTCTCTATGGTGCATGTTCAAAATCACAAGGACTCAGAAATTCCATCATCACTAAGCCCTTATTCAGTCTGGGGCCAATAAATGTGATGGGGAAAGTCATATGGTTCTGTACCCTGAGAACCATGTGACCTAGGGAGTGAAGCATAAGACATTTTTTACTTTAACTATGGAGGGGAGCATTACTTCTCACCCAGACTCAAAGATGGGAAGAATTGGAAAGGAAGAGCAACATCCAGATGCAGTGTAATCCCAGAACTGGGGAGACTGAGGCAGAATAGTAATGAACTCAAGCCATAGAAAGGACTTATTAAAGAAAGAAGGATGTGATGGAAGAAGGGATGGAAGAAACAAGGGAGAAGTTCCAATGTCTAATTCTGTCAATCAAGAAAAGAGAGAGCAAAGAAACAAAGAAGGAAAGGACCTACATCCACCATTCCTTATGTAGAAGAAGTCAGTGATGCTTACCTATTTTCCTTAAAAGAAATTCTTGGGAAGAACAGATGAAAGCATATGTATAAAGAGGATTAAAGACAACACACTTGTCAAACATCTGGAGTATTCATTGAAAAAAAAATCTTTTTGACATGAATACTTTAACTATACCTGTAACCTTAGTAAAGGGGAGAGAAACTTCCCAGCTGTCAAATATTTCCAAACAATGTTAATGTATTTTAAAGACTGTAGCTGGTTGCTATACCGTATGGTTTTAAGGCTGTATTTTTAAAAGCTACATGTGATTTTGCTCAAGGGCTCTTTCCACAGTCAATTTGATTAAGAGTAACTTTAAAACGTCAGGAAATGTATTTGAATGCACTGTGTGAACCAACTACTCACAAAATTAGACACAATTTTTCAACCTTGAGTCTTATAATTGCCTTCTTATCTAACTCCCTATGTTTACCCCCCTTTCATTTTCTTTTCATTTTGACACTAGAGAATAATGGTAATTTAGCTAACTGTCAGAAAATTCCTAACTATAAGCCATACTACAAACAGAATTACAATGCCCATACAAAGGTGATAGATTGAGAGAGGGAAGATGGAGAAGTTATATACAGTTTTTTATTTATTTATTTTATGTGCATTGGTGTTTTGCTTGCATGCTTGTCTGTGAGAATGTGTTGGATACCCTGGAACTGGAACTATAGACAGTAATTGCCTTGTGGGTGCTGGGAATTGAACCCTGGTGCTCTGGAAGAACAGCCAGTGCTCTTAACTGCTGAGTCATCTCTCCAGTCCCAGGAAGTTAAATTCTTTTTTTTTTTTTTTTTTTTTGGCTTTCACAGTCAGACAATTCATTTGTATTTAGAAAAACATCATTTGATATAATCACATCTTTATGACTATGTATCTTCACTTAAAGTGTTGGCTTCTTTTTTATTATACTCAATAATTATGGCAATCTGGAACAAAGAAATCTGAAAGAGCTGAATGACAATAAAGTACTGTTCATCTGTATAAGACCGGGTTAAGTTGCAGGAAACACACTCTCCTTTTGTGTAAACCTCAGGAAGTTACATTCTTAAGATTCAATGAAATACTTTTCAATATTAGTAAGCTAATCAGAATGGAGAATAAATCATAACAGTTATTTAGTTACTTTTTAGTTATAAGTATAAAATATGAAAAATAACAAATAGATAATTTCATATAATCGTTTACTTATTTCTATAAAACAGCATTATAGATTTATAAGAACATAGGTTAATGTCTTGATTTGGGGAATACAGTTAAGTGATTGGATGGATCTCAGAAGAAACTTTAAACTTTTGACTTTTAACATTGTTGAGACTGCTATAGACTATAGGGACTTTTGAAGTTGAACTAAATGCACTTTTTAATTATGCTATGGTTAGATACAGTCCCCATGGATTCATGTGTTTGAACAAGCCTAAGGGGGCAGGGAGTCAAATGTGACAATTTGTATATGCTTGGACAAGGGAGGTGTGACCTGGTTGGTGTCTCACTGTGGGCATGGGCTTAAGACCCTCATCCTAGCTGTCTGAAAGTCAAGATCCTCATAGTACCGTCTTGATGAAGTTGTAGAACTCTCAGCTCTGCCTATAATATGCCTGCCTGGATGTTGATATGCTCCTGCTTTGAAGATAAAGGACCTGAACCTCTGAACCTGTAAGCCAGCCCCAATTAAATGTTGTCCTTTATGAGACTTGCCTTGGTCATAGGGTCTGTAAAACTCTAAGACAATTTAAAAAAAAAGAATATAGGTTAAATGTTAATTAATTACTGTATTTCAGTTTATAGTTCAGAAAAATCTCATTTAATATTTCCATTATATAGGTATATTACACAAACTAAATATCTAATGTTCTTCATGTGTTATATACATTCTCAGCAGGGATTTTGTAAGATAACATGACAGCAAACATAAAGGCATATATATATAGCAACCATTATTTTAGAATTTTAAGATTTTTTATTTTATTTTTATTAGAGATTTGCTTTGTTCACATTTCAAATGTTATCCCCTTTCCTCATTACCCCTCAGAAAACACCCCATCCCATCTTCCCTGACCCTGCTTCCCCCTCTCTCCCACTTTCCTGACCTGGCATTCCCCTACACTGAGGCATTGGGCTTTCACAGGACCAATGGCCTCTTCTCTCACTGATGTCTGAAAAGGCCATCCTCTGCTACATATGCAGCTGGAGCCATAGGTCCCTCCATGTGTACTCTTTGGTTGGTGGTTTAGTCCCTGGTAGCTCTGGGGTACTGGTTAGAACATATTATTGTTCCTCTTATGGGGCTGTGGACCTCCTTAGCTCCTTGGGTCCTTTCTCTAGCTCCTCCATTGGGAACCCTATGCTCAGTCCATTGGTTGGCTGTGAGCCATGGCTCTTTTGATCCCCCTCCTAAGAAGGACCAATGTATCCACACTTTGGTCTTCCTTTTTATTGAGCTTCATGTGGTCTGTGCATTGTATCTTGGGTATTCTGAGCTTTTGGGCTAATAGCCACTTATCATTGAGTGCATATCATGTGTGTTCTTTTGTGATTAGGTTACCTCACTCAGGTAAAAGCAATATACAGCAAACCAGTAGCCAACATCAAACAAAATGGAGAGAAACTTGAAGCAATCCCACTGAAATCAGAGACTAGACAAGGGTGTCCACTCTCTCCTTACCTGTTTAATATAGCACTCAAAGTCCTAGCCAGAGCAATTAGACAACAAAAGGAGGTCAAAGAGATACAAATTGGAAAGGAAGAAATCAAAGTACCACTATTTGCAGATAATATGATAGGATACTTAAGTGACCCCAAAAATTCCACCAGAGAACTCCTAAACCTGAAAAAAAACTTCAGTAAAGTGGCTGGATATAAAATTAACTCAAACAAATCAGTGACTTTCCTACTCAAAGGATAAAGAGGCTAAGAAAGAAATTAGGGAAGTGACACCCTTCATAATAGTCACAAACAATTTAAAATACCTTGGTGTGACTCGAACCAAGCAAGTGAAGGATCTGTATGACAAGAACTTCAAGTCTCTGAAGAAAGAATTTGAAGAAGATCTCAGAAGATGGAAAGATCTCCCATGCTCATGAATTGGAAGAATTATAATTTATATTTATATAATTAATATATTTTTTTCATATATATTTAGAATTATGTAGAACACCTCCCATTTCAGTTGAGTGTTCCTAGTTTGCTGTATTTAAAGACATTTCTGTAATGTAAAGTCAGTGTAGCTTATTGAAGTGATTTTAAAACCATTTACTGAAGTTCCTTTATAACTTGTATCTATAATTTTTATTTGTACTATAAAAATAAAATTGTTGTTTATCCTTTAGTTTTAGCCAGTTTAGCTATAAGTGATCAATGAGTCTTCCAACTAAAGATACTTTTGACATTTAAATATGGTTTGAACCAGCATCATTGGTTTTAGAAGGAGCTAATTCAACTTCTGGCTATTATAAATAAGGCCACTAAGAATACAGTGGAGCACTTGTCCCTGTGATATGGTGGAGCATCTTTTGGGTATGTTCCCAGGAGTGGTATAGCTGGGTCTTCAGGTAGAACTATTCCAATTTTCTGAGGAACCTCCAGATTGATTTCCAGAGTGGTCGTACATGTTTGTAATCCCACCAGCAATGGAGGAGTGCTCCCCTTTCTCCACATCTTCACCAGCATGTGTTGTCACTTAAGATTTTTAATTTTAGCCATTTTGATTGGTGGGTTGTTGAAATGATAATGTGAAATCTCAGGGTGGTTTTGATTTGCATTTCCCTGATGACTCAGGAAGAATATTGAACATTTCTTTAAGTGCTTCTCGGTCATTCAGTATTTCTCTGTAGAGAATTCTCTGTTTAACTTTGGGACCTGTGTGGGAGAGGGGAGGGGAAGGGGAATAGAGGGTAAGGATCAGGCATAGGGAGGGACAGGAGAGAAGCCCAGAGTGACAGGAGAACAAATGGAAATATGCAGTTTCAAGGGAGGAGGAGTTGGGGGAACTTCTAGGAAGTCCCAGAGACTAGACTAGACAGGAGCCTAGCATGGCTGTCCTCTAAGAGGCTCTACCCAGCCGCTGTCTTGAGAAAGATGCAGATAATCACAACCAACCATTAGACTGAGTTCAGAGACCTCTATGGAAGAGTTAGAGGAAGGACTGGGGAAACTGAAGGGATGGCAACTCCATAGGAAGACCAACAGTGGCAACTAACTGTACTCTTGAGTGCTCCCAGAGACTGAGCATACATAGGCTGCTCCGAGGCTCCCGCTACATATATAGTAGAAGGCTTGTCTGGTCTCAGTGGGAGATGATGTGGTTAATCCTGTACAAACTTGATGCCCTAGGATGGAGAGATACCTGGGTGAAGCACCCTCTAAGAGGTGAATGGGAGTGGGGATAGAGGAAGAACTCTCCATCAGGAACCAGGAAGGTGGCAACATTTGGGATGTAAATAAATAAAATAATAATAAAAAAGAACAACAGGAAACTCTGAAGAGGTGAAGACCTTTAGTAATTTGAGTAGCAATATGATTCTAAAGACATAGGTATATGTCCAAATGTGTGAGCTTGCATATGTGCAACATGTACAGTTTTAATACCTATTATGTTTTAAATAAACATTAAAGTTTCATTTCAACTTCCATAACATCACTACTGCAAGTCGAACGGCAAAGTTCTCCACTTTGAATTTTATGAATATTCTGTCCCAGCCAATGAAAACCTGAGATTCTTGGAGAATAACTATTAAAGCTGAACTTGACAGAAATTTAATTTGTGGCATACTAAATGTAGCTATTTTCCATTTTTCTTAGAAAAAGTCAAAGGGTGATGCAGCCATATGGGCTACAAATACATCAGCAGGCCGAGTCTATTTCTGAAACACATTCATCATTCTAACACGCCCTCGACATGGTAGGGCAACAGGGATTGCGGTTCTTATTTAAATAGGATTGGGAAGCCCTGACTAAATCCTGAGCTGTGGGTGAGAGAGCAATTTGGTCTAGGGCCTCACTTTTGCTTTACACCAATGCCAATTTGTAAATCCTAAGACAAGTTCTCTGTGCTAGTGAATGTGTACTTTCTAGATGGTACGTAAAGTCCGTGCTAATTAAACCAGAAGACTTCTTAAGTCGCAGAATGAGTCAAAGACCACAAGTCTGAAGACCTCAACACCAAGAGTGTTCTTGTTCAAGGATGGGGAAAGGTGAATGACCCAGCGCAATTAGGTAGAAGAGAGCTGACTTCCTACTACCCTTATGATCCAATGAAGCTCGGAGTGAATCAGATTTGAGCCATCCTTATAAAAGAGATGCATAGAGTCAAATGCTAGTATACTCTGGAAACAGCTTCACAGTAATACTCAGAACTAATATCTACTAACTGACCTTGTTTCCCTGAGCCCATCAAAACTGATACATAAAATAAATCACAGTAGTTTTATCAAATATAATAAAATGAATAATAATTTCTTAGCATTGCCTAATACCTATTGTAAATATAAATTTCCCTTACCCTCATAGTTCCAGAATATGTTTTGCAGCTAATTTCTTCAGAGTAAGGTTTTGTCAAAAACTGTATATAAAACTAGATCACTCCCTCTGAAGCTTGGCCATGGTTCTCAACCTCTTCTGCTCTCCTTTAGCCAAGACCTTAGTTTACTGGAAAGACTGAGACCACAGTCTTGTTGGTGGCTTCATATTCTGGGATTGTCTCCTTTTCTGTCATTTGGCTTGTTTGTCTGTATTTCTTTTTTAAACTTTTCTAAAGACATAAAAGATTAAACATTTTTGCCAAGTGAACTTCTTTAACGGTTCTGGAAAGCCCCTGTTTATGATAGGAAAATAGAGTAAGCCTTGGGTTTTAATTTGTTTTTACAGGGATAATATAATTAGTCCTGATTTCATGGCAGCTAACAGCTTCAGGTGCTAAGGACTTTGGAAGATTTTCTTATTTATTATGTGGCAATCTGGACTGACCCCCTAGGAATTTAATTATTATCAGGGGCTAGAATGAGAAACAAACTGCAAAAATTCTGATACCAAAGGGTTTTCACTTCAGTTAATAAAATTAAAAGGATCAAAGGGAATTTTGGAAATCTACGAACCAGAGTTGGAAAATGCATTTTGACTCTGGATGACACACATTCTCAGTGGAAGTTTTATGACTAAGAGAAATATTCTGGACAAAAAGCAAACCAGTTTTGTTCACTCTGGTTTCTCCTGGGGCACACTCATAGTTCCACCTTGTATGCTGAGTTAACAAAGGGGTAGCTAATGTCAGCATCCTCTCCCCATAAATTTGTGTGTGATCCAGAAATAACAGTTGATTCATCATAGTGGCTAGCTCATATGGAGATGCACAGAAATATTTTTCCCAATTTTAACCCTTTAATTTTGGATTAAATGCATGGACTAGAAAAGCCCAAACACTTTTGTCATCATGAGCACAAAATATAAAAAATTGTGCATGAGCAGAGTTGATTATAGAAACTGTAGTGGGGATACTGAGCTGCTAAATTCCAAGCCATAATCTTAAAAATTCTTCAGTTTAGCTTGTAGTTCAATACTGTGGCATGCGTCTGTGTTACAATGGAATTAGTGAGATATTTATGAAGTCAAGAACTCACCCTGACAAGTGTCTGGATTCTTCAGAGATTTTTTTTCCCAGACCACACAAGACTAGGTTTTAATCATGCTCCTGAGCTGTTCTTTAAATCGTCTGCTGCTACATCTTCAAAACCAGCATCTATATCCAGTTTATTTATTACTGTTGCCAATTACTCCCTCAAGGTTTAAATGTGATAATGATGACTGCTTTAAAACTTACTGCAAAATTAGAAGTGGTCTTAAGCAAATTCTTTAAGGACTTGGGTCTATAGGTTTTAAAATTTATATAGTTAACATGCACATCTTCTATAGTTTTAAGAAATTTATTAGTATTCTTCAAATTTTTAAAAAAAGAAGTCCAAGAACTTCTGCTTTCCTCATCTTAATTTTAACCCTGAGAGTCTCTGGGGTAACTTGCAACCTATATCAGATCCATCCTTATGAGCAATTTGTGGCATTGGAATGATATTGGGTCAGTTTGTCACGACAGAGTTATGCCAATTTCTTTAAAAAAAAAAGTGGCATTATTGGAAATCAGCTAGACAAATGTAATTGCATCACAGTATCCAAGTGGTGTGTGTGTGTGTGTGTGTGTGTGTGTGTGTGTGTGTGTGTGTGTGTGTTATACACATGTGTATTTGTGGGTGCTTGTGCACATGCATATGTACACATATACAGGTCACAGGTTGATTTCAGTCATCTTCCTCTATCACTCTCCATCTTGCAGTTTTAGGCTCCTGAACGTGGAGCTCACTGATTGGTGGCATAAGCTGTCCATCGAGCTCCAG
Organism: Tokudaia tokunoshimensis; assembly: GCA_036184795.1. Lineage (NCBI taxonomy): Eukaryota > Metazoa > Chordata > Mammalia > Rodentia > Muridae > Tokudaia > Tokudaia tokunoshimensis. Next base: position 49,423,527 of record BTHU01000012.1, read on the forward strand.
GAAGCTTCCTGTCACTGCCCCCTGGCCTCCGGATCTGGTAGTTGCTGTGCTCTGGATCCACATTCACATGCTTTCGCACTCGGGACTTCATTGATCTTTCCTTTCTTCCTTCCTTCCTTCTTTTCTTTCTTCTTTCTTTCTTTCTTTCTTTCTTTCTTTCTTTCTTTCTTTCTTTCTTTCTTTCTTTCTTTCTTTCTTTCTTTCTTTCTTCTTTCTTTCATTGTTTTTACCTTTAATTTTAAACATTCAAAACCAAACCAAACAGCATACTATAAAGAAAATAATCAAAATTTCCATGTATACATATAATCCAGGCTCACAGAAATTCAGATTACTTAGACTAAAAACATAAACAACCACTCTGGTAAACTATTCAGTAATCTTATACTTGCTTTAGAAAAACTTAACACCTTAAGAAACTGATTCTTTCACAATTAGGTATTCATATATCTGTCCTCTCTTGCTACCTTCCCAGCCCAACAACAACAACAACAACAAAAAAATCCATGAATCCAAATCTCCCACAGAGGCTATGATCATAAACTGTCCAGCAACCGTAAAGAGGCATAAGAAATTAACAGCCCAGGGACAAAGCAAGAGCAGAAACACAGCTTAAGTTCCCGTGTTCATGGCGCAGAAACCGATGAATTCAATATAACATGGGCAAAGGATTGTGGTTGCAGAGTAGAAAAAGCATAAAGAAATAGAAGAATAGATATCAAGACTGTTCTCAATAGCAGAGAACATGGGGTGGTGCCTTGTTAAGTGGTATAAGTTGTTTTACACGATATTGTGTTGTGAGTAAATCATATTTAATTACCAGTTAAACAAGTAAAGATTTCTTATCATAGATAAATCATAAATTGAAGTTTATAACATCTTTGAAAAATGTGAATGTGACTTTTGTGTAAAGAAACATTTTAGATGAAAATACATGATCACTAAGCTAATTAAAGCCTATTACTAAAAGGCTGGCAGTTGTGTACACCTTTAATCCAGGCACCTGGGAGGCAAAGGCAGGGTTAATCTCTGTGAGTTTGAGGCTAGCCTGCTCTACAGAACAAGTTCCAGAATAGCCAGGGCTACACAGAGAAACCCTATCTTGAAAAAAACCAAAACCAACCAACCAACCAAACAAACAAACAAAAAAAACCCACCAAAACAAACAACAGCAGTATAAAACTGTTTTATTCCCTTCACAGTCCCTGTCTTTACACTTGGAACTTCATTTGGCACTATGCAACTTGACCTGTGGCACATACATTTTTATACCCAGAGATTAAGGGATTTACTATTTTTGTCAAAATTATTGCCAAATAATATAAACCTGACTAATAGCTTTGTTCACCTTCTTCCTTTGATTAAGACCATTCTTTTTATATCCTATAAAACAAACTTCTTAAACTTATCAGCTCCAAAATCATCTATTTAGCTCATGACACCAGGAGTTGCTTGAAGTTTCTTCTACGATTCTCCAGGAGACTCACAGCTGTTGGCTGTAGTCTTCATGACCCAGGCAGGCCTCACTTAGTGGTCTAGAGACTGGCAGCTTGTCAGCCAGAACTACGGGGACAACATGGGCTTATGTGGCCAATGCTAACTAGAAACAAATAAAAAAGGGATATTCTGGGAAAGTATGGTTCGGCCTTACCAAGTTGACACTTTACAAAGGACCACAATGTAGAGTTGCTGAAATGCTGGACAATTATAATGTTCACATCCTGATATTATGATGGGAAGTACTGACCTGAGAAGAATATAACCCCCACTCTCTCTAGAGGAAAATCTTCTGTGTCCAGAGGATTAACAGAGGTTATGACCCGAAAGACACTAATGTTCTGTATTAAGGTTTGCTTGCATTGTATTAAAGTGGGAGAAAAGTGTGATCTATAGTGAAACAGAAAGGCAGATAAAAATCGGAACTCCAGCCGGAGCATCAACAGAGAGTGGGGGGATAAGAGAGTAGGACAGACATATTTGAAAGATGTTATTTAAATCCAAGACCTGTTTTTATATTTGCCATTTTTACATATTAAAGGGATGTGCTATTTTCCTGTATAATCAACATTCAAAGTCTTGTGGCTAGGGAGATGATTGTGCAAGAAACAAACAAACACAAACAAACAGGAACAAAAGGAAAAAATAAAACAACCCTTGCCAAGTAAAGCCTGAGCTCCTGAAATTGAATTCCCTGCATCTATGAAAAACGCTGGACACATCTGTGTTAACCCAGTTATGAGGTGCTGAGACAGGAGGATCGATGGGGCTTTTTGGTCACCAGCCTTGCTCCAGGCTCAGTAGACCTTGTCTTAGTGAATAACGCAGAGAGTGAGAAAGCAGGGTCCCCATCTTTTTCTTTTGGTCTCTGTATGTGCACATGGGCACACAAACATCTGCACGAACTAATACATATGTATCCACACTCACACATATGTACATAAACATTGAAACACTTTTCTATTGACTCATATAACCCATCAAAGTTACCATTTCAGATTATTGACAAAACAATGTTGGTATCCCATACAGTACCTGGCTTATAATATTAAAATTTATGAACAAATGTGTTCCCGTATTGAAGTTCTTTTGAGTAAATATAGAATAGGGATATATGAGTGAGCTTATGGAATACCATTTGCAGTGGGCAACAGGATAGTTTGTTTGTTTATTTATTTATTTATTTATTAGATATATTCTTTTTTTCTTTTTTTTTTGTTTTTTTCTAAGTTTTTTTTATTTACATCCCAAATGATTTCCCCTTTCCCGTTTCCTCCCTCCCTGAAAGTCCTATAAGCTCCCTTCCCTCCCTCTTTTCCCCATTCAACTCCCTCTCTCTTCTCTGTCCTGACATTCCCCTACATCCAGTCTTTCCAGGACCAGGGGTCTCTCCTTCCATCTTCTTGGAAATCTATTGATATGTGAATTGTGTCTTGGGTATTCCGAGATTCGGGGTTAATATCCCCTTATCAGTGACTGCATACCATGTGTGCTCTTTTGTGATTGGGTTACCTCACTAAGGATGATATTTTCAAGTTCTAACCATTTGCCTAGGAATTTCGTGAATTCATTGTTTTTAATTGCAGAGTAGTATTCCATTGTGTAAATACACCACATCTTCTGAATCCATTCCTCCATTGAGGGACATCTGGGTTCTTTCTAGCTTCTGGCTATTATAAATAAGGCTGCTATGAACATAGTGGAGCATGTGTCCTTATTGAGTGCCAGGGAGGTCTCTAGGTATATGCCCAGGAGTGGTATAGCCGGATCCTCCAGGAGTGTCATGCCCAGTTTTCTGAGGAACCGCCAGACTGCTTTCCAGAGTGGTTGTACCAGCTTGCAAACCCACCAGCAGTGGAGGAATGTTCCTCTTTCTCCACATCCTTGCCAACAACTGCTGTCTCCTGTGTTTTTGATCTTAACCATTCTGACTGGTGTGGGATGGAATCTCAGGGATGTTTTGATTTGCATTCCCCTAATTATTTACATTTCAAATATCCCCTTTCCTTAACCCCCCCCCGCCAAATAATCCTCTAATCCATCCCTTCCCCCCCCCCCCGCTCACCAATCCACCCACTCATGCTTTCCTGTCCTGGCATTCCACTATACTGGGGCATTGAGCCTTCTCAGGACCAAGGGCCTCTCCTCCCTTTGATGTCCAACAAGGCCATCCTCTGCTGCATATGCATCTGGAGCCATGGATCCCTCTATGCTTACTCTTTGCTTGGTGGTTTAGTCCCTGGTAGTGTTTCTCTGGGTAACAATCTATGGCTATCCTTGAACTCACAGAGATCCACCTGCCTCTACCTCCTGAGTAATGAAATTAAAGGTGTGTGCCACCAAACCAGCCAGCAAAAGAATTCCCATTAGTTGTGGTTTGCATCACTCTACTTTGCTAACTCATTTTTCTTTCTAGTAATTTTCATTCAACTATTGGCAGAAATGATTATAATTGGGCAGGGTCTTCTTCATATTGCCTTTAATGAAAAAACTTTTGTTTGAACAGATATTAATAAGAAAAGATTACCATGAGATTCATAAAATTCAAGATCATTTTAAAATACATCAAGCCAATTACATACTATGAACAAAACATTCTGTGACAGTTTTTAAAAAGGTGTTTCAGAAGTGGAAATATGACAGCATCGTCTATACATTGCTCCAAAAACAAAAGGCGCTACTCTTTTTTTATTGGATATTTTATGTATTTACATTTCAAATCTTATCTCCTTTCCTGGTTTCCCCTCTGGAAACCCCCTCTCCCATACCCCCTCCCATACTTTGAGGATGCTCTCCCTCCCATACATCCACTCCCACCTCACCACCCTGGCATTTCTCTACACTGGGGAAATCAAGCCTTCACAGGTCCAAGGGCCTCTCCTCCCAATGATGCCCGACAAGGCCATCCTCTGCTACATATGCAGCCAGAACCATGGTTCCCTCCATGTGTACCCCTTGGTTGGTGGTTTAGTCCCTGAGAGCTCTGGGAGATCTGGTTGGTTTATATTGTTGTTCCTCCTATGGTGTTACAAGCTCCTTCAGCTTCTCCCAGGAACCATTCAAATGCCATCTTTATATAAATCAAGTGTATGGCCAAAGAAGTCAAATTCAAAGCTAATAGGCTCTAGGTACCATCAGAAACTCACTCAAGCCTTGGTAGAAGTGTTACATTTAGCATTCTGAAGATGTGATATCATTTTTATCCAATTATTTTGGAGTGCATTTTAAGGTGAGACTTTGAAACTCTTAAGTCCTTTTCTGAATAAAATAAAAGTTGACTTACAAAGTCATCAGTACCTAAACCTGCTGTCTCTGGAAACATATTGAAAACAGTTGTTTTTATAGTAACAATGAAACAAAGTTGATTTCTGGAGAGAACTGTCTCAAAAAACTAAGCTTTTAGGCATCTAATGATACAATTTTGAGAATTTACTTTTTCAGCCTGTAGATAGCACTTATTCTATTAATTGATTTTCTTTTTTTATTTTTTTTTTAATTTACATTCCAAATCATTTCCCCTTTCACGTTTCCTCCCTCCCCGAAAGTCCCATAAGCCCCCTTCCCTCCCTCTTTTCTCCATTCAACCCCCTCTCTCTTCTCTGTCCTGACATTCCCCTACATCCAGTCTTTCCAGGACCAGGGGTCTCTCTTTCCATCTTCTTAGAAATCTATTGATATGCGAATTGTGTCTAGGGTATTCCGAGATTCTGGGTTAATATCCCCTTATCAGTGACTGCACACCATGTGTGTTCTTTTGTGATTGGGTTACCTCACTAAGGATGATATTTTCAAGTTCTGACCATTTGCCTAGGAATTTCGTGAATTCATTGTTTTTAATTGCAGAGTAGTATTCCATTGTGTAGATATACCACATCTTCTGAATCCATTCCTCCGTTGAGGGACATCTGGATTCTTTCCAGGTTCTGGCTATTATAAATAAGGCTGTTATGAACATAGTGGAGCATGTGTCCTTATTGCATGCAGGTAAAGCCTCTGGGTATATGCCCAGGAGTGGTATAGCAGGATCCTCCGGGAGTGTCATGCCCAGATTTCTGAGGAACCACCAGACTGCTTTCCAGAGTGGTTGTACCAGCTTACAATTCCACCAGCAGTGGAGGAGTGTTCCTCTTTCTCCACATCCTCGCCAACAACTGCTGTCTCCTGTGTTTTTGATCTTAGCCATCCTGACTGGTGTGAGATGGAATCTCAGGGTTGTTTTGATTTGCATTTCCATAATGACTAAGAATCATGAACATTTCTTTAGGTGCTTCTCAGCCATTAGATATTCTTCAGGTGAGAACTCTTTGTTTAGCTCTGTACCCCATTTTTGAATAGGGTTACTTGCCTCTCTGGAGTTTAACTTTTTTTTTTTAAATTTTTTTAACTTACATTCCAAATCACTTCCCCTTTCCCGTTTCCTCCCTCCCCGAAAGTCCCATAAGCCCCCTTCCCTCCCTCTTTTCTCCATTCAACCCCCTCTCGTTACTCTGTCCTGGCGTTCCCCTACATCCAGTCTTTCCAGGACCAGGGGTCTCTCCTTCCATCTTTTTAGAAATCTATTGATATGCGGATTGTGTCTAGGGTATTCCGAGATTCTGGGTCAATATCCCCTTATCAGTGACTGCATACCATGTGTGTTCTTTTGTGATTGGGTTACCTCACTAAGGATGATATTTTCAAGTTCTGACCATTTGCCTAGGAATTTCGTGAATTCATTGTTTTTAATTGCAGAGTAGTATTCCATTGTGTAGATATACCACATCTTCTGAATCCATTCCTCCGTTGAGGGACATCTCGGTTCTTTCCAGCTTCTGGCTATTATAAATAAGGCTGCTATGAACATAGTGGAGCATGTGTCCTTATTGCATGCGGGTAAAGTCTCTGGGTATATGCCCAGGAGTGGTATAGCCGGATCCTCCGGGAGTGTCATGCCTAGTTTTCTGAGGAACCGCCAGACTGCTTTCCAGAGTGGTTGTACCAGCTTGCAATTCCACCAGCAGTGGAGGAGTGTTCCTCTTTCTCCACATCCTTGCCAACAACTGCTGTCTCCTATGTTTTTGATCTTAGCCATCCTGACTGGTGTGAGATGGAATCTCAGGGTTGTTTTGATTTGCATTTCCCTAATGACTAAGGATGGTGAACATCTCTTTAGGTGCTTCTCAGCCATTAGATATTCTTCAGGTGAGAACTCTTTGTGTAGCTCTGTACCCCATTTTTAATAGGGTTACTTGCCTCTCTGGAGTTTAACTTCTTGAGTTCTTTGTATAGATTGGATATTAGCCCTCTGTCGGGTGTAAGGTTGGTAAAGATCATTTCCCAGTTAGTTGGTTGCCGCTTTGTCTTTTTGACAGTGTCTTTTGCCTTGCAAAAACATTGTAATTTAATGAGGTCCCATTTGTCTATTCTTGATCTTAGAGCATAAGCTATTGGAGTTCTGTTCAGAAATTCTCCCCTGTGCCCATATGTTCAAGGTTCTTCCCTAGTTTCCCTTCTATTAGTTTCAGTGTGTCTTGTTTTATGTGGAGATCCTTGATCCACTTGGAATTGAGCTTAGTGCAAGGAGATAAGAATGGGTCAATTTGCATTCTTCTGCATGTTGACCTACAGCTGAGCCAGCACCATTTGTTGAAAAGGCTATCTTTTTTCCACTGGATGGTTTTAGCTCCTTTGTCAAAGATCAAGTGACCATAGGAGTGTGGATTCATTTCTGGGTCTTCAATTTTGTTCCATTGATCTACATGCCTGTCACTGTACCAATACCATGCGGTTTTGAACACTATTGCTCTGTAGTACAGCTTGAGGACCGGGATACTGATTCCCCCAGAAGTTCTTTTACTCTTGAGAATAGTTTTAGCTATTCTGGGTTTTCTGTTATTCCAGATGAATTTTTGAATTGTTCTTTCTAACTCTATGAAGAATTGAGTTGGGATTTTGATGGGGATTGCATTGAATCTGTATATTACTTTTGGTAAGATGCTCATTTTTACTCTATTAATCCTGCCAATTCATGAGCATGGCAGATTTTTCCATCTTCTGAGGTCTTCTCCAATTTCTTTCTTCAGAGACTTGAAGTTCTTGTCATACAGATCTTTCACTGGTTTGGTTAGAGTCACGCCAAGATACTTAATATGGTTTGTGGCTATCGTGAAGGGTATCATTTCTCTTACTTCTTTCTCAGCCTGCTTATCCTTTGAGTATAGGAAGGCTACTGACTTGCTTGAGTTGATGTTCTATCCAGCCACTTTACTGAAGTCGTTTATCAGCTGTAGGAGTTCTCTGGTGGAGTTCTTTGAGTCGCTTAAGTATACTATCATATCGTCTGCAAATAGTGATAGTTTGACTTCTTCCTTTCCAATTTGTATCCCTTTGACCTCTTTTTGTTGTCTAATTGCTCTAGCTAGAACTTCAAGTACTATATTGAAAAGATATGGAGAGAGAGGGCAGCCTTGTCTAGTCCCTGATTTTAGTGGGATTGCTTCAAGTTTCTCTCCATTTAGATTGATGCTGGCTACTGGTTTGCTGTAAATTGCTTTTACTATGTTTAGATATGGGCCTTAAATTCCTGATCTTTCCAAGACCTTTAGCATGAAAGGATGCTGAATTTTGTCAAATGCTTTCTCAGCATCTAATGAGATGACCATGTGTTTTTTTTCTTTGAGATTGTTTATATAGTGGATTACATTGATGGATTTCCTTATATTGAACCATCCCTGCATCCCTGGGATGAAGCCTACTTGGTCGTGGTGAATGATCGTTTTGATGTGTTCTTGGATTCGATTGGCAAGAATTTTATTGAGTATTTTTGCATCGATATTCATAAGAGAGATTGGCCTGAGATTCTCTTTCTTTGTCGGATCTTTGTGTGCTTTTGGTATTAGTGTAATTGTGGCTTTATAGAACGAGTTGGGTACTGTTCCTTCTGTTCCTATTTTGTGGAACAGTTTGAAGAGTACTGGTGTTAGGTCTTCTTTGAAGGTCTGATAGAATTCTGCATTAAAACCATCTGGACCTGTGCTTTTATTGATTGGAAGACTTCCAAAGACAACTTCTATTTCTTCAGGGGTTATAGGACGGTTTAGATGGTCTATTTGATCCTGATTTAATTTTGGTATTTGGTATCTGTCAAGGAAATTGTCCATTTCCTCAAGATTTTCTAGTTGTGTTGAATACAGGTTTTTGTAGTAGGATCTGATGATTTTTTGAATTTCCTCAGTTTCTGTTGTTATCTCTCCCTTTTTGTTTCTGATTTTATTAATTTGGATACTATCTCTGTGCCCTCTGGTTAGTCTGGCTAAGGGCTTATCTATCTTGTTGATTTTCTCAAAGAACCAACTCCTCTTTTTGTTGATTCTTTGTATGGTTTTATTTGTTTCTACTTGATTGATTTCAGCCCTGAGTTTGATGATTTCCTGCCTTCTACTCCTCTTTGGTGTATTTGCTTCTTTTTGTTCCAGGGCTTTCAGGTGTGCCATTAAGCTGTTAGTGGATGCTGTCTCCCGATTCTTTTTGGCGGCACTCAGGGCTATGAATTTTCCTCTTAGCACTGCTTTCATTGTGTCCCATAAATTAGGGTATGTTGTGCCTTCATTTTCATTAACTTTCAAAAAGTCTTTGATTTCTTTCTTTATTTCCACCTTGACCAAGTTCTCATTGAGTAGAGCATTGTTCAGCCTCCATGTGTACGTGGGTTTTCTTTTGTTTTTGTTGCCATTGAAGACCACCCTTATTCCATAGTGATCTGATAGGAGGCATGGGATTAATTCTATCTTCTTATATCTGTTGAGGTCTGATTTGTGACCAATTATATGGTCAATTTTGGAGAAGGTACCATGAGGTGCTGAGAAGAAGGTGTATTCTTTAGCTCTAGGATGAAATGTTCTATATATATCTGTTAGTTCCAGTTGGTCCAAGGCTTCAATTAGATTCACTGTGTCCCTGTTTAGTTTCTGCTTTCCTGAACGATCCATTTCAGAGAGTGGGGTGTTGAAGTCACCCACTATTATTGTGTGAGGTGCGATGTGTGCTTTGACCTTTAGTAAAGTTTCTTTTATGAATGAGGGTGCCCTTGCATTTGGAGCATAGATATTCAGAATTGGGAGTTCTTGATGGTGGATTTTTCCCCTGATCAGTATATAGTGTCCTTCTGTGTCTTTTTTGATGACTTTAGGTTGAAAATCAATTTTATCCGATATTAGGATGGCTACTCCACCTCGTTTCTTGGGGCCATTTGCTTGTAAAATTGTTTTCCAGCCTTTTACTCTGAGGTAGTGTTTGTCTTTGACACTGAGGTGCATTTCCTGCATGCAGCAAAATGCTGGGTCCTGTTTACGTATCCAGTCTGCTAGTCTATGTCTTTTAATTGGGGAATTGAGACCATTGATATTAAGAGAGATTAAGGCATAGTGATTATTGCCATCTGCCTTTCTTGACGCTATCTTTATGTTTGAGTGGTTATCTACTTTTGGGTTTGATTCAAGAAGGTTATTATCTCATTTTTTCCAGGGTGTTGTTTCTCTCCCTGTATTGGAAGTTTCCACCTATTATCCATTGCAGGGCTGGATTTGTGGAAAGATATTGTGAAAATTTGGTTTTATCATGGAATATCTTGGTCTCTCCATCTATGGTGATTGAGAGTTTTGCTGGGTATAGTAGTCTAGGCTGGCATTTGTGCTGTCTTAGTGTCTGCATGAGATCTGCCCAGGATCTTCTGGCTTTCATAGTCTCTGGTGAGAAGTCTGATGTGATTCGGATAGGTCTTCCTTTGTATGTTACTTGGCCCTTTTCTCTTACTGCATTTAGTATTCTTTCTTTGTTTAGAACATTCGGTGTTTTGATTATTATGTGACGGGAGGTATTTCTGTTCTGGTCCAGTCTGTTTGGAGTTCTGTAGGCTTCTTGTATGTTCATCGGCATCTCTCTCTTTAAGTTAGGGAAGTTTTCCTCCATAATTTTGTTGAAGATGTTTACTGGCCCTTTAAGTTGCAAATCTTCACTCTCATCTATACCTATAATCCTTAGGTTTGGTCTTCTCATTGTGTCCTGGATTTCCTGGATGTTTTGGGTTACACGTTTTTTGCATTTTGCATTTTCTTTGACTGTTGAGTCGATGCTTTCTATGGAATCTTTAGCACCTGAGATTCTTTCTTCCATCTCTTGTATTCTATTGTTGATGTTTGCATCTATGACTCCTGATTTCTTCCCAAGGTTTTCTATCTCCAAAGTTGTCTCCCTTTGTGATTTCTTAGTTGTTTCTACTTCCTTTTTTAGTTCCTGGATGGATTTGCTGAGATCCTTCACTTGTTTGTTTGTATTTTCCTGTATTTCTTTAAGGTATTTTTGCATTACCTCTTTCAGGATTTCTTCCTGATTACCCACGTTCTTCTGCATTTCTCTGAGCGATTTTTGTGTTTCCTCCTCATGGGATTCCATCTGTTGATCCATCGTCTCCTGCATTTCTTTAAGCAGTTCTCGTGTTTCCTTTAAAAGGGCATCTAACCGTTGATTCATTTCTTTAAGCAATTTTTGTGTTGCCTCCTTATGGGCATCCATCTGTTGACCCATATTCTTCTGCATTTCTTTATGCCAATTTTGTGATTCCTTTGTGAGTGCATCTACCCGTTGATTCATCTCGTTAAGCGATTTTTGTGTTGTCTCCTTGTGCGCCTCCATCTTTTGATCCATGTTCTCCCGCATTTCTCTAAGCGATTTTTGTGTTTCCTTTGTAAGGGCTTCTAACCGTTGATTCATGGTCTCCTGTAACTCTTTATGAGTTTTATTTGTGTCCTTCTTGTGATCCTCTAATAGGATCATGAGAAGTGATTTTAAATCCAGATCTTGTCTTTCGGGTGTGGTGGGGTATCCAGGACTTGCTGCTGTTGGAGAGTTGGGTTCGGATGGTCCCAAATTACTTTGATTTCTGTTCGTAACATTCCTACTTTTGCCTTTTGCCATCTGGATACCTCTGATGTTAGTTGGTCCTGCTGTCACTAGCTGTTGGTTGGACCTCCTGTGAGCCTGCAAAGCTATTTCTGCCCTCCCCCTGGATTACCAGGATTCTCCTGGCACCAATTTCTGGGGCCTGCCCTGCTCCTGAGTGACTTTGGAGCCCTGAAGTACCTTGCCCCAAGTGATGTTATATTGGGGAGTCCTTGCACATCCAAAGGCTCAGCGTACTGGATTCCTGGAGCGGAGGTTGCCAAAGGGAGGCTGGTAGGCTCCTGCCCTGTGCAGGGGTGTGTGATCTCTCCTAGATTGGGGGGGGAGGGGGCGTCCCTCTGCCAGGTAGAAGTCCCACAGCAGAGCTAGCACACTGGTTACTGCAGATCTGCCCAGCTCTTGGGAGCCACGTACACACAATCCGCCGGAGACCCAAGCGATATTATGCCTGTCTGTCTCAGAGCCTGGCAGTCCCAACTTCCCGGCCACTGGAGCAAAGATGGCGGAGTGCACTCTGCACTCTCTCTGTGGCGCTGGTCACCCTGCAGAGGCGATGGCCTGCAGATCTGGCACCCAGATGACCACAGCGCTGTCCTGTTCTTGGGCGCAGGCGGAAGCCCCAACAGGCCGTGTCCCAAGCTATGTTATATTGGGGAGAGCCTGGGTACCTGTCTCTTCAGTGCAGTCTACCGGAACAGAGGTCGCGGAAGGGAAGCTGGTAGGCTTCCGCCCAGTGTGGGGTCCCCTCTGCCAGGCAGAAGTCCCACAGCAGAGCTGGCGTGCTGGTTACTGCAGATCAGCCCAGCACTTGGGAGCAGCATACACACAAGCCGCCCGAGACCCAATCGATATTATGCCTGTCTGTCTCAGAGCCTGGCTGTCCCAACTTCCAGGCCACTGGAGCCAAGATGGTGGAGTGCACTCTGCACTCTCTCTGTGGCGCTGCTCACCCTGCAGAGGCGATGGCCTCGCTCTTATCAATTGATTTTCTAATATTGAATAATTCCTGAATACCTGGGATGAATGATTTTGGGTGATGGTGTTTATACATAGGGATTTTTTAAAAACCCTATAATGTTTTTGCTTATAAGAAATACTGATCTATGGTAATCAGTACTTATAGTCATGTTGTTTGGGCACATGACTAATGCTGGCCTTTCAAAACAAGGATGGAAATATTTCCTCTGATTCTGTATTGTGAATATGATTATGGAGACAGCATAAAGTCATCTGTAAATGTTGGTTTCTTCAGTGAACTCATATGAGACAGGTGCTTTATGTTTTAGATGGTTATTATTTACTAAGTCAGATTTTAGATGTAGATTTAGGATATATATTTATTTTTCTAAAGATTCATACTCCTATTGCCTCATGAGTTTTCCTTTCTAAGTGAACTGAGGTATTCTTAAGACTTCTGCACATGAAATAGTGTTTTACCATAAGAGCATAAAGTGGAGGTTGTTAGAAATATTTAGTCAAGTATAAGCATGGTCAAACAGATTTCCTCTTTATTACCTGATTCAGGAAGCTATCTTTCAGTGAAATCTTTTGATAGGTTTGGAATTCTTTTCCCCCATTTTAAAGAAATTACTCACTAAAATGGAAGAATTCTCCTTATTCTGGATGCTCAATTTCCCAGTATCCCTTCTAATCCAGTTGCTGGGCTATCTTCTCATGGAGTCCTCTAAGTCAAGAATAGTCAGTTATTTCTTTCAAATTCTCTATTAGATGAATCTTTTGCATTTAGCAATTCTGTTTATAATGACAAAAAAAGATGATTGTGGACCCTGAAAACCTGAATATGAATCCAATACGTAAAACCAATAACATAACTTGGCAATACATTTGCCTTCTTTGGGCATTAGGTTCAAAAGAGAAGACAAAAAGTATCTTCTAATATATTTATATCTGGAATTAAGCAAGATGTTGGTTTAATGATTTTTCTCAGTACCTAGCACATATAAGTAACAATGTTATACAGGGATTCCTACTTTTAAACTCATACAAGTAATTCTTATTTAGCAAACTGAATTTGAAAACGATTAAAGGTAAGGCTTATATCTGACAATTTATGTTAACATAATAATAATGATGATTATAAATAACAGTTTCTTTATATGAAATGTCTCATTCAAATAATTACCAGTCTTGGAATAAGTCTATTGTTATTCTAGTAATCAGGTGAGGAAACTGTGGCTTGGAGGGGTAGACATATTTGCAAGGCTTTTCAGTTAGCAATAGAGCATAAAACTAACAGCTGAACCTGGGCATCATTTTGTGTACTATATACTCAAGGAGATATTCAGCATGTCCTTATGAACTTAATCAAATAATGTAGAGCAGCACAGCATCATTGTCACTGGTGAATGAAACATGGCTGGCTAGTAATGAAGTGGCACTGAGACGCTTGGTACTAACTAGACTAGAATCAGTAGAGATCTCCAGTTGATGATTTGTCATTAAGAAGACCAGCTTGGAGAGAAGCCGATATGCTCATCAGATCTTCTGGATCACAGCAGTAACATGGCAGGGGAATGGTGATATCACAGAGTGACAGTACTGTCATCCAGAGATCATCAGGGAAATCGTTTTGAACATACACATTATATAAGGATGACAATGGATACCAACCAAAGCCTGGTGAAATAAGTTCAAGCTAAAGAAGAACTCTTTTGAGACGGACACCTAAGGAGAAACTACTTAACAAGAGAGTAAGAGAAACAGATAGAAAGGGAGGGAGGATGGAAAGAGGGAAGGGGAGGAGAAAGAAGGACAGGGGAGGAGATGTAAAGGAAGAGGAGAGGGGACAGGAAAGGAGAGGAGAAGAGAGAAGGGGAGGGGAGCAGAGCAGAGGGGAGGGAAGCGGAGGAGAGGAGAGGAGAGAAGAGGATTTATTGGAAGACGGGTTACAGACAAAGATAGCTTCAGAAAGTCCTGGAGGTGCTCAGAGCTCACAGAAGGTACTCTGCTATTTCCTCCTCATCCTCCTATTTGATAAGTCTAAATGTAAAGTTCTTGCAATATATAGCAAGGAGTGAAGAACCAAGGGAAACAAGGAACACAGTAAGGAATTTGGCAGCAACTAAAGATGGAGACAAGAAAGAAACAGAGTGATAAAATAACTTCTCAGGTCATTCTGCTATGTCTGCATATCCTGTCTCCCTTAGCCATTGTCTGAGAGGCTTCCTCTTGCAGATGGGAACTAACACAGAGACCCACAACTGGGAAATGTTCAGAGAATGAAAGTTTGGAACAATCAGTCCTAAATGGGTTGTCCGCACCACATCCCTCTCCTCAGGGCTCAGGGAACTCTGTAGTGTCGGAAGCAGAAAAATTGTAAGAGTCAAAGGAGATGGAGGACACCAAAGAAATGAGGCCTTATAAACACCAACACACACTGAGTCTGTGGCTGCACGCACAGGGCCTACACAGGTTTAAGCCAGATGAGGACTCAACACAGAGAGGGGAAAGTAGCACAACTGGTCCCCACCCCACCCCACCCCCCAAAAACAAAACAAAACAAAAAAACAAGAAGCTCTCTCCAACTGGCATCTGCTTACAAAGGAAAAGTATTCTTATACAATGGAATCTCACCGGGAATACAAACCACACTTAAGGGCAGGGCCCGTGCCCAGCAGAAGATGGCCAACACAAAGCGAACTCTACTTTTTGTAGATGTTTTGCCCTCTATTGCTTTGCTTTAGAGGTTTGTTATTTTACTGGTCTTTTGTTTGTTTGTTATGGTTTTCAATTTTGTGGCTTTTATAATTTTGGAGTTTTGTTTGCTTGATGTGTATTTGTCTGTGTGTGTGTGTGTGTGCGTGCGCGCATGCCTGCGCGCGCTTCTGCGCTTTTTGTGTGTTTGTCTCTGATTTCTAAAGAGATAGAAAGAAGATGTGAAATAAGCTGGGTGGAGGAAGAGCTGGGAGGGGTTGGGGAGGGGAACCTTAATCAGAATATATTATATGAGGAAAATGTATTTTCAATAACAAGTATTAAAACAAAGTATTAAAAGTATTAAAATCTTGTATGAAGGTTTCCTTTTTACATATTTTGTTAAAGTTTTTTTTCAATGTTTGCAAAACTATTTTAAAACTTTAATAGCTATCTGAGCAATGTTTATTAGGCAAATGGATCACTAAAAATATAGTTTGTATTACAATGTACATCTTATTGCTTTCTTCAGGGAATGACATTCCATTGACCTAGTTAGACAGACAGAAACAGCCTTCCAAAGAGATTAAAAAGTTGCAGTATCAAGTACAAATTTGCCTGATGTCCTGATCTAGAGGGAGGACAGAAAGAGGAGTGGGGTAGGAAATGGAAAGCCAATCACATGCTGATTTGCTAGTGTTGTTTTTCAGATTAACTGCACTTCAAATTACAAAATCTCCACTACTTGAAGCTGTCACTTTGTTTGGCACTTTCTGGAGAAGTCTTGTCCTAGCAAAGAGAATGTTGAAAAGCAGGATCCCCCAGGGGGCCACTAAACTTTGATGGAGGTTTGACAGTCCTTGAAATTATATCTCCAAACCTTAGGGAGCCTGCTGCTTTAGTGCAAAAGGACATAACCAGGCAAGTTACAGAGAAACCCTTTCATCAGAGGTGATGGTGTCGTGGTGACTTCAAAGACCAACCCATGGATAGTAGACTCTGAAGTTCTGAAGACAGCAAAAACTTTACTGTATTAGATGGGTCATTCTTGGGCCTGAGCTGAAATGTGATAATGCTAGTGGGTTCTTTGTTTTCCATTTGTACAACTTTGAGTGGATTTCTAGTAAATTAAGGACATTAATGAGTATCATTAAATTTAAAAGAAACATGGTAATGTACATTTACAATGTAGTATTGCTGTGTCTTCTAGTAGTCAGCGTTTTCTAATGTAAAATGCCATTATTCACAGTGCTGCCCTTCCTGAAGTGCAAGTCTTAGAGGAACAACAAGCCTGTGAAGCTCAATGTGCCTCTCTTAGTGTCATACTCTCCATAAAGAGCACAAAGTGCATTCTCACAGGGTCATTCCAATAAAAACACTTCCCAGTTGAAAATGGTAAAGGTAAATGTAATAAAATATACATAGTTAATTCTTGGTAAACATATAAATGTATTTTTAAAATCTTAGAACTTAGTATTCAATAATTTTTAAGTAGTCTTACTTATGTATATGTGATATGTGTGTCTCTCTGTATATGTATATGTTCTTAAACACTGAGCCATTTCTCCAGCCTGAATTCAATATTTTTTGAGATATAAACTAACTACATATCCCAGGCTTGCCTTAAATTCATGATTTTTCTTCCTTTGCCTCTGGAACATTGATATTGCAGGAGTATATGACTACACCTAATCTCAAAGAATATTGGAAAATATTCCTAGTAAATTTAAAAGTTACTCAAGGAAGAATTTGAAGCATTTCAGATACCTGAAAATGCATTATAAGCAAACTAAACAGTTCAATAAATAGAAAATATGTCTTGTTATACTAAAATATTAGCAATGAAATTAATTGTCCCTTCAATACAAGTATGCAGACTTTATGAAAATGATATCAGAGATCTTTAAACATACAACTTGATAACTATTGATGCGTATTAGAGGAACAATAAGAATCTCTTTGATTATGACATGATATGGACATAACAGTGAGCTGCAGCCAACATCTGTGTATATCTCCACTATTCTCTTGGCAGTGGGAGTCAAGGGCCCATGTCTGCTAAGTAGTTCACTGGGTATATGTATATGGACATTTGCTATAAATAAATAATTGCCAGATGGATACTGGAAAACAATCTCAAATACAGAATATTGTCATTGGCAATGGAAACAAAATAAATCGAAGCCTTTCCAGCAGCAAACACTAGTAGGAAGACTTCTCTCCAAAGGCTGTAATGCTTCTGAAACTGGACCGAGGTCCACATAACTAGAACAACAAGAAAAATAAAATGACATAATGTACCTGTCCCACATACTAGACATGCTGCTCCTAATTTAGGAGTGTGGTGTTCCTGCTAAATTTTGGGGACATACTTATGAATTGTATTCTACATTTGTCTCTCAAGAAAACACTGTTTTTATCCTAAACATATAACTCTCTTTTCCGCACTTCACAAAAAGGTAGAGCAGACAGAATATCAACATTTACACAGTGAGAGCTTGTAAGTTCTTAACTAGGACTTGCTACTGTTTTAGTGAAATGAAAGCAGTGTGAGAGACACTGTATTCTCTAATTCTTTCTAAAGTTTTCGAAGGCTTTGGAGTCTCTAAGGAGATGACCTGAAATATAATGCAAAGGAACAAACAGTCTGAGACAGAAAATAACAAGATGAAATTGTAGGCAATTAATTTAAGGACAAATCTAAGAAATAACATTTCCAAAGATTCCAATGCAGTAGGAATGCGGAACAGAGAAATCTCTTGGCTAGAGAGACCTGAGGTGAGTGAGTAATGCCAGATGCAAAGAGGAGCTGCAGAAAGTCAAATGAAGAAGAGTCCTGTGGCTTTTGGTAGGAACTTCATTGCATTCTAGATGACAAGGAAAACCATTGAAGGAGTTTATATAGAGGAACAACCTGATCACATTTATATTTCAACATCACTTTGAAGCTCTTGTGAGAGTTGACGGGGCTGGGAAATCAGGGAAGAAGCTGTGATTGACAGTTATCTCAAGGAGAGAAACACCTTTGCCTCAGAGGAGTTTCTCCCACTTAAGCTCCTGTCATCTACCTACTATAAGTTGTCCAGCATGCAAGGGCCAATGAAAACTTCCTAGAATGGTGACATCTCCATGTTTAAATTTCTTTTGGATAAAGTCAGTCATTGGCTTCATGCAGAATATGAGGATATGCCTATAACCTACCTGCTAACAGGCCATACACAATCAAGGTCTATATACTTTGAGTCTCAGTCCAAGACATATTAAATTATATCTTGAGAAGAAAGAGAAAGTATGAAATTTTCTATCTAGTAATAGTTTACACAAAGTTTTAAAAATAAAAATGTGCTGTAAGTCATCTGTTACATGATTTTCCTGACATATTTTAATATTATTTTCATAACATTGTAAGAACAATTGAAGCTTAAAAATCATTCTTGAAAACCAAGCCTTCAGTAGTTCACACATATGCAAAACAAAATGGTGTTATTCTAATTTTTCAATTATATATCAAGGAGGTTTATAAACATATATGCATTTATATTATTAGAAACTGTATATATTATATTTAAGGTATTTAAAACATATGTATTGAAAAATAAAGAAGCTACAAATTTTGAAATTCTCATAGAAGAATTAAAAAATGAAAAGAGATACATTGTCCATAAACATTTCATAACTTATTTTTATTTGGTCTTAGTGAGTTCATAAACATGTGTGCTATGTTTTTCTATATGGATCTGAACATCCTATGTTGTGGTAAAATGCTTCTTCCATTTTCAAATTCCCATGGTTGTTAGAATTCAAATTTATTCTTTTCTGTGATACAGTGAATTCAGACTAAAGCATCATTTAATTGATGTCAAAACACTGAAAGATAAAATGCCAGATAATTCCCAGACAGATTGGAAGGACAATGAGTTACTTGGGTGGCTAGTTTCCACTTTTATATTTCTGTCTCTCTTAAAAGCCATTTCTAGTCTTGTGTCCAGTTTTCAACCAAAGCATGTAAAGCAGAAACTCATTCAATCTTTGATTAGTGTTTGGAGACATTAAGTGTACCCAACGTGAAACCATATTATACTTTTCTTGTCATGACTTTTCTCTAAAAGTAATTAAAATTCTTACGGATGTTTTAGATTTAATCTGCATTATCATAACAAAAAGTACTTCTAAATTTCACCAGTATTTCTATAAGTAGTTCTTAGGCTATATAATATATATACATATATATATTATATAGCAATTTGCATACATATGTATATACATATATAGCAGTATACATGTTTTTGTGTACAGTATGCATATAAATGTATATATGTGTGCAGTTATATATACACATATATATTGCATAGTGAGTGTACTGACTGGTTTCCTGTGTCAACTTGACACAAGCTGGAGTTATCACAGAGAAAGGAGCCTCCCTTGAGGAAATGCCTCCATGAGATCCATCTATAAGGCATTTTCTCAATTAGTGATTGAGGGTGGGTGAGCCCATTATGGGTGGTATTATCCCTGGGCTGGTAGTTCTGGATCCTATAAGAAAGCAAGTTGAGAAAGCAAGGGGAAGCAATCCAGTAAGCAGCACCCCTCTATGGCTTCTGTATCAGCTCCTGCCTTCAAGTTCTTGCTCTGTGTAAGTTCCTGTCCTGACTTCCTTTGGTGATGAACAGCAATGTGAAAGTGTAAGCTGAATAAACTGTTTTCTCCCCAACTTGCTTCTTGGTCATAATGTTGTGTGCAGGAATAGAAATCCCAACTAAGACAATGATATACATACATATATGTGCATATGTGTATATACACATACATACATATATATTACATAGTGATATAATTGTGATATATGTATATGTGATACATATGTCACATAGCTCAATGTGATAAAGAGTGAAATAGCAAAAGAATGAAATTTATGGTTTTGAATCTTAAGAATAAATACAGTCATTGTATTCATACTCATGTATTTAAAACAGTGTAGAGCTTGAGCTTTAACATTATACTTGTTTGGCCATATTCATAGCAGAATTGAATAAAATAGCAGAGAAATAGATACAACACAATATACATAATAAATATGTATGTAACATGTAGAAAAAATATATACATTCACAGTAGAACACTATTAAGGGATACTATCACAGGCTAAAATACAGGTGAACCTTGAGAACATTGTTCTCTGAAAAATAAGCCAGCCATAAAAGACAAATTAGACAAAGTTTTCATTTATAGTTTCCTTTTTTTCCTTCTCACCTCTTTTTTATTTGATTTTTTTTCTTATTTTTTTATTTTTTACATTCTAAGTTTTTTTATTTACATTCAAAATCATTTCCCCTTTCCCGTTTCCTCCCTCCCCGAAAGTCCCATAAGCCCCCTTCCCTCCCTCTTTTCCCCATTCAAACCCCTCTCTCTTCTCTGTCTTGGCATTCCCCTACATCCAGTCTTTCCAGGACCAGGGGTCTCTCCTTCCATCTTCTTAGAAATCTATTGATATGCGGATTGTGTCTAGGGTATTCCAAGATTCTGGGTCAATATCCCCTTATCAGTGACTGCATACCATGTGTGTTCTTTTGTGATTGGGTTACCTCACTAAGGATGATATTTTCAAGATCTGACCATTTGCCTAGGAATTTCGTGAATTCATTGATTTTAATTGCAGAGTAGTATTCCATTGTGTAAATATACCACATCTTCTGAATCCATTCCTCTGTTGAGGGACAGCTGGGTTCTTTCCAGCTTCTGGCTATTATAAATAAGGCTGCTATGAACATAGTGGAGCATGTGTCCTTATTGCATGCAGGTAAAGCATCTGGGTATATGCCCAGGAGTGGTATAGCCGGATCCTCCAGGAGTGTCATGCCCAGTTTTCTGAGGAACCGCCAGACTGCTTTCCAGAGTGGTTGTACCAGCTTGCAATCCCACCAGCAGTGGAGGAGTGTTCCTCTTTCTCCAAATCCTCGCCAACAACTGCTGTCTCCTGTGTTTTAGTTTCCTTTTTAATCTTTTAATATGGAATGATTTTAGCAATATGGAAAGCCTTTAGTTTTTATTTAGACTGATATATTGGCAAGTGTAGTGGCATCAGAAATAAAAGTTGTAGTTTAGTTTTAACAGATGTCTTGTGGCTGCAAATCTTACTTCCTTGAGTAGAACTTTCTTACTTTCTTCCTTGAGTAGAAGTAGAATTCTCAATTCCTGTAAAAATGTTTCTTTATAGCCCCATTTCAATAAGATGAGATAAAGATAATAGTGTTTATTTGTGTTCAACTCTTATGCCATAGATTAATTACTTTATAAAATAAAACAATTCAATTCATAGCAAAACATTTTGACTATATTAATTTTGAACAGAATTTTAAAATGTGTTTATATCCTCAGGAACAGCACCATAAATAGAAGTTTTTTAAACACAGTATTCACATTCTTTCCTTTTTCCTTGCCCATCGCACTTAACCTATTCACTCCATCATTCTATCACCATCTTTTGACAGTCTCCAGCAATATTTCTTCCTTCCTTTTCATCACCATCCTTATTTGTACATTCCTCCAAGAAAAAAGAAAACAACTCTCTCCTCTCAAACACAAATAACTTAAGAAATTCCTAAGCATACACAAAGCATGTACCAATCCTACACACCCTCCCCAGTGTCTTGGAATCCATGACGTTTCAAGTTGAATATAGAAAAAAAAGTCTGTTACAATCTATTTCAGAATATGTATCTGCTCGGCGTGCGATTTATCATGTTTTTAAGTAAATATGATATTACTTTCAATCAATGAAGAAAAAGTGAAGTGTTAAAGGATGGTCCATTCAAGTCCTTAGAGGTCAACAAAACATTTTCTCAAAGAGGTAGTAAAAAGAAGGCTTAAATGAGGACACAGTCTAATATAGCTGTTAGAATTTACAAAAGCCAAATTTGGTTTGCGTGTTTAACGATGCTCCAGTATTTCATGTTTTATACATGGTACTTGGCTATGTTCAATGTACTTTTAAGAAATCATAATATTAACCATGTTTCCACTTAGGTGCATGTGCTATGTCTCTGGGGAATGCTAGTCCAATGTTCTATCACTGAGCTATATTCTTCAACCCCTTGGTAGTTTGAGACAGCATCTTTCTATATAGACAACCTTGGGCTTGAACTCACTATGTAGCACATGAGGTACTAAAACTCATGATTTTTCTGCCTCTGCTTATTGAGTACTTAGATCACAGGTATAAGCCACTATGCTTGCTCGATTTCTGACTTTTAAACAATACGTGTTTACCTGTACGTGAAGTCAAATATCTGCATTTGACCTTAAAAAATACAATAAACAAAAATTATTCAAGAGATTCAACTTATTAAAATTTCTACAAAGCTTGTGATCAAGTATACTATTTTAGAAATTTTATATTGGAACTTAATTTATGTAATTAGGATTTAATCTTGAGCATATATTAATACATGTAGACCTACTGCAGACCAAAAAGGCCTTTTGGACATCCTTTTGCCCTGAGAAAAAATGAGGGCAAGTGTTACAGCCACATCTAATTCAGTCCCTAAGCTGCTATGTCAAAGCAGTCTTGCTAATTTTTACTTTGAGTTGCTTGATCCATAGAAATGATTTTATTTCAAGGACATCCTTTTGCCCTGAGAAAAAATGAGGGCAAGTATTACAGCCACATCTAATTCAGTCCCTAAGCTGCTATGTCAAAGCAGTCTTGCTAATTTTTACTTTGAGTTGCTTGATCCATAGAAATGATTTTATTTCAAAGATGAGCACAATATATTTAATGACTAAAATGGTTTCTATCAGATTTTATAATCAAATTCTACCCAATTCAAGCAATACTTAGAAGTAAATTAGTGATGACTCATTATATATAATTAGACAGAGGAATTCTTCAGAGGCAATGTGAGAAAATTTTATAATATACCTGTTACTCTATTATAAGATTAGATAGAGAACATTTGCATACATTCATAAAGCAAAGAATGAATTAAATAATTGTATGAATAAATTTGAACAATTATCTTTAATATTATCTTTCTGTTTTAGGATTTTTAGTATTATTTTGTGTGCTTGATGTATATTTGTGGGCGTGCACATACCACCACAACATGCATGTGTAGGTCAGAGGCCAAGTTTGTGGAGTGACTTTGCTACTCGAACTTTTACAAGAGTTGTGGGAATAGTTCAAATCCCCTGGAGTACATAGAAAGTACTTTACCTCCTGCACCATTATGTGGGCTCCCATTCTGTTTAAATGGAAGGCTAAGCATACTATTAAAATTTCAAGAAAAGCTTCATGATGCCTGCTGATTCCTGCACAATATCTAAGTACACCATCATTTAGAAGTTCTTTGCACGATATTAAGTACTGACTCACCATCAGTGTAAAAATTCAGAGTAAAACAGAGGTGAAGGACAAGTTTTGGCATTTTTGAAACTAGTCTTCACAAAATACAGCAACAGTTTTCCTTTCAGGTTTTGTTTTGTAAGATTTGGTGCTCACTTATATCTAAATATCCCTGATAATGCTAAGGAATAAGAAAACTATAAGAGAGGAAATATATTTTTATTCAAACCAATTGATTACTTTATGTGTATAAATGTTTCTCTGTATGTGCATTTCTCATGCCTTCAGAAGGATAGGACTGTTTTATTATTGTGTTTTTACTATTTGAAACAATTTTACAATTTTCAAATTTAAATATTTTGATCATATTCTTCCCCTCAAGTCTTTCCAGATCCTCTCCCTTCCCTACCCACTCAACTTTAAGATCTTTCTTTAAAAAGAAAAGCAATGTAACAACAAAATCCCCCCAAAATAATCAAGAAAAAGATAAAACACTACCCACAAAGAAAGAAAAACCCACTAAACTGTAACTAAAAGAAAGCACACACACACACACACACACACACACGCACACACATGCATGCACACGCACACACACACACCAAAACAAGAACAAAACAATAAAACTCGTCCATTATATGTTGAGAAGACATCTATCTTTTGAGAGTCTGCATAATGTCTCCAATTAGGTAAACTATCTCTTTGCATTTCTATTCTTTAAAACTTATTCTACAGTCACTTAGATAATTGTTATCAAAATAGACTTCTTGATTGATTTATCTGAAAGAGTGGTTCTTATCTTCTTTTGGAAACATGGTACTTCATATTTTAACTCCTCTTGGGACTTTAATTGTCAGCAATTCATCATTAAATCATCTGCCAAGGACACAGCACATGCACACACACACACACACACACACACACACACACACAGAGAGAGAGAGAGAGAGAGAGAGAGAGAGAGAGAGAGAGAGAGAGAGAACAAGAAATTGGAATTCCAAGAGGATTAAGCATGTTAATTAATCATTCACTCTGCTCCTAAATGACAACACAGAGAGGAGGTGTGGTTTCAAAACTAATCTGAGGTTCTTCATATTAGAATGTTTACTTCTTTATGGGGGAGGAAACAAAAATACCATAAGATATATCACCATTTTTCTATGAAACAGTCTCACTCACCGCCCTATTTAGATAGCACACTGGGAGCTGAAAATGCTAACACTTGATTTCAAAATTCAGAAGAAATTCCCCATATGAAAGAGTTTTTGCATAATGTAAGACTGTTGGTTTTATTGTTTGTTTTATTATTATTATTCTTGACGGTGACTTGACAACCATCAACATATCAATTTTTACTGTTTCTCTAATTCAATTTCAGGCTTAGACTTATAAATCATTTTCTCTGTGTGTTTCCAAAAGAAAGGCACATTTCTGTATAGACTCCAGGAGATATTTGTCACAGGCTCATGAAAAGAGAATATCCATTTCCTTGCTGCAAAATTAAGTTGAGAAGTAAAAGATTAGATTTAATCGAGTGGGTAAATTTAACCTTGGCTTAAATGGAATTGTGTTCTGAACATTGCATCTTCTCTTAGTGTTTGGTGTGATGGCCACCCATCTCTCATGCTGGGTGGGTTGCATTCCAGGGCTGATGTATTCAAGATTTGAGTTTCATTTAAATGTCAACGGTTGGGATGTTGGTTTTTCAATGTTTCTGTCTTGAAGACCCAACAAATCTATAGCCAATGAAAACTCTTACTTTTAGTTTTGTGCCCAAAATACATCATCATGTAACATTAAAAGATCAGACTATTTTATTGCAATATCAGATGAACTAAGTTTGTTACCTCCCAGCAGATTAATCTCCAAGGCTGTACCAATTTATTTCACATGCACATCAGTCACCAGACTACAGCATAATTTATTGTAATTAAGCACTTCTGTGTTGGGAACCCAAATGAGATTGTCCATTATCAATGCTGTTAATAGTTTTCTGAACAGTTGCCAGGTCATCCACCCCTCCCACCCTTCAATAATAAAATAATTTTGACTAAGGGCCTATGTTTCAACATTTTTAATAAAAACAAAATAGAAAAACCATCAGTAAGTGAGCAATAAAGTTTCTTCTCTGTTTCTTCTTTGCCAAGACTAACAGAGAAGAAAATGTCCATCTGGCAACTTGCCAAAAAAGGAGGAAATTGAATGGTCTCAGTTTTTATTCTTTGACTAGTAGCATTGTGTACAGAGCACACTTGGTTCTCGGACTCATTTTGACAGAGCTGAAACATAGATAAGAAGTTTGAAGACTCCATTCTGCAATTTATAGGACTTGATTCTGCTGACAATTTTTTAGTACCACATAACAAATCAATGTGAGTTGCAAAACAATGTCGTGTCTGCCACTGACATAAGCCATATGTGTGCTGCCATACTCCTATGCCAGTCACAGCTATAAATTTTGGTCACTTGCAGGAGATTCCTTATTCTTATGGGGCTCAGAATTATCCACACTGTTATCATCATCCTGATGAATGCCTCTCTAGATTGCTGCCTGGGAATGAGCTGAAAGGATTGTCACAGGACAGGAAGATGGAGTTGTTCTCAAATTAGTTTCCTAGATAATTCCTTCAGAATGATAGTGAAATTGTCTCTTTAGACACAGAATCTGCTATATTAAAATCATTAACACTCCCTTCACAGACACTATGAATGTAATCTAAGGCACACAAGTACCAAGGACAGACAATGTTTGATCCAGACATCAGAGCAAGCAATTACAAGGAACACCTGATATAGAGTGAGTGCATGTTATCCATCACTCTACAGATGGCAAGATGTGTTTTTGTTACATTTTTAAGTGAACTTACTCCAAATGTCTTACTTACAAGAAGCTGAAATTTTTGTCCTTGTAGCTGAAAACAGCTGAGAGGACACATGTGGTTAATAAATGAAATGGCAACTTCGTGTGGAAGATGGATATTAGCTTTCAGTTTTTCTCTCTTCATACTGCATTCAGAACAGTATCAATCTGGCCACACCTAAGTTTTAAACATAAAAGACTGTCATCAGATTTAGCTATTTACTCTATGTTTTTTGCTTGCATATACTTAGAATAAACACCAAAGAATCCATGTGATGGTTCATACTTACTGTCAATGTGATGAGACCTACAGTTATCTGGGAGACAGACAAGTCCCCTGGGCTTTCTAGTGAAAGATTATCTAGATTAGGTTAGCAGAAGTGGGACTCATTCCATGGGAACTACACAAAGCAGGAAAGTGAGTTAAGCACTAGTCTCTCTCTCTCTCTCTCTTTCTCTCTCTCTCTCTCTCTCCTCTCTCCCCCCCACTCCTCCCCCTCCCCTCCCCCTCCCTCTCTCTCCCACTCCCTCCCCTTCCCCCTCCCCTCTCCCTCCCTCTCTCTCCCACTCCCTCCCTTTCGCCCTCCCCTCCCCCTCCCTCTCTCTCCCCCTCCCTCCTCTCCCACTCCCTCCCCCTCCCCTTCCCCCTCCCCTATCCCTCCCTCTCTCTCCCAATCCCTCCTCTCCCACCCCCTCCCCCTCCCCTTCCCCCTCCCCTCCCCTCTCTCTCTCCCACTCCCTCCCCCTCCCCTTCCCCCTCCCCTCTCTCCCCCCACTCCCTCCCCCTCCCCTTCCCCCTCCCCTCTCTCCCCCCACTCCCTCCCCCTCCCTTTCCCCCTCCCCTTCTTCTCCCTCTCTCTCCCCCTCCCTCCTCTTCCACCCCCTCCCCCTCCTCTTCCCCCTTCCCTCCCCCTCTCTCTCCTTCCCCTCCCCCTCTCTCTCCTTCCCCTCCCCCTCCCTCTCCATCCCCTTCCCCCTCCCCCTCATCTCCACTCCCCCTCCCCCTTCCCCTTTCCCTTCTTCTTCTCCCGCTCCCCCCTCCCTCTCTTGCTCTCTCCTTCTCTCCCTCTCTCTCCAGTCTATGGATACAATGTGATCCACCATCTCAGCACCTGCCTCCAGCCATGACTCTGCATCATCCTCAAATTGTACAAAAATTAACTCTTCCTTCCTGGAGAGGTACTTTGGCAGATCAGTGAGAAAAGCCGAGAGGGGTTTTTAAACACCACTGCTTGCAGTAAAACACCACCACAGCTCATTATTGAACCTTATTTGTCATTCTGTGGAGACATATTTTTCTAACAAAATAATATTAGAACATCAAACATGTTCACAAAGTATTCAAGGTCTCATATGCTCAAAAGTCACATTTAAAGCGATTTTAGTCTCTCTGATTTCTCTTCTGCTAAGTGTGTAATTTTAATGGAAAGTGCCCCTTCCTTTACAATTGTAAGAAAGCCATTCAGCTTGGCCCATTCACTTTACAATTCAGTTAAGTGCATCCTCTGTGGTAACCATACAGTAACTATTTTTAATTGCTTTTCATAAATTATTTTATTCTAGAGTCTAAAGACACTACTTTCATACACATATCCAATTAGGCTTTAAAACCATATCCTTCCTTCCTTTCTTCCTTCCTTCCTTCCTTCCTTCCTTTCTCCTTTCTCTCTCTTTCTTTCTTTCTTTCTTTCTTTCTTTCTTTCTTTCTTTCTTTCTTTCTTTCTTTCTTTCTTTCTTTCTTTCTTCTTTGTTTGCCAGTTATGTTTGGTTCTATGCTAGGTCTCTGGGTCATCTGACCTCTGGTTTTCTGGTCCTCCAAGCAGTATTAGGGGTGTGCTCCCTCTCATGTAATGGGTGTTAAGATGAACCAGTCAATTATTAGCTAATTCAATGATTTCTGTGCCACCTTTACCCAAGAGTGTGAAAGCAAAATGTTAATAATAATAATGATAATAATAACAGTAATAGTAATAATAATAATAATAAAGTTAAGGCTGCCAAGGTGGTTTAGTAGTCAAGTTTCTTGAATGTGATTTCTGCAAAATTATCTAACCATGTTTGAAGACTAGGAAGATGATACAATCCCAAAACAGCATCCAGCGCCTGGAGACCTGCTGCAGAGCTAGACAAAGGGAGCTGGTGGCTTGTGAATGTAGTTTATCCTGAAATGTTGTTCCGTAAGCTGGCCAATTAAGGAGAGGCCGGCAAAACAAACGCTGAGTGAATGAAGTGTGTATTAATACTGTTCATCTTCTCTCTCCTTCCTCTCCCTCTTTTCCCCTCTTTCTTTAGCTCCCTCTCAGTTTTAATTGTTTTTATTTTTTTATTTTTTGACTTCCAAGGGGAAGGGGGATGTGCACTTAACCTCTAGGATACTCACAGGAAAGGACTTTCTGAAGCTGTTGGCATTCAAGACCCCAGATTCTCCCCTGACCTTCAGTCTGATTGACTAAACAGACCAGCTGACAGTGATTGATGAAGAGCACTGTCCAGTGCCTTTCTGTGTCACTGAGTTTTAACCTATCTTCCACACAAAAGAGATGGAGAGGTTCGAGCAACTGATCTCCTTTCCATGTAGCTGTAGCTCTGAGTCTTAGCTCGATGCTCAGTCGCTCCCAAGTTCTCAACACGCACATGCCCACCAATGCACACCTGTGCCAAGCTCTGAGCCTAGTCTTCACTGCCTTGCTTGCATGGACTGAGGACAGTGTTCAGGCAGTCAGGACTCAGACTCTAATTCAATTGAATTGAGGTACTAAAACATTTGGACGGAGCAGAACTATCCTCCCCCCACCCCCAGAAACATTTTGCCAGCCATGTATGGCAAATATGGCATAACTAAAGTCACATTTTTATTGTAATTCACTCTAATTGTGTATAACTGTGAAAAAAAGTGTACATGTTTGTCTGAAGTCTTGTTTGCTGGAAATACATTTTTCTTTATGGGGGCTTGAATAGATAGATGGTGTAACTCTTGTGTAAGCAGGACTCTATTGAAATTACATAATAGTTAAATGATACAGCATTTTATTTTATATTTGAAATCCATGTTACCAAATACTCATGACTTGTAGATAAAACTTGAACAGTTACTGCAATATCATCCTGTTTTAGATTATTTTCACTTCAAAGGGTAAGCATTTTAAAATAGAAAGTGGCTAATTAGAAGCAAAAATAAGTAAGTTCCTTTCTCCGTTCACAGCTTTAATTTCAAGATACCAAGGCCTACCTGCGATATGTCACCATTCCACCCCAGGATATAAGGACAACTCTCAGTACCTCAAAAATTGAAATTTAGAGTTGATTCGCTCAAATCCAGAAAACACATCTAGCTTCTCTGAAAATGCTTATTATTTTACAAGTTCAGTAAACTGAATAATAATCATTAAGATTTAAAACTTATAAGCTTAACATATGGGAAACATTGATTTTGAAAATAGACATAAAACAAAATCATAAAATGAATGTAGCAGGAAACCAGGACGAACCTATACAGGTACAAATACCAGCTGATCTTGAGCAATGACAGCCAACAACAGTGGGAGGGGAGTCATCGAAGCTGACAACCCCTCTCCCGTGAGGGAGACAGGGGTGGGCGCATGCTCTCTGAATGAAGCAACTGTGTTTTCACACTGACACTGGAGGATGGTGAGATCTGTTGCTCTCAGGATCCCTCCAAGGAAATCATAAAGTCCTACTGTAAAGAAGCCACCCAGGAGGCTCAGTAAAGTGGCTCTGGTTCTCCAGCCTTCTTTCTTCTCCCCATTCTACCCCATGCTGGGTGTATATCATTATGGAACAGACTCATGGGAAATTTCCCTTTGCACTTCTTCCCTCAGAGGTCTAAGAGTGGGTCAGTTTTCAAGTTAAAAAAAATGCTTTTAGTAAAATTGGGGGATAAATGGCCACCAAAACGTGGACCAAGCACATGCTGCAGTTGGTAATTGTTGCCTGTGGAGTCGCATGGTGAACAGAATGGTTAGTTACAGCTGTAATGCAGCTACCTACCCCAGATGTTATGAGATCTGTATGTCTGTTGTGGACTTGAATGTTCACCAGAATAAAATAGAGTATTTCCCTCACTGGGGCCACTTGTAAGAAACAGTATTTAACAATCCTCTAGCAGCCATTTTTGTTTTATCTAAAGTTTTAACTTATTACTAACATAGTTACTAAGCACAGATACTGAAAGTCATTAAAATATCTTTAATAAAATAAAGCTATGTCCTCAAAGCTCTTGGCAGCCTTTGAAAACAGAAGAGGGAATTTTGTTCATTTTGATGTTTTTATGAAACTAGAAATTTAATTAACTCTATGGAAATATGAACACATTTTACATTAGATGTGGGCCTTATGTAGGTCAGTATATCAAAGATAATGTATAAGATCCAAATGATTTGGATCCATTTTCTTTGAATCAGACACACCTAGAATTCGAATTCCAAAGGGACTGAGGAGAAGGAACCTTATTTCTTTTCCTCACTTCCTATCCCTAGACAAAAGTCCGAAAGAGTGTCAGTCTCAAAGTATTTACGAAAACAAAACTGTGTTCCACACACCCATCAGCAGCATTTCACACAAGGATAACACAAGGGGACTCAAAATATGTATGCCTTCCCTGATATTAAATTATGCTACTATTCTGCTGATCTCTGCAAATTTTAATAACATGCAGCTGTGCATGTATAACTGCGACCCAAACACAACTCCTTAGCCTTATCTCATTATCAGAGAGCAGATGCTTATTATTGACACAATGTACTCTTCACAACACACACCCACACCACACACACAGACATACACACACCATATATACACACACACACCACACACACATACACACACACCACATACACCACACACACACACACACACACACACACACACACACCACATACACCACACACACACACACACACACACACACTATCTTAATATAAACAATAAAAGAATCTTGCATCACAATTCCTCTATTGCTGTTTTCCTCTCTAAGAATGGTCCTCAGAATACCTACCTGTGCGCCATCCCTCCAGCCTCTTCTCGTTCTCTACTCTAGCACCTCCAGGCATGAGCTCATCATCATGTCTTAGGGAAAAGGGCTTCCTCTGCCATTAGCATCTCATATCTGGTAGCATTTTGGCCCAATCATATTCTCTCTTTTCTAGAAACCCCTCCTTCTCTGAGGTGTCACTGTTTCTTTTCCTCCTACTTCAGACTCATATGGTAATACCTCACTGTGAAAGATTCCCATCTTGCATCTAATGAAAAGGCCTACCCAGACAAATATCTCCCCTCTATCTCATTTATGTGAGCTTACTACTCTAGTTCTTTTGCTCATTCTTAAACTGGATGAATTGATTTCAGTCTTAGGGGATTATGGATGGTTCCCCTATCTGCTCAGAATATTATTCTTAAAAACAACCCTGACATTAGCAACAGTAAATGTGTCTTTACTGAAATGCAATTACTATGTGAAGGTTTGTTTTGTGACTTATTTTGTTTAGCCATTTTATTCATGGTCATTGCTAAGTTTTGAACATTCTATGGGGCACTTTATTAACAATTATTGCAATATGCTCATGCTTCTTTTGTCTGTTTGCATCACTGGAGTGCAAAACTTCAAAGTCCTTAGCTCTGCCTCATTCATTAACTATAGTGTTGCCTAGAACTTGGTGTACCATTTCATAGTTCTCAGCTAGTATTCTTGAAAAACCACATTTATGATGTATCATCTGTCTAGTCCATCATTTGATTTATATGTTCAATATAAATGCTTTGCCATCCACACCATACCATGATAATGTTCTAAACAACGTATGTAGGTAGACACATGCTGGTATACACATATGTATATAAATAATGGAGACAATTCAGCATTGTAACTCACACAGAATTTAGAAGCTATAAATACACAATTTAATTGCAGTACAAATGCTTATTATAAGTTTCAAAGATCCATTTTTAAAGTTTTTTCAGTCACCAACCATATTCTGAGCATATTTGAATAGTCTACAGTAAAGAAAAGAGTCAAAAATAAAAAGAAACAAAAATATAAAGACTAAGTGTTACATATGCTGGGGCAGGAGGGGCACTGCAAAGTTAGCACTGCATGTGCCAGGGCAGAAGGGGTACTGCAAGGTTTACACTGCATGTGTTGGGGCAGAAGGGTCACTGCAAGGTTTAAAGTTTGGGATCAGTCTAAGCAACACAGGGAAGCTATTAAAAAAAACTGTCAAAAATAGACAGCAGTGTTCCACACAGATCTAAAACTTATGAAAGGCACAGGTCAAAGTTGACTTAAGAGAACTGAAAATAGATAGATAAGAAGGAGAGTTTAATGCATCTATGTAAGGGGGGCAGTAAAAGTGAACTGACTGACATTTCTAAGTGAAAGCACCTGAGAAACTACAGGCTGTGGAATATCCTGTATAAATGCACGTTCGCCTCAGTCACTCCCTAGAGGAGGAAGATATTTTTGTTCTGAACACTTATTATGCTGCAGAGACATAGACTCCAGAAAATTTATTTCAGGCATAAGAGGAAAAAGCCAATACTAAGAAAAATATGTTCCAGACTATGACTATCAGATCAAATCATAATTTTATGAAATACAATGTGGGAGCATCCTGCACTGCTTCCTATCCTAAAGAAATCCTAAGAGCAAACTAGTTAAACGTTCGCATGGAATTATTACCCTGTTGTGAGTCTGCAATGGTAGATGTCACAGAATTGTCAAATGATATTAGCTTCAGATTTTGAGCTTTTGCATTGTTACTTGTTTTAAAAATCACTCCTTCAGAATGTTTGACATTAGCTTTGAAGCCTTTTTTCCCCCTTTGAGAAAAGTATTTGAGATCTTAGAAAAACCATACAGCTTATTGTCTATGACTAGTTTTAAACAAGGAATGTTTTTGGTTGCTTATTTAAGTACTGAATAATAATGAGTTTGAAATTTTGCTACCTTCTTAATAGTCACTGAAGACCTTTAAAATTACATAGGAAACCATGAAGACAAAATATTGCTCCAGAATCAACTATAATATTTGGCAAACATCATATGTTTTCTTTTTAAATACATGCATAAATTAAGTATCGATTTAGCAAGCTCAAAGTAAGTGTTTGGCTTGGGCTTGGTGCTTATCAACTCACTAATACACTCATAAGTTCATGTCAGGCAGCTATGATCTCTATAATCTTTATGTTCTCTCATAGCAAACTCAAATTTATTATCTAGAGCAACAAAATAAAAAATAGAGCAACAGTACCTCCTTTGCAATGAAAAGGAATAAGTAGCAGTGGTCAAAAGAGACACAGAGAATAGGCTCAGAAGCAGAGCACTTACAAATCCACATTTATTAGCCTGGTTCATATCCTTCTTGATTCTCTCTGTCTCTCTCCTTCCCTGTGTGTGTCTCTGTCTCTGTCTCTCCTCTCTGTCTCTCCTCTCTGTCTCTCTTCTCTCTCTCTCTCTCTCTCTCTCTCTCTGTTTGCGTGTGTGTGCCTTTATCTCTGTCTCCCTGCTTCCCTCTCCCTCTCCTTTCCCGCCCCCACTCTCTCCAAGAGGAAATTCTTGTTTACATGGACAATATCCTTGGGACCATGGGGGAGTGGGAGCTGCACTCTATGGAAAGAGTTGCAATCATATGTGGGAAAAAGTTCACTTAATATGACCTGAGAGGGCTGTACATCTCCCAACCCAAATTCCTCTTAAGAGATCTGTCATTCTCAGTCCAATGAACTCAAACAGGAACCTCCTGTGAGCATCAGCGACTTACAATCTCCTCAGCTAATAAACTAGTACAGCTGACCATACAATGTGACCAGCATTCTGATCTGAAAAATGAAAACAGGACGCAGAGCTAGAGAATAAGGTGTAGTTTTCAGATAGTCACCTGTCTAGTACTTAAATGCAAAGTGACTGGAGAAAACACTGGGTTTTTTTTGTTTGTTTGTTTTGTTTTTAATGAACAGCTATTCTTATTCATGAGACTAATATTAAATGGCTGAATTAATGCAAGGAGGAAGGGAATAGAAGGAGTTAACAAGTTAGCAGAGGAACCCAGCAATTGTCTGGAGAAAAATGCAGTCTTAGACCAAGTCACAAACATGTGAGATCTATAAAGATACAGATGGCCAATTTCAAGAAAAATTCTGCAAATACACCACACAACTACATTTGTAGCTGTGGAGCTTTTTGTCTTGAGGTGAAGCATTCTTTAAACCACAGTATAGAGAAATGTGAAATTTTGAGGACAGCACACATGTGGCTGAGGATGGGCAGAAACAAAAACAGGGCTCAAGGACGCTCTTCTGGAACCAGCTTCAAATAGCTATGAAGGGAGCAGCATCTGAATCTTCCACTACATTTGCTATGATACAAGTTTTCTGGCTTAAACTGTGTTACTTCCTCAAATCTCACTTAGCTCTTACAGCATCTCATCAACGAGTAGATGGCCCACCCAATTCCCGAAACTTTTGCAATTGTTTATAAAATTCCATATGTTATATAACAAAAATGCTCTAAATTGGGTAAACCAGAAAATAGTGATTCAGATAATATAACAGTTTTGCAAAAAATATTTCTACAAAATAGTATTTTTTTCTACAAGGAATTTAAAAATGGTTTGTAAATTTAGCTCTGAGACTTCTGCCAAGCAAATTGAAGTGAGAAATAGTATCATTTATAAAATCACATGTAAAACTTTTTAAAGTACCAATTATTTCAGAGAAACAAACATTGTCTTACAATAAAGTATGCACAGAACTCCCTTGCGTTCTTCATAAAAGGGACACTGGACCGTCATCATCACTCACAACTCTGTGTTACTTAGTTTCACAGAGATGTTTTTACTGTGGCTGTCCCACCACACCCCCTGGGGACTTCAGTAAAAGCACTGTTTACTAAACTCAGGTCAAAAGGACTGCCAAGACCACACAATCTAAGCATACAGTTTCCTGATACACAGTGTGACTGTTCATATACATTTTTATGCTATGCAGAAGACAAGGTAGACTGGATATACACTTTCAGGCTGTTTTCATATTATTTCACAAAACCACAGTTTTGATAAGTGTTAGGCCTGCCAAAGTTGTAGTCTCTGCAACACCTTACAATGTAAGCACACAATATGACTGGTTCTGACTGATAGTCTATCTAAACCAACCCCCAAAGAGCTCCTGTTTGAACCCTATGAAATAGAGTTTGAACCAACCCCACTTCCCACTCTATGGGGAAGTACCAAGGCAATGAGGTTTTGGTGGAGCCAAAGTTTAAAGAGGTGTTCTGGCTATAACACACATATGTTAACACAATACACATGGTACTAAAATGTCATCTCCTCAAAGCTGGGGAATCTCTGTTCATTTTCTTTCTGGCTACTAGGAATGGTCACATGTAGCTAAAACTGAAAGTAGTTGGAGAGTGAGTGTGCAATCTTAATGAAGTGTTTCTAAATTCAAGCATTATAAAATAGGATTTGGCATTTTCAAGAATGAGAAACATTTTTCAAATTAAGTTGTGTTAATATTGCTGATTCTTGTGTATTTGCAGGTATTCCCTCTATGTGATAAATGTCTAACAAATAATAAAGCTTTTAGAATCAGCAGTGATTAATAACTGAATCCTGTTCATAAAGCACACATTTGCATTTAATAAATAGTCCTATATGACATCTTTATTACATATAGGTAACGTTTCATGCATATTTGGATGATGCAAGGATGCCTTATATTAACTTGGATGCCCCCAGGGAGTCACGATCCAAAAGTTGGAAAGCATTGCCTCTATTATCTTGGCTTCGAAATGTGTCTCCGAGGACTTTCAAGTTGTACCCCAGAGCCACTGACAAATGGAATGGTTACGTGCGTGGGATGTAAGCACACATTCGAATCAGAGCCCCTCATGATCTGGATGGATGGCCTTAGGAAGTGATATTTACCTCTCTGAAGTTTCTGCAAAGTGCATAATCACATCCATATCACAGAAAGTCATGAGTCAGGGAGTGGGAGTGGCCATGAACATTTGCACATGTAGGAAGAACTCTGACAAGTGTTCCTTCTTTCTACCTACGAGATGCTCCTTGGATAATGAAGACTGGCTGATGAAGCCACTCTGTGTTCTTCACATCAATTTATTTTATGGCACTTACTGTGTTGTTTCCCACAACAGAAACACCCACAGATGCAGTGTTTGAAATTCTCATGGTAATGTCGTGATACAGGTTCTAATCTACAGCAGCCCATCCTGAATGCCCTGAGTGAACTTTACCTCTGGATCTCTCCTATAGAGCTCTTGAAGCTCACTCTGCGTGGAGTGCCCTGAACCAGGGTGAAAAGCTAAAGAACAGTCATTGGATACACATAGTCTTTCATGTGGTTGTCAGATGTTCATAAGTATGTTCTTAGTGAACCAATCTGTAAGCACAGACAATAGCAACTGTAATGGGTCCCTAGTGAAACACTGTCAATGAATGGGGATCACTTTAATATTTCACTCAACACCCAAAGGTGGGGGGGTCAGACAGTTAATGTGCCTGTAGTGGGTAGCCGTGGAGAGTTGGGGTCCTTTTGAACTTTGCCCTTTTTGGAAGCACCAGACTATCGTCTCTTTCTTGTAGTCCCTGCTGAAATTGATGCAAGCATTTCTGACAAGTGGAAAATCTCCTTGTAATTAAATTTCTGTTGTACTTTAATGTTTGTTCCCTAAAGAAAGTTCCTGTTAACAGATTTCAAGCTGTGATAATAATATTTTCTTGCTATGTTATCAAAAGCTGTAATCTGTTTTCTTTCCTGGACAAAACTCAAAGTAGCTGTTAGATTTAAGAAAAACTTAATACTCTTTTTTTTTTCCTCAAAGTTTGAGTAAGTCATTCTTGGATAGCAACTTTTAGTTTCAGCAGAACAGAGAAACATCAGCACATTGGCTGCAAGTACCACTCCAGCGGTCAGGCCCTCAGCAAAGATCTCAGTTTAGAGAGTGTCGACATCTTCAGAGCATGATGCAGAGTGAAGGTGAGCAACATCAAAGGAATGGAATGGATACATGCCTTGAGAGTCCCAGCCTTTGATAATTAAGTTATAACTTCAATGTGATGGAAATAAACTGAAAATAATTTCATTAAGCTTAATTTTTCCTTTTGGGGGTTTTGACTATTTTACATAGGAATGACTTACTTAAATATGAAATGATGCTCTCCAACACCTTAAAAGTGAAAATCTAACTTCATCAGACAATTACCATTGAGCCATCTCTGATAACATGTTCTTTCACAAATAATAAATTCAGCATAAGACAGCTTTCAAAAATCTGTTGTCTGCTCTTCATAAACTGGGCTTTTACTATTTTTATTTTTTCATAAACCTATCATGTAAACCCCACTTTTGCAATTCCAGCTAAATCATTAATTTTTGAAAGTTGGATTGTATAAGGTAAAATATTCACAGAAGAGTAAATTGTCCTTTTGCGTGAATTGGTACATCTGAAGTACAGCTATAGAAAAATACATTGCTGCTGAACCAATGTATATATGTATATACATATGTACATATAGCAGTGTCAAATTCTTCATTAGTATCCATAATCAAGTCATGTTAGATTTTAATTTAAGAAAAGTTAGAAGCATTCATTCTTTAGAACGTGGTTATAAAACTCAAAGAGAACATTTTCCTATCATTCTTCAGTATACAAAATATACTTTTTTAAATATATCTTTGGATTTCATTATATTACAGTTTTTGATTTTTAATATTTAAGCTTGAGCTTTATACTTTAAAATGTTAAATGACTTGTTGGCTTAGGACTAGGCCACAGTTTTTAACAATTTCTGAGGTGTCTGTAAACAAGTCTACGGCAGTGAACACTGCATATTGATGTAAAATAGCAATCCTAGCAGTGACAAATATAAATCCAAATTATCAATGAACTCTGAACACACTGAAGATGTTTGTTCTCACCCTCTAGTCTCAAGTACTCGGTTGACATCTTATTTTTTAATGTAAGAATAGACAAGTGTGTTCATCTTATATGTAACAAATTTGTTCTTTTTTTAATAAATGGTAAAACATGTCTACCAAGGAATCAGTTGAAAACAAATTTGTTATTTGTTATCAGTAAATGTTTATCTGGAATACCTGTGTTATATACTTACATACCTGAAGCTGCAAAAACATTTTTCAGCCAAAAGGGAGTAAGGAACAGAAAAAGCTTAAGAAGGCTTACTCTAAACCATTTGATGAAAGGAGGGTTACTAGTTGTCAGAAGCCATTGGAATGGCCAAGAGGTAGAATAGTTCAGAAGATTCTGGCTTTCATTAGTAGATAAAGACATAAAACCCTTTCCCATTTCAAAGATGAATTGCCTATGATAATACTTAACCAAAGAAAAACAGACTAAGAAGAATTCAGAGCTTCCCAGACTTCAGATGGATCTCTGGCCATCAGTCCTTTAGGTAAGCACTGTTTCCTTCAACAAAGACAGGATTGACAGCAGAGGAGGTTCATTGAGAAGGCAAAGATAAAACTAGCATTAGCACTGGCTTTATTGCAAGGTCCTGACAAGCTAATTTTGCCATTGCCGCTATTAAATATGTGTCATATTGGGTAAATAGTCACTTGTACTGAGCATGATATCTTACTATGAATTATCATCCTAGCATAAATGAAAGTTTCTAGTAAAAAATTCTGTGTACAAAAGCTGATGGATTGATGCAAAAGTCAATGAATATGGGAATGGGATGGGTGTCCTTGCCCACGTACAAAAGACATTCCTGGTACACCTCTGTGGACCTAAAATATTGATCAACAGATTTAAAAACTCCATTGAAATGTATTAAGAAATTTCTATTACCAATCAAGGCTCCAAGTAAGACTAGAGTGAGATAACATGTGAGGTTTTTCTGCCTGGCTTCAGATGTCCCTAGCAATATATTTTAAGATAACCTTGATTTATGACTGTCTTTGTTCTGCTACTATAAAACAACAAAACTCCTTCCAAACTGGAAAAAGGAATAAGCTAGCTCCATCTTACCAAGCCATGGTCTAGAATTTGGCTCTAAAATAATCTATCCTTCCTTCCCTTTAATGTGAGAGCTGTGTTGTTGTTGTTTCTGTTATTGTTTTGCATTGGCACTAAACTTTAAATGATCTTTCTCTAGGACCTCAGTTTCATAGTCCCCAGTCTGCTAATATCAAGAGACTAGTCTATCCTAAAGATAGAATTTAACATCCCAACCAGTTAATCGTTATCAGCCATCACAAGACCTAAACCATCAATGTACATGACGCTGCTAGCCAGAGGTTGCTTCTGGTTCTGTAGTCCTCCCTGGAGCACTCACACTTTAAAAGCAGAGGCCACAGAGAATAGCACTCAACAATCATCAATCCTGACAAGAACCCCCTTCGAACAGAGAAAAATGAGAGGAAACTGGTACTGGGTGATTTCCAAAAGAAGAAATTTAATATCTCAGTGGCCAAGTCAACCAAACTGTAGGCCAGAACAGTAGAACTAACAATACACTGTACATGAAAATTACTTTGTTTAATGAGTGGTCTGATTTTACAAGGCCATGGAGCTCAAGGCTTTTAATTACAATATTATCACATGCAGTATAACTGTGGACTAGTTATTTAGAGTATTAACACTATTTTTTCTCATATGCAACATGGTTATAAAAAGTGGTTCTAGGGGCATGAAAGATGGCTGAGACCATAAAGTACTTGCCTTATATGTGTGAGGACCTGAGTTTGGTACATAAAACGCAAGGAGAGCAGTTCTACTTTTGTAAGTCTGTACCTGAGATAAAAGAACATGGCCTAAAGCAAAATTCCTTTCTGTCTTTAAAATACTATGAAAAGTATAAAAAAATATATCAACAAATCAGAATCAAAGGAAAAAGGAGGTTTAATAGGTGGAGAGAAGGAAGGTGAAGGGAGAGAAAGAGGGGGAAAAGAAGAAAGGGAAGAAGAGAGGGAAAGGGAGAGGGAAAGGAGGAGGGGGGAGGAAGGGGCTAGTGGTCATTGGTAATTGGGAAGATGGGGAAGGAGACAAAGCTAGATTAGAACTCCAAGATAGACTTCTGGTATTCTGTATTACTGAAGGTTCATTTCATTACAATAGCCTGTGATATTATTATTTCAAAAGAAATAGAAAAGAAAGGGGAAATTTTTCAAAACCTAATATTGTTAAAATCTGAAGGGATAAATGTAAAACTCCTACATTTTCCTGAAGTAATTGTCTCCAAGGCGTACTACCTCAATCTGGCTTCTCTGGGCTTCTTTTGAATTACTCTGTTTGACCTTAAACTAACTCTTACAGTCTGTTCTGATTTTCTGGCTCCTTCTCATTCTCTCGCTCATTCTGTGTTCACTGTATATCCTATTCTTTCTCTGTAATTTCTCTCTATAACTGTCCTGGTAAAGCTGCTCCTTTCTCTTCTCTCTGGCTGCACTGCTCTCTTAAGTAGCTTCCCTTTCCTTCTCTTAAAGGTTGGGTATATCCTATTCTGTCAAACATTTCTCTGATTCATCTCTTTGTCTGCCACTCAATTAACTGAATATCAATTTGAAACATGGCTACTTCCTTCTACAAACTAACTTTATCTTCATTATCTGGGATTAAAGGAGTGTGTTAAAGAAGAGAGCCACACTATAACTAGAAACTGGTTTGTCCAGTAAATAATAAAATCTTGGGAGGTTCACAGTGTGATATCCTGCAATAGATAGAAATGCTTATTATCCTGCTATGATGATTACATGTTGTATATATGTATTGAATTATCATGCACACATATAAAATTAAATTAAAATTTATGTGAGGATGAATGAAAATAAATTTAGGAAAAGAAGTGACACTGTATGCTGAAATTTCACGAAACAGCTTCTATTATTGTCAGTTTTGGTACAGTTTATCACTATGATTAATGTCCATTTATTAAACTCAGTTGTAACATAATACCATATTCTATTAGTGACACATTTACCTATCATTGGTAACCAGTATTTAGCTCTAAATCTATTTAATCAAAAGACTGAAAAAAAGTTTACAAATTCATGGAAATTCTGGATTTAGTCTAGCTATGCTATACTATAAAATGACTTTTAGAAAATACTTTTCAAAATACTTTTTCAAAGAGAGTCTACTGAGAAGTGAGTGATATAGAAACTTCTGGGAGAGGTGTATGTTTTCCTTTCCTGTTCTCACCTTAAAACTGGGCCCTAGAATCTCACATTGACTTGGCTGACAAATACTGAAGACAGTGACTCAATCCTAGAGGAATTCCACTGGCATTATAATAGCAAACCATGCAGTGTTTGAGGACCCACTTACCCACAGAATGATTTGGCGTGAAACATTTCTTAATGTAATACATATAAAGATTATTTAATGCAGTCCCAGAGTTTCTTTAATAAGTGTGTGTATCAATAAATAGATTACAGATATTTTTCTCAGTGTCTAGGGAAAAGAAGTAAATAGGAAAAGGAAATTGCCACACTAATTTGAATCTAAAATCACATAAAATAGTGTTGATATGTTTGGATTCATTAAATCTTCTGTTACCTTAAATAAACATGGCATGGAAGACATTGAGAGAGAATTCATCTTTTCATCGCACAGTTCCTTTTTTTATTTTTTTAAATACTTGTGTGTTTAGGTTTGGGCCAATCTGGATGACTTAAGAACATATCAAAATAGAGATACTGTCCCTTGATCTTTTACTGCCCAAAGGCTCCTTTTATTTACTTATTTTAAGTAAGGGCCTTGGAGAAAGGGGCTAATCATTACTAATGAATTTGGTGCTGGTGAAAAATACCAGATGGACCATCATAGGGTCTGGAGTCCTTTTACCCACAGGCTAAGGCAAAATACTTCTCTGTGTGGTTTGATTCCAGATGGAACCTGGAGTCTAGATTATCTTCCATGTCCAGACCTGTACAATCTCACCTTCATGAATCAATATCTTCACATTTCAGCACCCATCACTTCCTGTAGGTTTACCTCAGCTGCATAGAAATCCCCTTTCTTGGGTTATTTAAAAGAAAAGAAAGAAAGAAAGAAAAGAGAAGAGAAGGCATGAAGTTGGGAGGGAGTCTTGTTTGGGGGCATCTGTGGGGAGGGGGGAATGCTGGGTATAGATGCAATCAAAATACACTGTATACATGTGTGAAGTTTCCAGGAAGAAAACATTATTGTTTTTAGAAGAGAAATAACTGCTCCATCATTCTCAGACTCTTTTCCAAGAATAGAGGTCTCACACTAGCCATATCTTTTGGTAGACAGTTCATGTAAAGTTGAAGGGAAATAAATGCAGAGCAGGCAAAGTATGGACAACAATCCATTTCAGCTATCAAATGAAAGGCATATTCATGTTAAACCAATGGATAGTATCCACCTTAGAACTTTTTCAACTTAAATGAAAAGCAGAAAAACCCTATGGACTTGTGATGGTGTTTCCAGTTGTCATACAAAAGGATGTGTTCAATTACAGATATACAGTGATGGGAACATTACAATAGATTATCAATAATTATTATTAATTATTATTACTATTATTGTTTTATAATAATTAACATTTTCATTTTTCCATTAACATGCTAGACATCGAAGTTGTAAAAGATAGCTTTTATCTTCCAAAGACAAAGCGGCAAGCCCTGAGATTTCGGTTACCTGTCTGAGGTTATCCAGGTAATAAATGGAAAGGGTCCTGCCTGGCAGTGACGGTGCACTCCTTTAATCCTAGCACTTGGGAGGCAGAAGCAGGCAAATTTATGAGTTCAAAGCCAGCCTGGTCTACAGAATGAGTTCCAGGACAGCCAGGGTTACACAGAGAAACCGTCTCAAAAAATCAAAAAAATCAGAAGGGGTCCTAATAAGCTCTGGGTTTGTGTGAGCACATAGTCTCTGTCATGTGGTTTCCCTGCTACTAACCTCACATCTCCAGAACAGACCATCCATGTATCCAGCTGTCCCTGGGAGATGTTCAAGTCAGTGGCAGGCACTATGTCCAACTGTGAATATTACGCTTCACTCACAGCTCATTCCCAGTCTCTTATGTGTGTCACCATATGAAAGCTTCCTGATCACATTTCTTTTCCTACCCTTCACATCCCCATTAGTCAGGGTCTCAATATTCTATTTATTTTCTTCGAATTTTCTTCTGGCATTCAGTGATGTGTTTTTTAAAAAATACACCATTATAATTAAAAATTAAACTCAATATTTCTTTGAATGCTATTATGAAACTGGAATAATAGGGTTATAAAATATGTACATTTATATATTCATGACAGTGAGAACTGGGAGGTCGCTGTCTATATGGAAGTTACTAAGCTTTAGCAGTGGCTTCCTCAGTTTCTCAGGATAGTGTTTGCTACACTATTGCAAAAGTATGGAAACTATCAGATACTGCTACAAAAAGTGTTAGCAATATCTGTCTCTCCTTCCTCCTTCTGTCACTCTTTCTCGCCCTCATCTTTACTCTCTTTCATTCACTAATTCTATGACCTGTTCAGTTCTTAGCAATGAAGCATTTAAAAAATATAAATTAAAGTATAGAAATTCTCCACAAGCCAATTGTTTCTAATCTAAAGCATTGGTGGCAATGTCACTTTATGGCTGGCTTCTTCCAACCTTTACAACTTTGAGTCAGCAAGACTCCATGGCCATCCCCACTGCTGTGTTCTGTATATGACTAGCTGCTGCTACCTTGCCTTAGATACGTTTTGGCTGAGCCCTTCTCAGAATCATATTTTTGGGCTGTCCCCTTCACAGACACAGAGTAACTACCTCATATTAAATGTGTACACTTAATGTTGACTTATTTATCTTGTATTCTATATATTTTCTTGAAAGTAATAACCACCCATCTTAGAGCACTTACACAATAGTGTTCATTAAATACAAAGAAGGAATAAATTGTTGCTGATCAAGATCAATACTAGCTTTGTAGCAGGCATTTAAATTGATGTGTGTAGGGGAATGCCAAGACAGAGAAGCAAGAGGGGGTTGAATGGGGAAAAGAAGGAGGGAAGGGGGCTTATGGGACTTTCGAGGAGGGAGGAAACGGGAAAGGGGAAATGATTTTGAATGTAAATAAAACAAACTTAGAAAATAAAATAAAATTAAAAAAATAAATAAATTGATGTGTATATGAGTTTTCAGAAATTATAAATTTGTCTATAAATTTGAGCATTAGAATATTAGATAAAAATTGAAACACTCAGGACTAGGTTAATCATGAGTTCTTAATAATTATGTTTAGGTTTTAAGTACATGAATATAGCAGTAATTTCATACATAGACAAATTATATGTTTAAAAAATA
Source organism: Tokudaia tokunoshimensis (assembly GCA_036184795.1). Taxonomy (NCBI): domain Eukaryota; kingdom Metazoa; phylum Chordata; class Mammalia; order Rodentia; family Muridae; genus Tokudaia; species Tokudaia tokunoshimensis. Next base: position 49,468,131 of record BTHU01000012.1, read on the forward strand.
GATTTTAAATTTCATATTTTTAATAAAAGATCTCAATAATCCAATTGATGTTTAAATGTAATCAAACCTGAGATTCTATCATCAAAATTTCCTATTTAAAATAAGTGTTAAAAATATTGATTGTATAAGGTAAGCATGGGTTTAGTATACTTAATTCTATAAACCAAAAACTTTTACCATATAATGGCACACATTGACATTTCAGATATTTCTAGAATATTCATATAGCCCATATAGAAACAAAACAAAAATAACTGGAAATGATGTGGGCTCTGTACTCAAAAGGCTCATCTCTAATGAAACACTTCCTTCAGCAAGGCCACAAGCCGCAGCCTCTCCAAGTAGAGCCATCAACTGGGAATAAGTGCTAAAATACTGGAGACTATTGAGGACATTTCACATTTGTGTATGCACACGAGTCATATAACAGCATCAAAACCTTCATTTACAGTCAGATTATCTTTTGTGCATTGCAAAAGTCAAGTGGAATAAAATATAAAATGATAAAACAAAGGGGAGATAAATGCCTAAGATTTATTACAAACTGTTCAAATTTTCCTCTGTCACTAACAAGTGTCTTCTTTGCAGATCTTTTATCATCTGGATATCTCTTAATGTCTCTGAGCTTCTAGTTTCTTCTGGAGAAGGAAAGAAACAAGGAGATGATCAGTAGGTAGATAGATAGATAGATAGATAGATAGATAGATAGATAGATAGATAGATAGATAGATAGATAGATAGATAGATAGATGGATGGGCGGACGGATGGACGAACGGATGGACAGGGTGACGGAGGGACAGAGGGATGGAAGGACAGACAGACGGATGGACAACAGACAGACAGACAGACAGGTAGGTAGGTAGATAGAGAGAGCGAGAAATAGAGAGATAGAGAGATAAAGAGATGATAGAATCTTTTTAAAAATGGTGCTGCATGAAGCCCAACTCTTCTGAGGCACAATTCTGATACTACAGCTGGGGACAGTGTTTAGGATAGTGATATTGTATTGCCTTCACCAGAAGTATGGGATTCTGAGATCACTGAGGTTGATGTTACTGCCTCATTCTTCCCTTCATGGACACTCTATTCACTTGCTCTAGATGGTACCTTAATCCTCAATGAGAAGCACGGGCTGTCTGTACTTGCTTCTGCTGATTTCTTTGCTGAATGGAAATGAATTGCTACACTTGCTCTGGCTGCTTCCCCAGCGCTCAGGGGTCACAATGCATCTGCTCACAACCCTACCAGCTTCCTTAGAACCAGGATCCAATGTGAGCTATAACCATACAGTGTTGCCAAATTTAATGAACTGTACTGTGATTTACTACTTCCAAATGATGTCTGTTCCAAAAGCTGGAGCCTTACCCCTCTTGCCACAAGGTCAATTTCCTTGGTGTCTATCTCCAATTTCATGAGATTATGCCAGTGTATAAGAAGTTCTATGTGACCAGTATAATATACTGAAGACCTTTGTTTCTTTCATTATGTTCCGTGGCTTAGCTGTAGGAATTAGGAGATGAAATAAAAGTGACCAGAATTTGTTGGTACCCAGAAAGTTGGATATTACAATCATCTAGAGAGATTTGATAGAATGTTTCTGTCTGGTCATGTCCCAAAACAACTAAATCCAAGTGGCTAGGTACTGTTTGCTGGAAGAAGGCGACCATTTGTTCCTGAGGCCTCTAGGCATTCCTACTGATGTGGCCACCTCCCTGGCTTCTATCTGGGACAGCTAGAGTTTCGGGCCTTTCCATCTTGGCAGATTTACAAGTTTCTGAGCAATAGTGTGTGCATGCTTTCTAGACTACGTGGAAGATTTTCTTGACAAAGTCTGTGGCAGATGCTAGGACAACAGGTATTGTAAAAGTTTACAAGTTTGTCTTTTATTTCATTGCCGACTCTCTCTCTCTCTCTCTAAAAGATTTTGAAGACTACTTTAATTCGGGTTCTGTTGTTTGTGAGAGTAAAACCTCACTGAAAATTGCCATGGAAACTTTGTGAATCCCTCTGACCATTTTGCAGTGTTGGTAAGTAGAAAATGATACCAGTTATTTACCAGGGAGATAAAACAAGCGTCACATGCAGTTTCTACCTAGGTTTTGTATAAACAACTGAATGGTTTCTTTAAGGTACAATTTAAGGACCAGCTATCAGTTCATGTTATTTGAGATGTGTTTACATTAAGATTTCATTTCCTTTCTTAAGTACTTCAAACTTAGTAGGTTCAGTGATGCTCAGTGAGTCCAGACACTCCATAAAGGCTTTTTGATGATGATAACGATGAAGTTGTACCGTGGTGTTCTTGTCTTTTCCTGCAAGTAATGCCTCACTAACAGTCAGACCACACATTGTCTTATCAGTTTGTTGTCTTTTTCTTAAGCCATATAACATAGTTGTTACATTATTCTGATGTTTTAACTCTGTTTCCTTACCAAAGAATAATGGAAAAGGACAGCTTCCTTAAAGTGAGCTGGATCTTCTAGTTCCAGGTAATACTGAGAAACTCCATCATGAAGAATTTTGCTTTATGCTTGTTTTTCTTTGCTTGGCGCGCCTGATCTTCAGAAATTCTGCTTTTGAGGTAGTGTTCCCACAGGTTGTTCTATGAAGTAGGGATTTGAGGTCAGGGGCCAGGGATCTTGCTTTCATGTATGTAGCTCTAACTGTAATCCAATGCATCCCTCTCCCCTGAGCGAAGCGTTTGTCTTCTCAGCATGAATTATCTGCACACAGAGCAGAGTTGGACCCTGCAGACCTTTTGAAGATTGACATTTAGAGTCAAAACTCATGCTTGAAGTTTAATTGCACTGCTCATAATGAAAAAATAAATATAAAACCATTGCTCATACTTCATACTTTGAAAAAACTCAAAATACTTATTAGCTTAACTTCCAAAAGTAGGTCTCAGATATCCTACATGCCTAGAAATTGTATACAAGGGAACTTTGCATAGCTAATCCTCACAGTGGCTCCCCTACAAGACAAAGAAGAGTCAAAAACACTGCACAGGCCCCTTCCAGTCAAAGAGCTTGAGCTTTAAAAGTTAACTTTACTGCCTGATTCTAACGTTTGTGTTTTCCTTGCCAGACAGGTTCAAAAAGAATGTCTGTTTTCTTTTCATCAAGCTTAATCCGCACACAATATCCTTTCCCGCTCTTCACTAGACGACAGCTATCAAATGAAGATATGATGTCTGTGTTTGGGTTAGTGACTTTAAATTCTAATGGCCATGATGTAACCGTTGCAATCAAGAAAAGCTTGTCTGTCCTTACATTCAGGTCCTGTGCCATTGGCCTGGTATGCTTTTGAGCCCTTTCATTAAGCCAACCACAATTTGCCTAATTTGTAATTATCAGCAAGTCTGCTTTACACAGGGTTGAGGCCCCAAATTAAGCACAATTCTAGTGGTTTTTGTTGTGGTAGCTGTTCTGACAAAAAAAAATATATAAATGTTTATCAGTGGGACTTTTGTTTTACTATACTGAGGTTTGTGCATTTGAGCATTTTGTTCAAATTCTGCATTTAAAAATAAATTATATCTAAGAGTTGAATGTTTCTTTCCCCAAGTAAATATTTAGAGAAATTTAGAAGCCTAGAATGATGCTAAAGGGTTTTTTTCCCCCCAAAGATAAAATAGTAAAATAGATACATGTGTAAATAGAAAATGTTTTGTCTGTAAAGCCACATTGTTTTCTTAAATAATAAAGATTTTCACAATTAAAATAAAATGATAAAAATGTACAGTATTAAGCTGGGAAAAACTAAACTCTGATGAATTTGTACCTGAAGCAAAAACTTTTAAGAATTATAGTTTGCTCCTTTCTGAGGGTCATCAAGAAGGAACTGTAAGAACCACTCAGTCTTTTCAAGTAGGGAAGTAAGGAAATATGGAATAAAAGAGAAATAATTACATTAGTAAAAATAGCCATTCCTGCAGACAGGAATCAACACTACCCAAACCAAGATTAACATTTTTTTCTATTTCTGACATGTCCCAAAAGTCCACAAAATTATCTCAATTTGTTTGTCCCTATGCTTACTAGCCACATGGTCTGCAGTGGCTAATAAACTTTACTTTTTGGTTTCTGAGGTCAGAGGGGGAAGGAGAATGATTTGATGGCTCATTCAAGCTAAGGCTTAAGATTAATTAACCCACACTAATTAATCTCTAAGGTCTAACATAATAAATTTTAACTTACTCCTTGTACAACAGTGTTATGAGAGATGTCATTTCATTTCTACCAGTTAAAACAGTAAAAGGGAAGGACAACAGTAGTAATTCAATTTTAAATAAAATTCCATTGAGAACTTAATTCAGATTGGTTTTTAGTAAATCATAATTAAAACACCTAATGTGAATATGATATAGGGGAATGCCAGGACAGGGAAGAGGGAGTGGGTGGATTGGTGAGTAGGGGAGGGGGGATGGGTTAGAGGATTTGGGGGGAGGGAGGTGAAACCAGGAAAGGGGACAACATTTGAAATGTAAATAAAGAATATATCTAATAAAAAAAAAGAAAAAATGTTATATAATATGATATATTGATATAATTGTTTTTCTGTTACACTCTCAAACATGTTAAAATCTCCTCATGGGACTGGACAGCAGCAGTAGCCCACACAACCCGCTGTGCATAGTCACATTTCAAGATAATATTTGTACCTTTGGTTTTATATAACTCCTTTTTTGAAGGTTTGGTATAGTCTGAAAAGGAGGGACAGGATTCTATAAACATCAGAAGAAAGGAATTGATCAGGCAACACAAATGAAGGGTTTGTATTGTAGCTGTGTTAGTAGACAAGGCTGAAAATACAGCTTCTGTGGGCCACTTGCAGGGCTGGGATACAGATTAAAGCTGAAGTTTGTCCTGTGAATATGGCTCTTACAACACTGATGCTAAAATGCTAAGGGTTTACAAAACCAAGTCACCTGGTATAAACATGCCCAGGAGATACAATAGATGCGTCAAAGAGAAACATACTCATCCACATGACAACACTAAAACCAAGTGGACAACCTGTGAGTTTTGTAGTGTGGATGAAGATTGCCAGAGCTCTCCACCTCTCCACCAATAGCTGCGACATGTTTTTGTGTGATATCTGACATCATTTTGAATACGACTTTATTTTTTTTTAATTTTTATTGAAAATATTCTTCTCTATACAATATATCCCAACCGCAGTTTCCTCTAAACCTTCCTTCTCCCCCAGATGCACTTCCCTCCATCTCCTCTTCAGGAGAGAGCAGGACTCCAAGAGACATCAGCTGAACAGGACAAAACAAGATAAAAGAAAACAAAGGTAAAAGCCCTCATATCAAAGCTAATGGCTTTTATTTTTAAAAATAGTACATAGGTCAAGTAAAACATATTTATAAACTTGGCATGATCTGCATTATCAGTTTATAAATTTTGCTGTTTATAAGGAAGAACTACAGAAAGACTTCAATTTTCAGACATAAGAAACTTATAGTGATGTTTTGTAAATATAATAAAATGTATAACATGACACACTTAGGCATTCATTAGACAACCAGGGTATCCAGCTCTATTCCAAGTATGAGGGTGAGAAGACCCCCAAATATGCTTCTTTAGTCTATAGTTTGTTAAAATAGATTTTAAGATATCTTTTATTTACTGTTTATTGGGAGCAAAACCAAACACTAGATTTATCCACTTAAAAAGCCATTGTGGTACATATGTGTGACAGACTGCTTAGTTAGTACATGTTGTTTTGTGTCCCAACCCAAGCCACCTCTCTGCATCTGTATGATCACAAGTCATGGCCACGTGTTCACAGAACACTGCTCCCATTTCTTCTGCTAGCTTCAATTTCTACACCATCATCATACTCCAAAGTTGAGTGGTGTATTGCTATACTTTGAATGAAGGAGACTGGCCTGCCCAGGAACAACATCCCACTTCTTGCAACCTTAGCTAAATGTCTTTCCCCTTGATGATCACGGTCTTCTGACGCATGTTTCTACTGCAGTATAGCTGTGTGTGCCACCTGGTAATCACAGTCTTTAGATCCATGTTTCTACTGCAGTATAGCTGTGTGTGCCTCCTGGCCATCTCAGTATGCAAACTCATTTTTCTATAGCTGTGTACCAAGTGGTCTGTTTGTCCCTACTCCCTTTCCATATTGCATATCACCCCACCAAGCAGATCCACTGATTCAAGTCTCAGCTACTAAACCCATGAAGTCCAAGGAAGATACAGATGTGCCAGAAACTGTGCAAACTGTGGTGCTCTGCCCTCTTAACTACACCTTGCTGCCTCATATTGGTGGTCCCCCTCCCTGCAGTTTCTTTGAAATGAAGAAGTGGGTGATGTCTCCCTCTTCTGAGTGTACCATTTCTATCATGTAACTCAGTCTCCAAGCCACCACAGGATTCATTATCTGACTTCTTTTTTATTGTCTCCCTGTCTCTCTTTTTCTCGGGTTTTACAAAGGCCAGGGAAAGGAACCTTTCTTAATATATATATATATATATATATGTATTTAGGTTTTTCCTTGCCAAATGTCCTTGTGAAAAATAAATCAATAGATAAGTAAAAAAAAAATAACAGAACAAAAGACACGACAAATAGTGAAGACTGTTTATATTCTTCAGCTCTCCTACCTCTAAATGGAAACCTTCCCTTACACACTTGTCAACAAATTCTTCAGCAAGCAAATCTTGGTAAAAACATCCCTCTGATTTAATGCGTCACTACTACTAACAATGTTTGAGTTCATTCTCTCCACAAATGACGAGTACTTTCTGATTATGTAAACACAATCAACATTCAAACCTCTGTTTTTATGTTACTTTTAAAACACAAGAAGTCAGAAAACCAAGCTTATATCTTAAAGGATGTGAAGTTTCTGCACTGCTTTTGAACACATGTGCCTAAAGATGACGAGGCAAATATGTGGAGAAGACAATAAATAAGCTGAAGACATAGAGGAATATAAACATTTCTTCACAGAGGCATGAGAAATTATTTTTGTTTTTAAGGGCAAAAAGAAAATATTAATTTTTTTTGATTTTTCCAATAGCTTTAGCAAACTTGGTGAAATGAAAACTGTGATATTACCAAAAAAAAAAAAAAAGGTAACTATACAATGAATTTAAGATAGGAAAAATACCAATGTTCAAGATCTTTGCTGTTCTTATTTTAGAAGATGGCTGCACAAAGCCAGCTTAAAGCGAAGGATAAGATTTCACATTTTATTGGTGTTTAGGGAAACTTTATACCCTGTCTCTGGAAAATCAGAAAGGGAAGTGGTTATAAGGAATCCACATAATAATGTATGGGAAAGCCAACTAGAATTTACAAGGGGTGGGTGGGGGAACTTCACTTGTGTATCAAAGAGCTGCCAAGTCACATGCTACACAATTTATTAATCACTGGCCGCTCCACCAGCCAGCAGTTTCTCCATTTTTTTCTTCATTTATGACTTTATTCCCACTAAGCCACTAAATTATTTTAGTGCAAAATATGTGTTATTAGTGAAAACATAGCCCATGACAGAATCAGAAGAAAGTAAACACTTGGCGGCTCTTGAAAGCAGATGGAGCACATCCAGATCGCATGTTGTCTATATTTTGAGATTTCCATTCTGTTGTTATATACTACACAAGTCACAGTTTGGTTTTTAAAGCAACAAGACCTCAGTACAGTTTCAAAGTCTAATTAGTGGAGATTTGCTGGTGCTAGGAAATTCTGAGTGCCCTTGACCCCGCTCCAGTTTCCCAGCTGTGAAGACAGGGAAAGGAGGGGACTTGTAGATGGCTACTGACTGTGAGGTCACTTGAAAATTTTCTTTTATCATTTTAGAAAAGCTCAAATATTTGTGTGCCACTGGTGTCATAGCCACCTATGTGAAGAGTCACACAATATATATTTGGAGTTTTATGCTTAGGTAATATTTTGAGACATTCTGTCTCTCTATGTGCTATGTTCTCTAAATATGATTAAACAGGATAAGAGATACCGAGCTCAAGAATTCACATTCTAAGTTCTTTTCGTTGTGCAGCAAGAAACTAAACAGTATTGACTGTGGAGATTTAGGCTAACCCCTGCTGAGCTGAGATAAAGAAGACCTCTTTAAGAATGTATTTATGCTAGTTCCCCTAACATGATGTGCTGACATGTGATGAATCACAGAAGTCCCTTGTCCCTTCTAGGCCATGGCAAATGCTTTTTGCCCTATCCAGTGGCCAACATGTCACTGTGTTCTTCATCTTTGATTAAGCCCAGTGGAGAGAGCTGTAGGAGACTGTTCATTTAACCATACACCCACCAGAAACAAAGCAGGTCTGTTTGAACTGTTTGAGTGATCACTTTCTGCTCAAGTCAATTACCCACAGGGGCAGTTCAAGCAAAGGGAAATGTAAACACAAAGCAATCTGCGTCTTCACTGCTACTTGGCAGTTTTGTGGGGCATCTCTCTCCTCTATCTTTTTTTTTCTTTTTTTTTTAATTTAATTTTATTTTATTTTTTTAATTTACATTCCAAATCACTTCCCCTTTCCCGTTTCCTCCCTCCCCGAAAGTCCCATAAGCCCCCTTCCCTCCCTCTTTTCTCCATTCAACCCCCTCTCGTTACTCTGTCCTGGCGTTCCCCTACATCCAGTCTTTCCAGGACCAGGGGTCTCTCCTTCCATCTTTTTAGAAATCTATTGATATGCTGATTGTGTCTAGGGTATTCTGAGATTCTGGGTCAATATCCCCTTATCAGTGCCTGCATACCATGTGTGTTCTTTTGTGATTGGGTTACCTCACTAAGGATGATATTTTCAAGTTCTGACCATTTGCCTAGGAATTTCGTGAATTCATTGTTTTTAATTGCAGAGTAGTATTCCATTGTGTAAATATACCACATCTTCTGAATCCATTCCTCCGTTGAGGGACATCTGGGTTCTTTCCAGCTTCTGGCTATTATAAATAAGGCTGCTATGAATATAGTGGAGCATGTGTCCTTATTGCATGCAGGTAAAGTCTCTGGGTATATGCCCAGGAGTGGTATAGCCGGATCCTCCAGAAGTGTCATGCCCAGTTTTCTGAGGAGCCGCCAGACTGCTTTCCAGAGTGGTTGTACCAGCCTGCAATTCCACCAGCAGTGGAGGAGTGTTCCTCTTTCTCCACATCCTCGCCAACAACTGCTGTCTCCTGTGTTTTTGATCTTAGCCATCCTGACTGGTGTGAGATGGAATCTCAGGGTTGTTTTGATTTGCATTTCCCTAATGACTAAGGATGATGAACATCTCTTTAGGTGCTTCTCAGCCATTAGATATTCTTCAGGTGAGAACTCTTTGTGGAGCTCTGTACCCCATTTTTTAATAGGGTTACTTGCCTCTCTGGAGTTTAACTTCTTGAGTTCTTTGTATATCTTGGATATTAGCCCTCTGTCGGATGTAAGGTTGGTAAAGATCATTTCCCAATTAGTTGGTTGCCGCTTTGTCTTTTTGACGGTGTCTTTTGCCTTGCAAAAACTTTGTAATTTAATGAGGTCCCATTTGTCTATTCTTGATCTTACAGTATAAGCTATTGGAGTTCTGTTCAGGAAATTCTCCCCTGTGCCCATATGTTCAAGGTTCTTCCCTAGTTTCCCTTCTATTAGTTTCAGTGTGTCTGGTTTTATGTGGAGATCTTTGATCCACTCAGAATTGAGCTTAGTGCAAGGAGATAAGGATGGGTCAATTTGCATTCTTCTGCATGTTGACCTCCAGCTGAGCCAGCACCATTTGTTGAAAAGGCTATCTTTTTTCCACTGGATGGTTTTAGCTCCTTTGTCAAAGATCAAGTGACCATAGGAGTGTGGATTCATTTCTGGGTCTTCAATTCTGTTCCATTGATCTACATGTCTGTTACTGTACCAATACCATGCAGTTTTTAACACTATTGCTCTGTAGTACAGCTTGAGGTCCGGGATACTGATTCCCCCAGAGGTTCTTTTACTCTTGAGAATAGTTTTAGCTATTCTGGGTTTTCTGTTATTCCAGATGAATTTTTGAATTGCTCTTTCTAACTCTATGAAGAATTGAATTGGGATTTTGATGGGGATTGCATTGAATCTGTGTATTACTTTTGGTAAGATGCTCATTTTTACTATATTAATCCTGCCAATCCATGAGCATGGCAGATTTTTCCATCTTCTGAGGTCTTCTTCAATTTCTTTCTTCAGAGACTTGAAGTTCTTGTCATACAGATCTTTCACTTGTTTGGTTAGCGTCACGCCAAGATACTTAATATGGTTTGTGGCTATCGTAAAGGGTATTATTTCTCTTACTTCTTTCTCAGCCTGCTTATCCTTTGAGTATAGGAAGGCTTCTGACTTGCTTGAGTTGATTTTATATCCGGCCACTTTGCTGAAGTCGTTTATCAGCTGTAGGAGTTCTCTGGTGGAGTTCTTTGGGTCGCTTATGTATACTATCATATCGTCTGCAAATAGTGATAGTTTGACTTCTTCCTTTCCAATTTGTATCCCTTTGACCTCTTTTTCTTGTCTAATTGCTCTAGCTAGAACTTCAAGTACTATATTGAAAAAATATGGAGAGAGAGGGATACTGATCAAGGGAAAAATCCACCATCAAGAACTCTCAATCCTGAATATCTATGCTCCAAATGCAAGGGCACCCTCATTCGTAAAAGAAACTTTACTAAAACTCAAAGCACACATCGCACCGCACACAATAATAGTGGGTGACTTCAACACCCCGCTCTATGAAATGGATCGTTCAGGAAAGCAGAAACTAAACAGGGACACAGTGAATCTAATTGAAGCCTTGGACCAAATGGAACTAACTGATATATATAGAACATTTCATCCTAGAGCTAAAGAATACACCTTCTTCTCAGCTCCTCATGGTACCTTCTCCAAAATTGACCATATAATTGGTCACAAATCAGACCTCAACAGATACAAGAAGATAGAAATAATCCCATGCCTCCTATCAGATCACTATGGAATAAGGGTGGTCTTCAATGGCAACAAAAACAAAAGAAAACCCACGTACACATGGAGGCTGAACAATGCTCTACTCAATGATAACTTGGTCAAGGTGGAAATAAAGAAAGAAATCAAAGACTTTTTGAAAGTTAATGAAAATGAAGGCACAACATACCCTAACTTATGGGACACAATGAAAGCAGTGCTAAGAGGAAAATTCATAGCCCTGAGTGCCGCCAAAAAGAAACGGGAGACAGCATACACTAACAGCTTAATGGCACACCTGAAAGCCCTGGAACAAAAAGAAGCAAATACACCAAAGAGGAGTAGAAGGCAGGAAATCATCAAACTCAGGGCTGAAATCAATCAAGTAGAAACAAATAAAACCATACAAAGAATCAACAAAACGAGGAGTTGGTTCTTTGAGAAAATCAACAAGATAGATAAGCCCTTAGCCAGACTAACCAGAGGGCACAGAGATAGTATCCAAATTAATAAAATCAGAAACGAAAAGGGAGAGATAACAACAGAAACTGAGGAAATTCAAAAAATCATCAGATCCTACTACAAAAACCTGTATTCAACACAACTAGAAAATCTTGAGGAAATGGACAATTTCCTTGACAGATACCAAGTTCCAAAATTAAATCAGGATCAAATAGACCATCTAAACCGTCCTATAACCCCTGAAGAAATAGAAGTTGTCATTGGAAGTCTTCCAACCAAAAAAAGCACAGGTCCAGATGGTTTTAGTGCAGAATTCTATCAGACCTTCAAAGAAGACCTAACACCAATACTCTTCAAACTGTTCCACAAAATAGAAACAGAAGGAACACTACCCAACTCGTTCTATGAAGCCACAATTACACTAATACCAAAAGCACACAAAGATCCGACAAAGAAAGAGAATCTCAGGCCAATCTCTCTTATGAATATCGATGCAAAAATACTCAATAAAATTCTTGCCAACCGAATCCAAGAACACATCAAAACGATCATTCACCACGATCAAGTAGGCTTCATCCCAGGGATGCAGGGATGGTTCAATATAAGGAAATCCATCAATGTAATCCACTACATAAACAATCTCAAAGAAAAAAACCACATGGTCATCTCATTAGATGCTAAGAAAGCATTTAACAAAATTCAGCATCCTTTCATGCTAAAGGTCTTGGAAAGATCAGGAATTCAAGGCCCATATCTAAACATAGTAAAAGCAATTTACAGCAAACCAGTAGCCAGCATCAATCTAAACGGAGAGAAACTTGAAGCAATCCCACTAAAATCAGGGACTAGACAAGGCTGCCCTCCTCTATCTTTTGAAAGCTGAACCAACAGTGGTAGTCCTGATTCCTCTAGTTTCTACCTCCCTTCTCATGGATTGTCAGAAGAGATACTTCATCTGGTAATTTACTGCCCAGACTGAACTCAGATATCCTTCCTTTGATCTCTTCTCTAGTCCTTCTCTATCTTGGTGCTCTGTTTCCTTCCTTATTGCAACCATGAGGCTGTACCATTTTGCCACAGCAGATGCCCATGTGTCTTCTTTAGGTGATCTAAAGTTCTTGCTGTATCACTATTTTGATGGGTTGAATGTAAAATGTCTGTCATAAAAGGTGTGCTTGGCCATTTGGTCCCCAGAGATTTGTAATGCTTTCAGAGGCTATAAAACCTTTGAGACACAGGGACTAATGGCAGATATAAGCCACCGTGGATGGGTTTTGACAGTCATGTCTGGATTGCTGTGTAATCTGCCAACATTTGAACAAGTCAGCCTACAAACTCCTACCTCCAAGGGGGAAGAAGCCCAAGCTACAAGTGTGAGTTAAAAGAAATCTCTTTTTTCCTTACAGGCTTCTCTCAGGCATCCAGTCACAGAGCATCAGGAAAGTAACTGATAACAGTGACCATTGTTATGCTTCTAGAATTCATAGAGCCTTAAACTTCCATAATAGTATATCTAAAAGTAGGCGTTATACTTAGCACTTGTACAACTGTATACTTAGACGCAATCACATGCTCCTTTCAGTTTTTCCTCTATGCTGACAACTTTAATAAATCCACTTGTGCAAAGACTATGAGCTCTGGGGCTGGACTAATGGCTCAGGGTTTGAAAGCATTTACTATTCATTCTTACAAGCACCAGTAAATCCTGTTCCAGGTGACTAGGTGTCTTTAGGTGCTGTGGGCAGAGCACTTAAGTATATATACCCAGAGGCAGACATGCACACATAAACATAATTAAAAATATAAAATTAAAAATTTTAAAGATAATGAATTCTGTGATTTATCTTCAAACGTCTTTGTGTTTCATGACTTTGTTATGTTTTGCCATTTTTTTTCTAGATAAACTATCCCCTCCCAATCACCCAGACCCATAAATAGTCCCAGGTCACTCTGCTATCATCAGCCTTTCCAGCAAATGTTTGTCCCAAGTTCTGAGAGCCAGTCTTGGCACCCTCTTTCCTTTTAATCTTAAATTGGAAATAATACGAAATTCAATCTGCCTTTTCCATCATCCAATCACCCTACACCTTTTTCTGTTTCTCTTTGTGGATTATTTTTATAAGATCCTAAGTAAGATCCAAAGAGAACTCTCTTGGTTCTTTTTGATCTAGTTAGTAGCCTAGGTGATAAGATCACGGCTATTCATAGTATTAATGACTATTTTTAATATGATAACTTATAAGCCAGCAATGATAGAATGTCACTGGCAAAACATTAGAGAGCATTCTACACATTAGACTACACATCTTCTTCTTCTTCTGTTTTGTTTGGTTTTTGGTTTTTGAAGACAGGGTTTCTCTGTGTGACCCTGGCTGTTCTGCACTAGCTCTGAAGATCAGGCTGGCATTGAACTCTTAGATCTGCCTGGCTCTGCCTCTCAAGTGCTGGGATTAAAGGTGTGCCCCATTACTGCCCAGCTTTGCAATTAAGAAAACATTATAATAGTTATCTTATTATTTAGAGAAGTGGTAATCATTGATTTTTTTTAAAAAGCTGGGTATTTTTCTATGTTCTCTTTAATTAGAAGTACCATATTATATATATATATATATATATATATATATATATATATATATATATATATGATAAGATAAGATAGACCACACTATAGGTAGAAATATGTAGACAGATACTTCTAATATTAAAATGTATATACAGAACTATATTAAATGTATATACAGAACTATATTAAAATGTATATACAGAACTCACAAATTAGCTGTTCTTTTACCCAGCTAAAGCAACTTCTACAGAAGGAAATTGTAGTTTTTTCTTGTATTGGCTATTCTGAATTGATACAGCTCTAGTCACCAGGAATTTGCTGAGCAATGGTCATCATCTCCAAGACACAGAGATAAATAACATATTGTTCATGTCAAAAAATACCATAAGGAGGCAAGATATACCTCCTGTGTCACGTAGACATTTTGGGAAAAAAAAATGACATAGCAATTTCAAATACTGTACTTCACAGAAATAATTTCCCTCCTCAATATAATGTTATTTTTAATCTCCTTAAGTTCAGAAGATAAAATTCACTTTTAAAATTTTCTACCTGAGTTTGGTGTTATATAACCCTGATTCTTGGTTGATCTCTTAAAAAATAAATTTTAATTGCAGTCACTACAATTTGACAGTCATCTGAAAAAAAAAACACTGCATTTAAATGATGCTATAAATCAAATAGACATAACAGACATTTATAGAACATTTTTAACTAAACACTAAAATGCTAAGGGATATCCATTCTTTCTAGCAGTTCATGAAAATTTCTCCAAAACTGATTATATATTAGGACACAAAATAAATCTGAACAAATATAGAAAAATTAAATTAACATCCTGCATTCTACCAGACCAAAATGAGATAAAATTAGAATTCACAGCAATGAAAGACTATAGAAAGTATGTAAACTCATGGAGACTAAATAATGCACTATTGGATCATAATTGAGTCACTGAAAAAAAAAATCTATAAAGAAAAAATTAAAAGCCCAGAATGAAAGGAAAATGAAAACACAGCATACCCAACCTATGAGTGTGGTACTTTGAATAAAATGGCTCATAGGCATATAGAGAGTAGTACTATTAAGAGTTGTACCTTTGTTAGAGGAAGTGAGTCACTGTGAGGGCGGGCTTTAAGGTCTCATATGCTCAGACTACGCCCAGTATTGTCTTAGTCTTCTTCTGCTACCTGCATATCAAGATGTAGAGCTTTCAGCTCTTCATTTAGCACCATGTCTGCCTGTGTGCCTCCATGTTTTCTGCCATGACAATAAAAGACTAAACCTCTGAAACTGTAAGCCAGCCCTTTATAACAGTTGCTGTGGTCACAGTGTCTCTTCATACCAACAGAAATCTTAACTATGTTCAACATTTCTTTAAGTGTTTCTCAGCTATTTGAGTTTCCTCTTTTGATGATGATCATGACCAAGTGAGTTTCATTCCAAGGATGCAGAGATAGTTGTACATATGTAAATAAACACATTCTATCAATCTCATAAATAAACTCAAAGACATATATCTATGATCATTTCATTAGATACATAAAAAGGCAAGGAACAGAGGAATTATTCATCCATATAGCAAAGAATTTTTAAATTACATTTTAATGCCTTTATTTAAAAGTTTATTCAGAGGCATTAAATAACTTCTCTTAAAATGTAATACAAATTTTATTTACTATTTTATGATTGTAAAATTATCTAATATGTAAATAATTGAGGGATCTTTATCACTTAAGTATTTTGTAGTGAAGATTCATAAATATTTTTGAGACAGTGGACACCATACATCCTGCAACTATTTATATTGTTTCTAAGAAAAAAAATCGAAATTTTCATACAACTTGGGGAATGTTATCAATTCAGTCTAAAATCACAAAGAACATGAGTGAGTTGCAAGGTTTAGGTCAGTATATATATATATATATATATATATATATATATATATATATATTGCCTGAAAAGCAAAGAAATGAATAGATATTGTGTGTCCTACTTAGTCATGACCAATTGCAACTCTGATAATAGAAGGCACTTAATTGTGGCTTCCTTATAGTGGAGAGCTTTAGTTCATCGTCAGAACAGTAGGAAGGATGATGACAAGTATGCAGGCATGGTGCTAGGAAAGGATGTTTAGACTTCTGCATCTGGATCTGCAGGCAACAGGAAGATCCAGGCTTGGGCCTGGCTTGAGCATTTGAAACCCCAAATCCTACCCCCAGTGATACCCTCGCTTCAAGAAGGTCACCCTTACTCTAATAGGCCACTCCTCCTAATACCTGTCAAGTACTGCCACTCCCTAATGACCTAGCATTCACATATTTGAGCCTATGGGGGCCATTCTTATTCAAACTGCACACTACAAGACAGAAAAGTGAGATTATGACGAATTTTAAGTGGAATGATTTTGTACGCTTTCTTTTTGTTTTTATTTAACACATATTTCACAATATTAGATATTCCATGGGTGAAATCTCAACATTGGGTGGGAAAACATGGGAGGGTGGTAAAAGAGAATGACAAGTGAATATGTTCAAATTACTGTGCATGAAATTCCCAAAGATTAACAAAATAATTTTAAGAGAAACAGAAAGTAAATGGCATGTGTGGTTTGAATTACCTAAGCCATCAAACCTTTACATAAAGAAAAAGACAGGAAAGAGGGAAATGATAATTTTGTAGTAAAATAAGCCTGAGATTTCATTGACTTCTGCTACTTGAAGAGAAGCAGAAATCAGAGAAAAAGAGAACTTTGGCAGACAGTACTTAGCATAAAACTTCAGAGGCTTTTCACAATGTCTGTGGTTCTCCAGATAAAGACAAAAGAGAATACCCATCCAGATGAATCTAAAACAAATGTTCATTTGTGGACAGTTAGGAGAATCAAACTTAGAATTTTTCTTTTTTGATACACACACACACACATACACACACTCATACACACACACTAAATTTCCATTTCAATTTTAGACACAGAGTAGCTAAGCTTTGTTATTTAAAGTGTCTTCATGTTATGTATACATTTATGCTTTTGCATAAATTTATTTTTTGCATATATTTATTTTCACTCTAGTTAATACTGATTAATTTTTACTTTTAACTAACTCCCTAAAACTTTTGCTATGAAAGAAACTTGTAAGACTGTTGTATAAACTCTCTGTAAGTTTATTGGGTCTGGTTAAGAAAATTGTAAAATCTGTAACAAAAGTTAACTTAAAAGTCATAATATAGGGGGTTGGTAGTTGTTAAAAAACCTGATCTGTAAGCAATCTTAAAGCCATGTATGCCTAACGGGCTCGGGCTCACATTGGATTAAGTAACAACCTGACACCACTTTTGCTGATGATCCTATTGTGATGTATAAGGAACAAATAAGTGGCTTGAGCCATCTTAGCTGATAACCCCCATCAAGATGGGGCAAGCACATGGCTGACAGACATCTTTACTAAGGATAGAGTGTACATGTCATGTGACTTTGTCATCATCTTGTTTAAGGTGACCAAATGGTAGAAACCAACTAAAGGCAACAACAGGCCTCCAAGATAAGGCCTTAATCCTTGGATTAGGATGGATTTTTATAAGATAATTCTTGTCTTGAAAACAAAATCATAAAAAAGTTTATGAAAGATAGGATTTAAAAGCAGTGCTTGCTAATGAGATTGTAAAGCTGCACAAGAATGTACCTCGTGCTGGCAGCTGGACTTTGTAAGGTAAGTCACCCAGGCACACTGGTTTTAAATGCATAAATGGGTCATGCATGGAGAGAAGCTGAGGTTTGTCCTGTGTGGCAGAGCTGGAGTTCCTAAAGAGAGCCCAGGAGAAGCTAATGATGGAAATGCAGCCCAGTTGCAATGGGGCAACGCCAGCAATTATGGATATGCCAACACCGTGTGATGGCCACCAGGAATAGCAGCCACATGAAATGGAGCCTGTTGAAGCCTAGAAGACAGGCTGTGTGTGTTGCAGAGGGATGAGCCAAAATGGCTCCTTGAAGGAGACCAGAGGATCATGAGTGATTCCCAAATATTAAGCATTGAGTTGTTTGCATTGTTGGAGTTTGGTTTTGCTTTGTCCAGATTGGGCTTGTCTTCCTTTTTGAAATAAAAAAGGTACTTAACTTCTTTTGTGATATTGTAGAGGCCATATTTGAGGGATTTTAAAACTTTTTAATAAAGGAAATTTGGAATTTTACAAAAAAAAAACAAAAGAAAGAAAGAAATTTTAAAAAGCCTGGATTTTTTTGAGGAACAACTTTTAAAATATTTAAAATTTATAAGGCTATGATACATTTAAAGTTTATAAAATGTTTTATATAATGTTATTTTGCTAATGATAATTTTACTAATACCTAAAATTTAAAAATTTTTAATAATATCTAAAATACATAGAATAAAAACAAGAAGTTAAAAGCTAAAGAGTTAGGGCCACAGCTATGAGCACCAAATACTAGACACAGGAAAAACTGGGATATTCCTGTTTTATGATACAGCAAGAAAATAATCTGGCAAAAAGTCTATGGAATGCCTCTCCTTACCTAAGACCTATTCTGGCTAACTGAGACTGACTTAAGAATATATGTATATTCTCCTTGCCTTTGATAACTTTGCTAAGCTTTAGCTGTTTTGATAAACCAAGTCACATAGAAACTGATATTCTATAATGGTGTACTATGAAAGGACCAGAAAAGTAAAGTTACCAGTCGCCCTATGGGCTGTATTTATGATTTAAAGTTTTATTTGATACTAAAACAGCTTCGGTTCAAAACCTGTAATTTTTTAAAGGCTAAACCTAACAGGAATAAAAATGCAAATCCTGGTCTTATAACAGCTACTACCTTGTAAACTATTAAAAATGATTAAGACATATAAGTTAATAGTCACCTTATACATTTTTTAATGTGTCCAGAACTATACTTTAGTGGCACCAAATACTAATGTAACTTATTTACAGAAGCATGCTTTGCTTAACCTCTTGTACATGTTTTCAAGATTAAGCTGTAATCAAGTAACTAAGAATAAGTAAAGTTCATTTAAAATCAGGTATACTTAAAAGATGGTCCTCAAATATTGCACTTAAAATGTTTGGTAGAAAAGCTTCCCATGATAGACAGAAATGCCAGCCCCTTGCAGAGACCCTAAGGTCTCCAGAGAAGAAAATGGGGCACAAACAACTATAGAGAGCCATATTGGGGTGTCTTGTCACCTGGCAGAAACTTTAACCAAGTTGACATTGACCAAGGTGAAGTTCTTCCAGCCTGTGAGCTGAAATTCCTGTGCTAACCATAATCCTGCTCCACCTAGGGTGGAGTGAAGGAAGTTCTTTGTTCCTTCAGGTCTACGAATTCCTGAATTAAGTGGGTGACCCGCCCAGCTACCCAAGTCAACGCCTAGTGAACAGCCAGACCAGATCTGCAGACATGGTTCCAGTTTCTGGGGGAAGGGCTTTTTCTCCCACCTATATATTTGAAAAGACCTTTAAAGGTTTGAGCCTTGAGCAGGAAACATAGCTTTGGCTCCATGTGTTTCTCTTGTCATTTTCTAGCCCCAGCTCTCCGTCCAGAGAACCCAAGTTCATATGAAGCTGCAGGTGGTTTCAGACAACTCTGCCTGGATTGTGGTAATGCTAACCACTGGGCCAAGAGCTGTCCCATGTCTTGCCTACTGCTAGAACCCTGACAAAACTCTAGAATCTGTTGGGTTGACTGCTCTGCTCTGCCTTATCAAGGTGGGTTAGTTTCCCAAGTTCCTCCTCCACAGGAAAATCTCTTAGACCTTCTGAATCTGCCAGCCAAAGGCCTACACTGTCTTGTGCAAGAGCTGCAGATGGAGCACAGCCCTACGTTATAGCTGAAGATGACTTCTGCCCTCAACAAAGCCACCAAAACCACCATGGGATCCAAGGATAACAACCCAGGTAACTGATAGGCCTCTGTCATTTTAATCAATACAGAGATCATCTGGTTTATAGCTCCTGCTATAATTTATCTTTCTCAGATCTCTGATGACGTTGGCATTTAACTGTAGATTTTCCAGTTTAGCAGTAGCTCTCTGTTTCATTTATGACTATCAGGCCTTGCTTTTGTAGAGCTATTAGGT
This sequence comes from Tokudaia tokunoshimensis, assembly GCA_036184795.1. Taxonomy (NCBI): domain Eukaryota; kingdom Metazoa; phylum Chordata; class Mammalia; order Rodentia; family Muridae; genus Tokudaia; species Tokudaia tokunoshimensis. The sequence continues at coordinate 49,488,178 of BTHU01000012.1, forward strand.
CTCCTGGAGAGAAAGACAAATTCCCAGGCAGGTTTCCCTTGCATACAGGCTTCCTATGAAAAGATAAACAGGCTTCAGATGTATCTTACTACTATTGATTCATTTAAAAGAACTTTCTTTAAAATGACTGTCTTAAGAATGTGCCACTTGTGTTTAGTGATAAATAATTAGATAAAAAAAGTTTAAGATATAAATATATATATATATATATATATATATATATATATATATATATATATATATATATAAACTGTAAAGATCTAAAAGTAATTTAAGGTACTAAGATATATAAATGTACATTGTAAGCCTCTGAGGAAGTTAAAGCTTAAATAAGTTGTGAGGATATAAGAAAGTGATTTAAGATAGGTAAATACAAGTTATAAAGGTATAAGAAAATTATTTAGAATAAGAAATAATTGATTACTTTCTTCCCTCTATGCTATTGTTATACTGAAGATTTGAGAAGTTCAGAGTTTCAGCCTCAATCAATGGAGTTCTTTGATGTTGGTAAAGCATTGTAACTACTATTATTAGTCACAAGCTCAAGATTTTAAATTTCTCTCTAGTTGTCTTTGAAAAATAGACATAAAGGTCCATCTTATTATACTTATTATGTCCAGTCTATATATCCAGTCTTCTGAAGAGAGAAAAGAGTGTTCATGCTTTTAAACCCAAAGATAGCTTTTGCTCTGACTCAAAGGCATGAGTCTACTCCAGTTGTTTTACAGACACTTGTTAGCTGTTTTCTGGGACTCCCTTTCTCCCCCAACTACCAGGACTATGGACCTGGAAGCACTAAATTTAGGTTTCTCCTTTACATTTCTTAACTTTAACTTCTGTCTCTAGTCTCTATCTGCTCTAGAAAATTTCCACTTGGCTGGCAGACACGATTCTAGAATCAGCTGCTGACTACAGGCTACTGCAACCTCTGCCTCTGGACTTACTGAAAGCTGATGTGAACCAGGCCAGTCAGTGTGGTTGCTTTCTATCTCTTCAGCTGGGCCAGCGTACCAGATGTTTCTGATGTCTATACTCCTGGCTTTGACTAGTATTTCAGCCTTCCTGGGTCCTGACAATAACATCCTAATTCCAGCTGAGAAGCAGTTACAGAAGAGAGTACATTATCCCTTATCATCAACAAAAGGTTGGAATGGCCAGTCAAAAGGAAATTCCTTGACAAAGGGGACAAAATAGTGCCTATTTGCATACCAGGAAAGGTACCTATTTAAACCAAATAAACACAAACCTATCAATAGACAGATTCATTAGCTGAAATAGTTCTACAGTATGAAAGGACACTTGTCCTGCTCTATGAAGAACAAGGTTATTGTACAGTCTTAAACGAAAAATGTTATTTCCATGCAAAATGTTCAGGAATCATAAGAGATAATTAGGATGTACTTAGGAGGGAAATGTTGCAGAAAAAAAGAACCTGAAATAAAATAAATGATTGGTTCTCATTTTCATTTTTAGGCTCTTTCTAGATAGTCTGATGTCAGTTATCATAGGGCCTTTGACCCTTCTGTTTCTGCCAATTACTGTTGGCCCTTACCTCACTAATACCATAACTAGCATCTTAGTCAGGCTTTCTATTTTTGTAAAGAGATACAATGACCATGATAACACTTATAAAGGAAAACTTTTCATTGGGAGTGGCTTACAAGTCAGAGGTTTAATTTATTATCACCAAGCCAGAAGGCATGGAGACATGCAGGCAGCAGGAAGAGAAAGTGAGCCTTTGACCTGTCTTGAGCCTCTAAACCCTCAAAGCCCACCCCGTATAACATGCTTACTTCAACAAAGAGACACCTACCCCCAAAAGGCCACACATGCAATAATACCACTCCCTATGAGTCAATTGAGGTCATTTTTATTCAGACCACCACAACTAGATACATAAATTTCCATCTGAGTTCCATTAAGCCAATGGTTCTTATATCTCAATATGAACAGGTACCTACCAAAGACATAAAGGCTTTGACTCAGGATATGACTCAGGGGGGAATGTGATGGCTAATGTTATATTTTAGGTTTAAATTTCTGTGCTTAAAAGATCTATAAAACAAAAATGCCTTTAACCTGTAATCCCCACTTTCCCATGGAAAGATACCTTCCAGGAATTCTTGGATCTCTTGTTCATGCAAGATAACAAGCCATGTGTTTTCACTTCTGTAAATAAGCTTAGTTGCCTCAACTGTACAATATGTGTGCTTGATCACACATAGTCAGAAAGAACATAGATAGAAAGTAATAAGGTTGTGAGCTTGCCTCTGCTTACACAAAAGCAAGAAGAACTAGCCTTGTGAGTTTTGTCTGTTTTCAGGCTACTAATTCAGATTGTCCATTTTAATAAGCACTTCAGGAGATGCCCATACTTAAATGGCAGCTTACATCTTTTCCCCATCATCAGCTATGCAAATTAAATTACAGTTCAACAAGGACTCTGAGATTGCTAATACTGTCCTCTTGATAGGATCTATAATCACCTAGGAGACAACCTTCTGGTTATGTCTGTGCAGAAATTTCTAGAGTGGCATAATTGAGATGGAAAACCATATGCTAAATATTTACAGCAGTATTTCAGACTGGGTAAAAAGGAGATGGTGAGCTGACATCCAACTCCCTGCCTCTTCACTCTGTCCACAACGTTACCAACTGCCTCATACTCCTGCTGCCATGACTTTATCACCAAGATGTCACATGTCACCCTCAAAGTGTGAACTCCAATAAGTATTCACTTCCTTACATTGTTTTGTCAACAAGTAGAGTAGCTAAAATAGCCTATAATATAGCCTTAGGAGTGATATGTAAGGTAGCAACCTAAGGAGTCTAATTCTTTAATTCTAGCTTTGGGGTCTGTAAGCCAACATATGCTTTAATGCTGCCCTGAGACTGTTCCTTTTGAATAACTCTTTAAGTCAATCCACTGACTGGAATAATAACAAGGCAAAAAGCTTTGAGATACTGAACTTATAATCACATTTACATACCAGAAGCTACTGTTTAATGCCCATTGTCTCAATTTAATTACTAATATTGTTTAGCTTTCAACAATGTCTGAGAGTTTTTGTTGTTTTGTTTTGCTTTTGCTTTCATTGTTATTTTATTTTACAGTTCTGCGGCTTGGACCCAGGATGTCATACTTTCAGGCAACTGAATAACATTCCCAGTCAAAGATACCTGATTTTTCATTTTAAAAGATTGAATAGGTCTGAGAAGTTCCCACTTCTGTGCTTCCCTATTAAATTAAGAGTTCCATAGTGGTACATTTACAGAGATAAGAGACAAAAACACCACTCTTTGAGTATCAGTTGCTGTTTTGGGACAGCTGACTTACTCTGACACCCTGGTATGTAACCTATATAAAAATAATTATCTGTGTCCCTCAAGGGAGGAATGGATTCAGAAGATGTGGTATATTTACACAATGGAATACTACTCTGCAATTAAAAACAATGAATTCACGAAATTCCTAGGAAAATGGTCAGAACTTGAAAATATCATCCTTAGTGAGGTAACCTAATCACAAAAGAACACACATGGTATGCAGTTACTGATAAGGGGATATTAACCCAGAATCTCGGAATACCCTAGACACAATTCGCATATCAATAGATTTCCAAGAAGATGGAAGGAGAGACCCCTGGTCCTGGAAAGACTGGATGTAGGGGAATGTCAGGACAGAGAAGAGAGAGGGGGTTGAATGGGGAAAAGAGGGAGGGAAGGGGGCTTATGGGACTTTCAGGGAGGGAGGAAACGGGAAAGGGGAAATGATTTGGAATGTAAATAAAAAAACTTAGAAAATAAAAAAAATTAATTATCTGTTGTAAATAATTTTTCAATGAATAGGGAAATTAACATTTCAGATTCTTTCTTTCTTGCTTTCTTCCTAAATTTTGTATTCTCTGAAATGTGTTTTGTAAGCTTATGAATGAATCTGGATAGAAAATGCTCCAGTTCTAAAAGTTTGCTGATGTAAAAACAAGTCAAAATTCAATGTGAACGTGCCCTTCATACAAGGCTTAAACAAAAAAGTAGTTTTAAAAAATTCTACACTTTTTATCCAGGCCATTTATAATAAAGTTTAATCAACCCCTTGAGTCATATACATGTTAATGACATTAAATCTTGATTGATGTCTTAATACTCTGTTGCAACTTCTTATGGAATCAATAAGTAAACTGGTGGCATTTAAGTGTTTTCTGTGTGTCAAAAATTCAGTTATATCATGTATATCAAAAGGCATTTGGTACAGTACAATTCAAGGCTAATGTCAGTTCTAAGTTATTGTTTTTGAAAAGTAAATAAAAAGGTTTAGAGCCTTCATTTAAACAGATGATAGATCTGTGGTATTATTTTGGCAATGATGTATTCTCTTAGTGTATCCTTGTTGCCATAATGGTTAAGGATCTTATGAACATAACATTAGTGGTAGCGACTTTGCAATTGAGAATGAAAAGATGCATTTTCATGATTACAAATAAAGCTAAATACCCTCTTATTCAAGAGAGGAACTATCCAAACCCTGACCCATTGTACAAGAATCTCAATTAGGTAAAACATTTCTACTTGTGTGCAGACCAGTGAGTGACTACCCTGCATTTGTGGAGGCAGAGCACAGTGGGCACTGTCTATATTACATGGTGCCCTTCTTCCCAGACCAGCTCACCTCCTTACATATTAAATGTAGCAAACAGACTTTGTACACTAAGCAATAACCCAGCACTGCATATTATCAGTCAAAATTGCCAAGAAAGAAATGGTAGGTATATTGAAATAGTGTTATAGGCTTTATCAGGGGGATCATGTTTTCCTCAAATGGAGGAAAGTGGGGGAGGAAAGGCTACAGAGTCAGTGGAACAAATATGAAGCACCTTTCACTTGTCCCTCACTGCACGTGCCCATGTGAGCTTCCACTGAACTTTTATAAAGTGTTGCTTTCAGTCTTACACATGATAGTGGTCTGTGTTACAATTGATGAAACAGGAACACGAAATGCCACAGAGTACACCCATCTCTTCAACACAACAGTCACACCAAACCTGGAAAAAAAGGCAGGCAGACAGCAAAGAGATGAGAATATAACCACTGACCATCATGGCCTTGTTTTCCCAGCCACTGAAAGAGATTTAAAGAGACATAAGTAGTAAAGGGGAACTTAATTCTCAGCCTCTCCTCTATAACTGTCTTGTCAAATGTATTAAAAATTGAGGAGCTAAGAATTTCTCTCCAAACTCCAGATATGCATGTGCACATCATTTTACTTTTCAATGTAGAGAACCAAAATAATGGCTGCCAACAAGCTGTATACAGAGTCTGGGTGAAAGGGATACTCCTGTGAAAGCACTAAGCGAGAACTATCCAACTTATTAACTTCTTGTAGTCCACCATCTATCGAAGATCAGGCAAGAACTCAAGGCAGGAACCTGGAGGCAGGTGCTGATGCACAGACCATAGAGGATTGCTGTTTTCTGACTTTTCTTCTTGGCTTGCTCAGACTGCTTCCCTGTAACACTCAGGACCTCCAGCCCAGAGTTACCAGGACCCACAGTGAGCTAAGCCCTCCCACATCAACCATCACTCAAGAAAATGCACCACAGCCCCACCCATAGGACAATCTGTTGTGGGCATCAGTTGTGCTTCCATCTTCTCAGATAACTTTAATTTGTGTCAAGTTGACAAAAAATCCAAGTAGTTCAAGGACTCTGTACAGAAGTCCCTATTTTATTTGTCTCGACCTGTTGTACTCATAACTACTGAAAGAAAGCCCAGCTTTTAATTGTTCTATTTGCATGTCCAAGTTCAGGGAACACTTGCTGTGTGCTATGTAATTTGAGCAGGATGCCCTTTCACACCTTCTGTGTAACCATAATTTAGAATCAGGTTCATTGTAGCTTGATTCTAACTAAAGCATTGATTCAGTTGGGAGTCTGGATGTTCAAAAGTTAAAGGTTCTTGTCCCCAATTGTTTTTTGATCACTCAATAAAGCTGACAACATCCAATGACTAAGCAAAGGGTGGCACTTTTGGAGTTGCACAGGCAAGGACACAGAGAGGAAAAGAGCAGAATGGCCATGACTCGGGGTAGAAGGATGAGACACAGGAGCAACCTGAAATAAAGCCAACCAGCCATGTGAAACTTTGGGTAAGAGATCACTGGCCACTTCCCTGATTGGGGCTGAGGTAGCAAGAGAAGTTTTAGGAGAGCCCAGCCTTTGTGGTAGCCAAGGCATTTTACAAATAAACTAATGTGTCAGTCCAAAGATAGTTCCTGGACTGGTGCATGAGTGTGATCTGCCGGAAGCCAAAGCTGTGTAGCAAAACCTCATCTCTACACAGTTTAGTTTGTACACTAGTTTGTTGGTTTTTACATTGAATGCTACTTTCTATTAATTCATTTCCAAAGATTTAAAACAGTGCCTGTTACAGAGAACTATATAATAAATATTAGTAGTGTTTCAACTCTTGTCATATACTTTCCTTTCTTCTCTTTTTTTTATATTCTTTTCCTTCTTTGTTGTTGTTTCAGACAGTGTCTCATCATGTAGCACTGGCTGGCTGCCCTTACTGTGAATGACTCAACCAATAAAGAGAAATCTTTTTCCTTCACTTGACATGAATTTTGGATCAAACAAACATGTGGTGTGCTTCATAGAAGGGGAAATCCCTCATTGTAGAATTATGAAGATAAATCAGTATAGCTGGGATTCTGTTGTTTATATGAATGGGAGGGTGACAGATAAAGCTCATGCCACTGAAAGCAGGGCTTCATTAAAGCAGCCCTCAAAGGCAACACAATAGCTAATTCAGGATAAGGGATGAAACCTAAGAGACATTAAATGTGGAAAAATTACTAATTCTGAGAAACAAATTTCCAAGAAATCAAGCATGAATAAAAATTTATTTGTTCAAATTATTATACATCCACTTAAGTCTAAAATACTAAGTGTTAACATAATGTTTCATTTCACTTTAACTTCTACTTCTTATGTGATACTCCACGAATGAAATATTTGGTAAGAAGAAAATAATTCCAGACGAGAGGAGTGGTATCTAATACTGAAAAGGGCATCATATACCTGTCAGTAAATCTAAAAAGTGCATTCAACAATAATAATAACCATGAAAGTGGTTGAGTTGAATGATTTAGATATAAAAGAAGGATTCATACACTTAATAAAATAATAAAATAACAAGAAAATGGAGAAGGAAGAAAGCAGAAGCTGGGCTGCAGAGATGGCTCAGCAGTTAAGAGCACTGACTGCTCTTCCAGAGGTCCTGAGTTCAAATCCTAGCGACCACATGGTGGCTCATGGACACCTGAAATGGGATCTGATGTCCTCTTCTGCTGTTTCTGAAGAGAGCGACAGTGTACTCATATATATATATATATATATATATATATAATGCGTAATTTTTAAAAAGAAAGACAGAAATAAATCTTGAGTTCTGTGAATGTAGGTATAAATTATGCTTAAGTTCATACCCATATAGTCTAATTCAGCTGCTTATTCTCAAGCCAGGAGAGAGAAGAAGCAGAAAGGTGAGGCAGGGCAGGGAGCCTGCAAGAAGAAGCTACAAATCACTCGGTGAAATAGTTTTAAAGGATTGTTTTAAATGCATGTATATGTTGAATTTTCCAGATACAAAAATCAAAACCAAATAAATGCTTTACAGAGAATCTATGAAAATAAAGCAGAAAAGAAGAATCAATTTGTTACTTCTTGCACAGAGTGGGGCTTTCTGCTCCAATGCTGCAAAGGCAAATGTGGAAAAAATATATTCAACCCGAAAATTAAAGCTAAAGTTAATTATTACATATGTTTCTTATGTAAATACAAAGTGTATTTCAAGTCTATAATTTTACTTTCTGTTTAAGTGGGTTCTCTTGTATATGTTGATGGTTGTGTTTTATCTTTTGTATTGAATTTAGCAACCTGTCTTTTAATAAAATGGAAAGTATTAATGTTTAGTACACTGAAACTGCTAAATCTGCTTCCTAATGTCTGCCAAATTCTGGGTAGAACCTTCCCGAAGGATGACTTTCACATATTGTAACCAAATAAAGCATGTGCTTGTTGCAAAGTAAAATAAAATATTGCTATTTTGTGCTTTTCTTTTATTGTCTTTGCATCTGTCCTTTCGGCTCTTTTTCTTTTCATCCCATTTGCTACCTTTAGTTTAAATTAAATTTCCAGTGTGGGCTCTTATTTCATCTTTTCCATTTACTGAGAACCTAAGTGCTTTGTTTCCTCCTCAGCCACTCTAAGCATGACATCATATATGCACCACTTATCACAGCTGCCCAGGAGATAACATTATGCCTCTTCACACATACTGAAAGGAACTTTAACCAACACAGTTCCGTCAATTTCCTCTTGCCCTTTGGGTCATTGTGCTCAGTTCACTTAAACATACACTGCAATTTTTTAAAAAGTCATTATTATTAGATTTGTGCAATTTTTTAAAAAGTCATTATTATTAGATTTGTTATAGGTATCCAGTACTTTTAAAAGAGTCTAAAACACATAGGATAAAGACTTTAGGTTTATATGTAATATTTTATATCAAGTGACATACTTAGTTTCCTGTGATCTGGAGTTACACATTTCAATGCACTGTATTTGGTTTGAATTTAACACTGAATGTCCTAAACTCCTAACAGAGAAGATCTCCAGATGTAGGCTTGTGAGGTCTTCAATGGATAGAGATCCTCAGGCCTGGCAACCTGAGTCCAATCCTCAGACCCCACCAGGTCATAGGAACAGATGTCAGAGTTGACGTCTGACATCTGTACATATGTGACAGGTTACCATCTGTATACAAACACACATATGTACACACAGAAAGAATATATAAAACTATTTTCTGAAAGCCTTTAAAATAAAACCCAGTAATAGGCTCTGTCTGTTACCCTCACCTTGGAGCACCCTCACTGTTTCCATAGTCCAGCACGACTTTTTTCCTGTCTAGACTTGAAAGGTACTGCAACTCGCTTTTCTTCCTTGGTGGGTTCATAACAACAAATCTTTCTCTTTCCTCACTATGGAATATAACTAATGCCTTTGTTTTCTCTGTTTACTCTTACATTTTTCTTTTTCACTGCTTTGTAGATATTTATGATATAACTTGTTATAATTTTTGTATTTCTTTCCTTGGGTGTTCTTGAATTGGGTGTACTTATAGCTACAGTTTCCAACAATTTTGGAATTTTTTTATTGTTATTTCTTGAGCCTTCCTCTTCATTCTAGGTTTTGTCATCACATTTGGTATCAGCCCACAATATAATTCTCATTAACTTTTTATGTGAATTATAAATTATATAAATTATTAATTTAATAATTTATATTATTTAATTTAAATTATTAATTTATATAATTTATATATAAATTCCATTTGGGATCATTTTCATTGCTGTACCTTTAATTGCAATATACCCTTTTATGTTTCATGTTATTAATCAAACATAGCCCACTTTTCATTTCAAATACATTTTCATCTCTAAAGATTCACCTGAGTCTTTCTTACAGAACTGTTTCCTGCTGCATGATATTGTCTCTTCCCTGGCATCACTGAGCGTCTGCACTGCATCCCTAACAGCCTCTGGTGTCCTAATTTGAAAATTTTACCATCCAGGTCTTCTGTAGTCTGTTTGTGATGATAAGTTATTAAATCATATTTCCATGCTTGTGTGCAATTCTATTATATTTCGATTGAACTACACATTGTACTTGCTGAGAGTTTGGGAGCATGGAGATAACTTCAAGATTCAACTTTATCTTTTTTAACTTAGAAAGAGAAGGAAAGAAAGAAAGGAAGAAAGAAAGAAAGAAAGAAAGAAAGAAAGAAAGAAAGAAAGAAAGAAAGAAAGAAAGAAAGAAAGAGAAAAAGAAAGAAAGGAAGGAAGTAAGGAAGAAAGAGAGAGAGAAAGAGGGAGGGAGGAAGAAAGGAAGGAAGAACATGAGTAAAAGTTGGGGGAGACAGGGATGGAAGGAAGGAGGGAGGGAGGGAAATTTGAAAAACCTTTTATTTAATATATATATTAAAGAGGATTCTGCCAAATGTCCTATATACCAGGTGCTGACTCCAGGAGCTCACAAGACTATCCGCCTTCCTCCTCTCCTGGCTTTTCCCTTGATCTCTGTGTTTTCTCCACATGTGTGTAGAGTGGTAACCAGCTCCTACTGAGCTTCAGAGCGCTATGTCTGTGCTGTTTATTTTGGCTTCAAAATTCTACAAGATTTGGCCTCTGCAAATCTGTCTCAGCCACTCTGCAAGACTCTGAGCACCATTCAGAGTTATCTTTCTTTGGGCTCCTCTTGGGAACTGTAGACTAGGAGCTAGGAGAGTGCCAGCACGCACTGCCTCTGTCCTGTGCCTCCCTTCCCAGGGATAAGCAGCACTGCTTAGCATCTGAGATCAGAGGAGATGGAGCCTATGATGTAGTTTCCTTCTTTGGGGAGTCAAAGCTTTATGTCTCTTGCTCAATACCTGAAAATGAATTCTTGTTATTTTTTTATGTTTTCTGGTGGTTTAATGTTTGAGCATAATTCTGACCCCACCCCTTAACCATCACACCAAAGAAGGAAACCCTTTAACTATAAATCATTGAATGTTTAAAAACTATAATGTTAAATGTAATTTTCTATTTTTCTTTGAAAGTCCCACCAACAATAACTTTCCATTTTCTGTTGATCCATTGGAAGAGAGACAGAGAATACACATATAATTTCAGCTTTTCATTCCTCTCATGTGTCCATGCCCCACACTATAGTGTAGTTAAGTCCCAAAGTATTTAATAATTCACACTGAAAATTAAAATCTGGCAAACCTATAGGAAAGAACTATATTGGATAAGTGTATATTAGATATATGTTTAAATCTGCAACCAGACAGCTATGTAATACTGGTTTTCTTTTAGGTCAAAAACACTTTTCAATTCAATATTGTTCCTAAAAGGACTATACCTTTAAGACTCTACCATGTCTAAAATGAAAATTTGAATTATTCAATTTTTCTAAAGTAACTCCTCTATGTAAAGATTTCACTTTCAAATATACATACCTACTGGGCACACTTCATAGGTTTTATATTTTGTTTTCCTTGACTTTTGGGATTTAGAAAGAAGTGCACTGTCTGTCCATGTTGGCTCTCCCTGTTGTTGCTTCTTCCTAAGTAAAAGACAAAAGAAATTTACACTCATCCCAGAGCTTATAAGTGAGAGGTTAAATGCAATTAAACACCACTTAAAACTTAGGAGTTCTTTCTGCAAAAACAGGTTTATTTCCAAATAAAATTATACATCAGTCTGAGGTTTCCTTGTCAATCTCCAGGGAAGGTTCAGGGGAGCAAAGAATTCCCAGTTTCTCTCACTAGAATGTAAAGCAGGCACTCTTAACAATAATGTTACCCCCCCCAATCATGTAAGCAGTGATGTTAATTTTATTATATTTTCATTTGGTTTTGGTTTAGGTTGACATTTTTCTTCTTAAGCAAGTATAGATTTCCTTTTTTCCCCAAAACCAAAGCAAAAAACAAAAAGAAACAAAAAGCAAACAAAGAAAAACAACAACAACTACAGAACAAAACAGAACAAAAATCTATGAGTTATCCAGAAATTTGAAGTGAGAATTTAACTGAGGTATCCCCAAGACGACTGATCTTTGAATTTCAAATCCCCAAAGCTCAATCTAGGTCAGCTAAGCTTCAGTCTTTCATTTATGGAGTAAGTGCTTTGGAAACACATGTACTAAGAAAAGACACACTGGCAAAGAACGGTGTGTTCAGTGGTTGGGTAGTATGCAATGATGACATTTTGATTTTATGTGCCACAAAACCATTATGACATTATGAAATCACTAGGTAACATTTGTCACAGCTAAGAGAAAGATTTCAACGTTGCATCTGTAATTACTGCAACATGAAATTAAGAACACTTTGATTTTTTTTTTGAAAGCGGCCAGAAAGTTTCTTTCAAGGTTTTAAATTAAATCAGAGGGCACAAACAGGGTTTGTGCAAAAGGAAACAACATCTCCACCAGAAAACCTTTGATACAGAAAATGACAATGGACCCCAAACTGTTACTTGTTCATCTAATCAATTGCCAAAATCTTTGATCGATGAGTTAGGGCTAAAATGAGTTGAGTTATGGGATTTACATACTAAATATTAATGACCAGGACTGATTTGACATATTCACCAACTTCAAAAATAATTCTGAAATCTGTGAGGCTAAAGTAGATTTCCTGCCTCTCCTCTTTGCTACAAGTTTAAATCTGACCTCAAAGGCTAATTGTAGACAGAGATTCAGTTCACGCTAGTAGATACCTAGAGTTGAATTATTTATTCAGGGGTCCTGTGTCCTTTCTCTGAAGCTTTTCTTAATCCTGTGTAGTGATATGGGGCAGGGTAGAATCCTAATGAATGCGCCTATTAGAAGTACAAGGGAAATAGTCTAGGAAAGCAACAGTTCCTTAGCTATAAAACAAAATACACCTCACACAAATCAAATGTGATGGTTGTACGAATTTGTTAACTATGTATCATGAGCAAACATAAGAAAATCCAATTAAGGAAGTCACTTTCACAATTATTTCCTCTAGTACAAAAACTGATCATTAAATGAAATAAAACTCTGAAAGAAAACTTACAGTGTAAGGTTGTGCCCAGGCCATACATAATTCTATGTGGAAATACTATTCAGGAAAAATCCAGAGGCCCATATAATACCTTATAAAGTAACAGGTGGCACCTGCCCTTGTATGTTTCAGAAATGCAAAGAACTGGGGGTTGTTGCATACAGTCAATAATAGGGCATGTAGAAATCAAGTGTTCTTGCTTCCATGTTTCCTTCCAAGGCTTAAAATCATGAGTCATGAAAACCATACAGTCACTATTTCAATTTTACATATTCAGGTAAGTGCCTGGTTAATGTTTCCGTGGGAATGGGGTAATGTGGTCTGTGTTTTATTGACATTTATTATAACAGCTTTTAAAAATGACTTTAGGATTTCACTCACAGAATCCTGAGGCAGCTAAGACTGTTCATGTTTTTTTCTTTGTTTGTTTTTTGTTTTGTTTTTTAAGTTTCATATTGTTGCCTTTTATGGAAGGCTGTGTGAGTCAAAGTGATGGTTTCTAATATTTATTTAATGAGGATAATGGGAAGAGTTTTGTTGGAATAAGTAAGATTTTATAACATCCTCAAAACTAAAAGTAATTATTAAATAAAATTAGTCAATATTTTACTTTTTTTGCAGATGCATTGTCAATTACACATTTCAAATGTTAGACTTCATTTGGTAGTATGTTAATACATCAAAAACTTCCATTTGATGATTAAATTATTAACATTGAACATTTAAAAAAATAATTATTTATTTTGTGTATGTGAGTACACTGCAGCTGTCTACAAACACACCAGAAGAGGGCATCGGATCCCATTTCAGATGGTTGTGAGCCACAATGTGGTTGGTGGGAACTGAACTCAGGACCTCTAGAGGAGCAATCAGTGATTTCAACCACTGAGCCATCTCTCCATCTCAATATTAAACATTTTTAAAAAATCATAATGGCAAACCAAATTTACACAATATCTTTCTACAACCCAACCCTACAGAGGATAATAGGTGGAAACCGCCAATACAAAGAGAGAATCTACATCCTGGAAAAAACAAGATAGTAACCTTCTTACATCAAACCCAAAAGTAGATAAACACTCAAACATAAAGATAGCGTCAAGAATAGCAGGTGACAATAATCACTATTCCTTAATCTTTCTTAATATCAATGGTCTCAATTCCCCAATAAAAAGACATAGACTAACAGACTGGATACGTAAACAGGACCCAGCATTTTGCTGCATGCAGGAAACGCACCTCAGTGTCAAAGACAAACACTACCTCAGAGTAAAAGGCTGGAAAACAATTTTACAAGCAAATGGTCCCAGGAAACAAGCCGGAGTAGCCATCCTAATATCAGATAAAATTGATTTTCAACCTAAAGTCATCAAAAAAGACATAGAAGGACACTACATACTGGTCAAAGGAAAAATCCACCATCAAGAACTCTCAATTCTGAATATCTATGCTCCAAATGCAAGGGCACCCACATTCATAAAAGAAACTTTACTAAAATCCAAAGCACACATCCCACCTCACACAATAATAGTGGGTGACTTCAACACCCCGCTCTCTGAAATGGATCATTCAGGAAAGCAGAAACTAAACAGGAACACAGTGAATCTAATTGAAGCCTTGGACCAAATGGAACTAACAGATATATATAGAACATTTCATCCTAGAGCAAAAAATACACCTTCTTCTCAGCACCTCATGGTACCTTCTCCAAAATAGACCATATAATTGGTCACAAAATAGACCTCAACAGATACAAGAAGATCGAACTAATCCCATACCTCTTATCAGAACACTATGGCATAAGGGTGGTATTCAATAGCAACAAAAACAACAGAAAGTCCACATACACATGGAAGCTGAACAATGCTCTACTCAATGATAACTTGGTCAAGAGGGAAATAAAGAAAGAAATCAAAGACTTTTTAAAATTTAATGAAAATGAAGGCACAACATACCCTAATTTATGGGACACATTGAAGGCAGTGCTAAGAGGAAAATTCATAGCCCTGAGTGCCTCCAAAAAGAAACTGGAGACAGCATACACTAGCAGCTTAATGGCACACCTGAAAGCCCTGGAACAGAAAGAAGCAAACACACCCAAGAGGAGTAGAAGTCAGGAAATCATCAAACTCAGGGCTGAAATCAATCAAGTAGAAACAAATAAAACCATACAAAGAATCAACAAAACAAGGACTTGGTTCTTTGAGAAAATCAACAAGATAGATAAGCCCTTAGCCAGACTAGCAAGAGGGCACAGAGACAGTATCCAAATTAACAAAATCAGAAAGAAAAAGGGAGAGATAACAACAGAAACTGAGGAAATTCAAAAAATCATCTGATCCTACTACAAAAGCATGTATTCAACACAAGTAGAAAATCTAGAGGAAATGGACAATTTCCTAGGCAGATACCAAATACCAAAATTAAATCAGGATCAAATAGACCATCTAAACTGTCCTATAACCCCTGAAGAAATAGAAGTGGTCATTGGAAGTCTTCCAACCAAAAAATGCACAGGTCCAGATGGTTTTAGTACAGAATTCTATCAGACCTTCAAAGAAGACCTAACACCAATACTCTTCAAACTATTCCACAAAATTGAAACAGAAGGAACACTACCCAACTTGTTCTATGAAGTCACAATTACGCAAATAACAAAATCACACAAAGATCCGACAAAGAGAGAGAATCTCAGGCCAATCTCTCTTATGAATATCGATGCAAAAATACTCAATAAAATTCTTGCCAACTGAATCCAAGAACACATCAAAACAGTCATTCACCACGATCAAGTAGGCTTCATCCCAGGGATGCAGGGATGGCTCAATATAAGGAAGTCCATCAATGTAATCCACTACATAAACAATCTCAAAGAAAGAAACCACGTGGTCATTTCATTAGATGCAGAGAAAGCATTTGACAGAATTCAGCATCCTTTCATGCTAAAGGTCTTGGAAAGTTCAGGAATTCGAGCCCATATCTAAACATACTAAAAGCAATTTACAGCAAACTGGTAGCCAACATCAATCTAAGCGGAGAGAATCTTGAAGCAATCTCACTAAAATCAGGGACTAGACAAGGCTGCCCTCTCTCTCCATATCTTTTCAATACAGTACTTGAAGTTCTAGCTAGAGCAATTAGACAACAAAAGGAGGTCAAAGGGATACAAATTGGAAAGGAAGAAGTCAAACTATCACTATTTGCAGACGATATGATAGTATACATAAGCGACCCAAAGAACTCCACCAGAGAACTCCTACAGTTGATAAACAACTTCAGCAAAGTGGCCGATATAAAATCAACTCAAGCAAGTCAGTAGCCTTCCTATACTCAAAAGGATAAGCAGGCTGAGAAAGAAATAAGAGAAATGATACCCTTCATGATAGCCACAAACAATATAAAGTATCTTGGTGTGACTCTAACCAAACAAGTGAAAGATCTGTATGACCAGAACTTCAAGTCTCTGAAGAAAGAAAATGAAGAAGACCTCAGAAGATGGAAAAATCTTCTGTGCTCATCTATTGGCAGGATTAATATAGTAAAAATGACCATCTTGCTAAAAACAATATACAGATTCAATGAAATCCCCATCAAAATCCCAACTCAATTTTTCATAGAGTTAGAAAGAGCAATTCAAAAATTCATCTGGGATAACAGAAAACCCAGGATAGCTAAAACTATTCTCAAGAGTAAAAGAACTTCTGGGGGAATCAGTATCCCGGACCTCAAGCTGTACTACAGAGCAATAGTGTTAAAAACTGCATGGAATTTGTACAGTGACAGGCATGTAGATCAATGGAACAGAATTGAAGACCCAGAAATGAATCCACACTCCCATGGTCACTTGATCTTTGACAAAGGAGCTAAAACCATCCAGTGGAAAAAAGATAGCCTTTTCAACAAATGGTGCTGGTTCAACTGGAGGTCGACATGCAGAAGAATGCAAATTGATCCATTCTTATCTCCTTGCACTAAGCTCAATTCCAAGTGGATCAAGGACCTCCACATAAAACCAGACACACTGAAACTAATAGAAAGGAAACTAGGGAAGAACCTTGAACATATGGGCACAGGGGAGATATTCCTGAACAGAACTCCAATAGCTTATGCTCTAGGATCAAGAATTGACAAATGGGATCTCAGAAAATTACAAAGTTTCTGTAAGGCAAAGGACACTGTCAAAAGGACAAAGCGGCAACCAACAACCTGGGAAATGATCTTTACCAACCCTACATCCGACAGAGGGCTGATATCCAATATATACAAAGAACTGAAGAAGTTAGACTCCAGAGAGCCAAGTAACTCTATTAAAAAAAATGGGGTACAGAGCTAAACAAAGAGTTCTCACCTGAAGAATATCTAATGGCTGAGAAGCACCTAAAGAGATGTTCAACATCCTTAGTCATTAGGGAAATGCAAATCAAAGCAACCCTGAGATTCCATCTCACACCAGTCAGAATGGCTAAGATCAAAAACACAGCAGACAGCAGTTGTTGGTGAGGATATGGAGAAAGAGGAACACTCCTCCACTGCTGGTGGGATTGCAAAGTGGTACAACCACTCTGGAAAGCAGTCTGGCGGTTCCTCAGAAAACTGGGCATGACACTCCCAGATGATCCTGCTATACCACTCCTGGGCATGTACCCAGAGGCTTTACCTGCATGCAATAAGGACACATGCTCCACTATGTTCATAGCAGCCTTATTTATAATAGCCAGAAGCTGGAAAGAACCCAGATGTCCCTCAACAGAGGAATGGATTCAGAAGATGTGGTATATTTATACAAAGGAATACAACTCTGCAATTAAAAACAATGAATTCACGAAATTCCGAGGCAAATGGTCAGAACTTGAAAATATCATCCTTAGTGAGGTAACCCAATCACAAAAGAACACACATGGTATGCAAGCACTGATAAGGGGATATTAACCCAGAATCTCGGAATACCCTAGACACAATTCGCATATTAATAGATTTCCAAGAAGATGGAAGGAGAGACCCCTGGTCCTGGAAAGACTGGATGTAGGGGAATGTCAGGATAGAGAAGCGAGAGGGGGTTGAATGGGGAACAGAGGGAGGGAAGGGGGCTTATGGGACTTTCAGGGAGGGAGGAAACAGGAAAGGGGAAATCATTTGGAATGTAAATAAAAAAACTTAGAAAACAAGAAAAAAATTTAAAAAACCAAAAAAACAAAAAGAAATCATAATGGCAATCAAAATAAAGGTAATTCCATTCAAATGGAATATTTTTACAGAAATTCACAGGACGATAATTTCTCCCTCAGGTTTATTCCACAGGATGCGGATGCACGATCATCCTAAGAGCTGCCCAAGTACTAAATGCAAGCTTGTGATGAACATCAGTTGTGTAATACATGTGGCCCAGATGTCAGCTGCCACTGGCGCATGTCGTAAGCTCACAGCTAGACTAGAGTCTTGTGACCTCAGTTTCTTCAAAACAAAATTGTTCTTGGGATATGCTTTCCTGTCCCACCAAAGTATAGCAGATAGGAATTAATTTGTTTTAGATTTTTCATTAAAATTGGCCATCTTCATTTTTTCGTATGCCACTGAGCAAAAATACGTTTTTGCCATTCATGGCTTGTCTTTGTGATTATACATTTTAATTAGATGATTCTTCTCAGTGCTCAGATTATAAATTGTCTGATCTGAATAGTCTGCTACTGAGTGTGACTTTAGTCTGTCTCATTTTAAGGTTCCGTTCTTCCAGATTCAAATACCTTTAGAGTGGTAAGCAAATCTACATGTTCAGCATGTTAGTTTTCAAATAGTTGACTAAAGGAGCTTTCATAAACAAAGATGGTCTGACCTTAAAGAAGATTCAAATATCAACAGTTAATATAATATTTCATTCTGTGGTTCATACAGGAGATTGTAAACCTCACTGGCATCAGGCACCCAGTTGTAGTTTTGGTGTACCTCTGTGCTTATTCTTTCCTCATCCCACATCACCTCGCAACTGGACACTTGTAGTTTTTTGCTTGTTTGTGTTTGAGAGTATAATTTGATTAAAAATTTTCCTTCCCTTTCCTCCCTCCAAACTCCTATATTCCTCTTCTTAATCTCTTTCAAATTCATGACCTCTTCTTTCATTGTTATTGCATGCAAATATGTCTTTGTATATACATAGGTGTTCCTAAATATAACTTGTTGAGTACATACAATTTTATGACTTATCACAGCTGACCATTTGGTATTAGACAATCAGTTGGTACCTCTCCCAGTTGCTTTACTAAGTTGCCTGTATTTCTGTGTGTGGGGTTGAGGCCTGTTTTGCTTTTTTTCCATTCTGTTTGGTATGTTTGTTGGTGTCACCCTTGTTCAGCTCCTGTTTGGGTTTGTAGAGCCTCCCTAGCTCTCTGGTTACTGTGTAAATGGTTCAGAAGGTAAGATACCACCTGGAGCTACCTCTATTAATGTAGTTATTATCTCTTCTAAAACTAAATTGTAATACTGTGTAACTTAAACTGTACCTAAGTTATAAAGTAAGAAGTTTACAGGGAGTGAGAAAATTTTTATACTGTAACTTTCTTAAATAATGAAAATAGAAATCTTGTATCTGGTCATAATCCCCACCCCCGGGTTTCCCCATCATGTCTCCCTCTCAACTTCATGTTTAATGTCTTCTGTTTTCCTTTTGCTCATTCTCTCTCTCTCTCTCTCTCTCTCTCTCTCTCTCTCTCTCTCTCTCTCTCTCTCTCTCTCTCTTTCTCTCTCTCTTCTCTCCCAAAGTCAAATTACTTTGTTCATATTCATACGCATATGGCACCCTCCACTAGGGTATGGAGAGCTCACCAGTGACCACAGCCTCAAAAACACAGTGACCCTCCCTCAGTCATCAAACGTGGACAGCTTCTCAGCTAGGGCTGGAGCCTCTCTGGGGCTCTCTGAATTGAAATCTTTTACTGGCTTTATCCCATACCCCACATTCAGATTACTGTTCAAACAATCATAACCTTTTCTTGACATTAAATATTCTGTTTCCTCAATGTCATTATAATTATATGCTTCATAATAAGACATTTTTCTAGATTTTATAAAGATGGTTATCAACACAAGGAACAAAAAAGAAAATGTTAACATGCTGTTAACCAAAGTTGAGGTTACAGGAAATATCTATAAATGATTTTCAGAAAAAGTGTCCAAAGACAGAAAGGTTTACCAATAACCTCTTTAGAACTGCAAAAGTCATAATGTCATATAAAATTCTGAGTTCTCCAGTCACATGTGCTCCTCACAATAATAACTTGCTTTTTTTCTTCTAAGAGGATGTAATATGAATAATCATCACAAATGTGCCTCCCAACTCAGACATATGTTTTATGTATCAAAAGACTGGACC
>BTHU01000012.1:49515679-49558335 GCA_036184795.1 Tokudaia tokunoshimensis
AAATATCATCCTTAGTGAGGTAACCCAATCACAAAAGAACACACATGGTATGCAGTCACTGATAAGGGGATATTGACCCAGAATCTCGGAATACCCTAGACACAATCCGCATATCAATAGATTTCTAAGAAGATGGAAGGAGAGACCCCTGGTCCTGGAAAAACTGGATGTAGGGGAACGCCAGGACAGAGTAACGAGAGGGGGTTGAATGGAGAAAAGAGGGAGGGAAGGGGGCTTATGGGACTTTCGGGGAGGGAGGAAACGGGAAAGGGGAAATGATTTGGAATGTAAATTAAAAAAAATAAAATAAAATAAATAATTAAAAAAAATGTGTGTTACTTAGGAGGACAGTTAAGTTAGTTTTACTGCATAGATGAATGCTACCTGGAAATTAATTTTTCAATGATATTCAGATATATGCATTATTTTTTGAGCCAGTATACTGGAGCAGTACGCCTACTTACAAGTGCTTTAGCTGTAGCAGCTTTTCCTCAGGCAGGTGGCAGGCCTTCTATGTGATAATTTCTTCCTATAGTTTAGCCTCTTGTCTTACCACTTAATGAGTTGGATGGAGGGCATCAAAGTCTCGTTGATTTCTGTGATATTACATCTCATGATCTCCTGTTATCATGACTTGGGTCACACAGTCCTTTCTGAAATAATCCTTATGTCAGAATATATTTATCTCTTTTGGATAGTAACAGGGTGTGGACTTCTTTTTCTGGCAAGGCCTTGTTCACCTGGATGGAAACTAGGTAGAGGTATCTCATAAAGGAAAACTTGTTAGAAATTTCCAGGAAAAAAGAAAATAACTGATGAACACATAAAAGTAAAAAATGTCACCACACCCACACAGATACTTAAATTCAAGAATTTCATCTAACGGAGTGATTGTAAAAGAAGTAAAGATTTTGGTATATACTTTTAAATAACAGCTGACTCTTTTCTTATTGTACAATAATGAAATGCTAGGGAAATGGTTAAATAAACTATCATAAAAGAATAATGCACTCCATACCATGATATGTTCATTGAATGTCTCTTACCTGAAATGCTAGGGCACAGAGGTGTAGGCTTAGGTTCAAAACTTACTTAAATAAGTTTTCTTAAATGCTTCAACCTCCCTTCTAGCCTACCTAATAGAGGTAGAAGGAAAAAAGGTTAATAGGGCAAAGGGAAATATGGACCTGTTCAGAAGTAGGGTTTTTTTTTGTGTGACTATAACAGTCTTCTTTCTCAGGATATTAGCAATCAAGTCCAAAATGGCAAACATGAATCAGTACCAGCAGCTCGGTCCAGAAGAAACTGTGAGGCTCCATCAAATTGGCATGAGTCCCAGTAAGCCACAAGAAGTAGCTGAAAGACCACAAAATGTTCTCTGGTGTGTTTCTTTCTTTGAAGTTAAGACAAGCAAAGATCAGTGAAGAGCAGCGTTGCAAGGCAAACCAATGCAAGAGTGTCTTCTCACTTTCTGTGGGGTTGTATTTATATTCTTTCTAAATATCATACACTCTCTCAAGCATCTGCTCCAGAAAAACCTCACATGCCCTTTCACAAGACAGCTTACAGAACGTGTTTGTTACAGCAAAACATCCTCTCATAAGACAGCTTCCAGAAAAACATCAAATGACACAACTCAGTCTCGAAAGAAACCAGAATTTCCAATCAAAGTGCATGCGGGGCCACCGTGTGGCTCTCCCTTTGCCTGGTGGCCAGCAATTCCTACATTAAGTGCCACTCTGATCCAGATGTTCCCAGGAAACCTCTTCTCAAGATTGCTCCAAAAAGAAAACCATGAGTCCTATACATGAAAGGATATTGTCTTAGCATTTTTTCCTGTTGCTGTGTAAGATACTCTGACAAAAGTGACTTAAGGAAAAAGGAGTGTATTTCAGTTTACAGTTAGTTCAAGGTGCAGTCCATAATGGTGAGGGAGTCCTTCGAGCAGGCACTTGAAGCACCAGTAACCTCTCATCTCTGGTCAGGAATAGGGGAAATGAATGTTCACTTGCTATACTCAGTTTCCTTTCTACATTTTACACAGTCTAGAATGCCAGTACTGGGAATAGGCATACATAGTGGACAGGTTTTCCTACCACAATTAATGTGATTAACTGAATCTCTCAAAGGCATATCCAGAGAATCTTCTTCCAGGTGATTATAGATTCTGTCAACTCAACAATACTAGCCATCATATATGTCATGTGGACTTGTACAAGGGCACATTTCTAGTTGTAAACTCAGTGGTGGCCAGATACCAAGTTCTACATACCAGGAGTGTCAGGCAGGGAGGGTGGGGAGGTGTCAAGACTGATTAAAGAAGGATGTGGAGAGGGCTCAGTTGGTAAAGGGTTTGCCTTGCAAGCACAGCAACCTCAGTTTGATCCCCCAGAACCCAAGTTAAAAAGCCAGACATGGAGGTATGTGGTTAGAATTCCAGTACTGGGGAGGCAAAGAACTTCAGATCCCTGGGGTCACTGGCTAGCCAGTTTAATCCACTTGGTAAGCTTCAGGCCAGTGAAAGACTCTGTGTCTGCCCCGCCCCCCAAAATGAACTAAGACCACATAAGGAAAGATCCCTGAAGCTGACTTTTGACCTTCACATGCACACACAAGCATGTGTACCCATACACACAGGAGCACAATAAACACTGACACATAAACAGGTTCATGTGCACATATTCAATTCACACAAGCACACACACACACACACACACACACACACATACACATACCACAGAGAGAGAGAGACACCCACTCACACACAATCTACATATGAGTTTTTCTTTTACTTCATAAAATTGCACTTCCCCTAAGACCTTTTGGATGCCTTGTATTTGAACTCTGTTCTTGCCTTCCTCTAAACCTGCTAAGGAAGTGAGTCTCAAGTGCAGGTTCACCAGGGGCCATGTTCCGTTGCTCTCTCCATGACCCTGTGGCAATCCTTCAACATTCAGGACAAGAAACTTTCTTTATCCAAACAACTACAGCCTGCCTGAAATCTTGGGCAGCTGAGAACCAAGCCTGTCCCCACAGGGTAGGAATATATTAGCCACCCTGTAAAAGTTATTTTTAAAGTTTTAAAGGAACAGCAGCTGGAGAATGAAGAAAAGAAAGACTGAACGGGATTCCCTCATACCCTGGAGGTAACCTTTTTACACCAGTCTCTCATAGCTTTCTGTGGGAATGGTATTCATGCAAATGTTTCAATCTTACCCCCAAAGCTAGAAATCATAGAATCCAGAAATAAAAAACAAAGAGGAAATATGAAAGGACCTTGTCTGGGCACATATTTCTTGTTGTCTTATTTATTTATATTGTGGGAATTTGACCAAAGGCTTAAAATCTTATGATTGGATTTGGAAATAATTTTCAGGAAAATTATTGAGACATCAAAACACTATCACATATAACAAGCTGACTGCCATTTGCAAATTATTTTTAACTGCTACATGGTAACTGGGAGTGATCTGAGCTTCCCAGCAGTTGCTGCCTCCTGATGAAGGTCGCTACTAGAGTAATGGTGGACAGTCAGCAAACTCTAAAGCCCTGATGGAAATATATATTAGTACGATCTACATTTCACTGATCTCTAAGTTGAAAGGGGAAATCATCCTACATTTCACTCCAAGTTTAGCATGTTTGCATTTGAGATATGTAACTATTCTAATTTGGTTGGTTGGTGTTGAAGAATTCCTCCCAATTCAGCAAAGTTTAATGAACATCCATTTATTATATGTGGAAGACAGTTTTGATCTCAGGGCTAAAAATAGATACACGCAAACAGAAAATTCAACCCATGAGAAACAAAATCTTAAGTTGTTTCAGTGGGAAATGTCACATGCAGTGAAAGGGTTTCAGTGGTGGTGGGGTGGGAATTACTGAAGATCCTTGAAGAATGAGAGAAAAACCAAACAGAAACGAGGAATTAATAGTGTTAGCAGGGGCAAGAAGAAAAATGGTTGGGGGTAAGGGGCAATCTGCAGACATCAAATGTGCCCTGAAGAAGATATTGAGGGTAGCAATGAGTTCAGGCAACGATCTGGACTCCAGGCCTTGTTCTGCTTTTATCTGACTGGCAAGTTACATTATTGCTACAACTCTATCTCCTGATTTTTAAAGTTATTTCCTACTAAGCGCACCATGAGAATGAGCCTGAGCATGATGGGCCTAGAGTGTTGAGTACCATACAGGGAATGCTCAATAAATATTTAAAACAGAAGATGGGAGAGAAGGGAGACAATTGGTGGAGACAAAACTATGAGAAGGAAAGAAATGTATATGAAGGGCAGGAAGCAGAAAGGGAAAGGGGCAAAGATAAATAAAGATTTCTGAGACATCTGGGGTTAATATAAATAAATATGCATTACATGCTATATATGCAAAGAAAGTATTTATAGATATATAGATATGATCTGTTTACATACAGAGCCAAGACATGAAGATAAACACCATAAACTCCAAAGAGTGGAAAATGAGACTTAAGTATGTACATTTATACACACACACACACACACACACACACACATATGCACATACACATACGAGAGAGAGAGAGAGAGAGAGAGAGAGACTATACAGGGAATATAATAGGATACAAGCTCAGATTTGGTTTTCACTTGTACTTGTGTACTTGTACAAGATTCTTAAGGCTTTTCAAGCAAAAGAAAATTTCTTTCTCTTTTTAATTTTTTGTCATCACATGATAATTTTATATATGCCGATAATGTGTTTTGATCAAATCCACTCCCATTACCTCCTCTCCAGTTCTTCCCTATCCCCCCTTCCACCACCATGTTCCCTCCTTACCCTGTGTGTTCATTTTTATTTTCTATGTACAAAGCCCAGCTATGGCTACTTGTCTATGTATGGCCACCAGAACCTAGGTAGCTTCTTAGGGACTGCATCCCAGAAGAAAACTGCCTTTATTTCTTTCTCTCTCTCTCTCTCTTTCTCTGTGTGTGTGTGTGTGTGTGTGTGTGTGTGTGTGTGTGTGTGCGTGTGCATGTGTGTGTGTGTGTTTCTGTGAAGGAGTTCCTGTAGAGGCCAGAAAAGGCATCTTGTAATTTCTGCTTCCTTGTTGAGAACTTGAACCATGAACCATGCTCCTCTTTTCTATCCAAGCTAAACATTTTTCACACCTTCAGGCAATCTGTATAGAATTAATGTAGGAAAAATTTATTTTGGAAAACAGTTTTAAAGAGTTTAAGCTCCTCATAGTAGGCAAGACATGGCTGAAGATATCAGTTTATGGTGGTAGGAGCCTGAAGTAAAAACCAAGCATATTACTGTGAGCTACAAGGCAGAGAAAATAACAGAAATCAGGAGCCCAACATAAACATCACCAATTTGAGGAATCTATATCAGCAAACTAGGCCTTACCTCCTAAAGATTCCATATCTTCAGAAAATAGTTTCACCCAAGTGAACAAATGTTCACATTGTAAGCCCCATAGGGAACATTTCAGAATCAATCCACAATAGTTGTCAATAGCTAAGTTTTCCTAAGTAGCAGTGACCGTGCTGTGAAAACAACTGATTTGTTGGTCTCAAAAGACCACATAGAGACAGAAGGAGGTTTGAGTTGGTAGGTCAATGATCATAATGTATATATTCACTTACATATGCATAAAATGTGTAGTAGAAAAATAACAAATAACCTGATTGATGAACTCATAGTATCGATTCATAATATCCACAGATAATATCCTAGGTAGTTGCAAAACCATTCCATTGGCCAAAACATGGATACTCAAGAACTCAGCAGCAGATGTAACATAACCATACATTATAGTTTCTTCTGGTTTACTAATTCACTACTTTTGACATGAATGCTGCCTTTTTCAGGGGATTGGCCCAGTCTTTCTAATTTTGTTTATTCTCTTTTTCTCCAATGACCCTGGGTATCCTGATGGTTTCTGTAGCTATCTGGTATCAGCCTCCCTAATGGCTACTTTGTCTTTCCATAACTATCCAGAGTTCTTTATCCTGATTCCAGAACAAGGCTATAGAAAACTAGGGAAATTGGTTTTGTTCATTCATTTAACCACACTGTATTCCTGCTACCGGCTGACATCTCTCTAGAATCTAGAATGCTAATTGGGCAGCATACAATGTCAGTGCATATCCTTGTGTGTCTTTGTATATATCAGCATGCCTACAAAGTCTTTCAGAACATACAAGAAACATTGCACCTGAGTTCCTTTCCCTCCTGCCTGTTCTGTAAGAACTTGGATGTGTTGATGAAAGCTTAAGAGATTTCAAAGACTGCTTCCCTATCTGAATATTTCTTGCTATTTAATTGTTTTAAGTATAAATTTTGTTCCTTATTGCTTCCTTTCAGAAGAATATTATCTTTTCTCCTATGGGGACAATGGTAGAATTCTACAAACCAAAACACATTTGACAGTATTTCTAATTCAGTAATTCAATCCCGTAATCCCATATATACATATGGTATATATAATGCTATTTGCTTACTCCATGATTATAACTTTGTCCGATTAGAGGTGGACAGCCTTCAAAATCTCCCTCTAGAGCAATGCTAGTATTGCTCCTAACGGTAAAACAAGGTTTGACTCTGTGGGCTGAGAATAGCTCCAGAATAGACAGCTGTTTCTTTGACACTATTTGAAAGAAAGCATTACATATGAGTAAGGACTAGTAGTTCATGCTCAACATTGCCGGAGAGACAAGTGCCCTCCTGCTATGGACTCTAATCATGACTAGTGTCTATCCCTCCCCTGAGGCACCTTCTCAAAAGTGCATTCTGAAAAAGACTTAAGTCAGAAACAACCTAAGGTAGATTTAGGATCAAGCACAGGTCTGTTAAACAGCATTTTCTTTTCTTCTTTTTACTTTCTTTCTTTTTTTTTTCTTCATGACTGGGTTTTTCTGAATAGTTATCTGGCTGTCCTAGAACTTGTTCTGTAGACCAGGCTGGCTTTGAACTCACAGAGATCAGCTTCATCTGCCTCCTGCGTGCTGGGATTAAAGGCAGGCATGTACAGTACTACTCAGGTTAACAGTGTTTTCTTAATGTGAGTATGTACACATACGTGTGCTGGTAGGTCACTTATCTAGGCGTATACATATGGAGGGCAATAGCTCACTTTGAGATGTTTACTCCAGTCATTTCTTCACCTTATTTTTGAGAATAAGAAGCTCATTCATTTCTGCTTGCCTGGCTAGGAAGGAAGTGTGGTGTGAGACATCTGCGTATGCCCAACCCCAGCACTAAGGCTGTAGGTAGATACTGCTGTGTTTTATTATGTGGATACTGAAAGCTTAAATTCAGGTTTACACAGCAAGCACCTTAGCCATAATCATCTTCAGCCACAAATAAGTATAACAGGAAGTAAAAACTGGCAAACTTCTGCATGAACTCGAGGGACTAAACCCACTTAAGGCTTTGAGTATCACAACAGGCTGCAGACATTTCCCCCAGCCCCTGCAAAGTCTGCTGAAGACTAAATTCCAGTACTCCATGACGATCCATTTGTGTATCAGTATGCTTGCAATGGGTTAGGAAAGATCTACACTGGATTCTACAATCTGCAAGGACCATTACAAAGCAATCTGTATTGTGTATAAAAATATCTGTCCCATTGTTGTGTGACATATAAAACCATCATTGAGAAATTAACATTTTACTGGTTGATGAGACTACTCTCAGAGGTATTAAAATTTTCAGTCATTATTAACTTACCATTTATTAACTTCATTTATTGATTGACTAACAAATTTAGTCTTTTTTTGTGGATGACAGATGTTTGGTGACCTTTGACATCTCTGCACATACCTACTTGAGTGCAAGTGTGCTCACACCCTGACCTCACTCATCTCTTCTCCTTTTTTATGTGTCCTCCAAATCCCCTTGACAAGCATCCTGCGCTATAGTGAAATAGATTATAAAAGCTCTGTACTCGCCATGCGTCCCCATAATTTCCCTGTTAAATAATGCATTTTTAGAAGAAAATATCCCTCACTACTGAAACATCTACAGGGAGGCATTTCCTCTGAATACTTTGAGTCCATCTATGTCTGATAGGATAAATGAGAAGAAACATGAATTTGATTGATGTACTGGTTGACTTTGGGTGTCAACTTGACACAAACTGGAGTTTTCACAGAGAAAGGATCCTCAGTTGAGGAAATGTCTCCATGAGATACAGCTGTAAGACATTTTCTTAATTAGTGATCAAGAGTGGGAGGGCCCGGTTGTGAGTGGTGCTGTCCCTGGACTGGTAGTCCTGGGTTCTATAAGAAAGCAAGCTGGGCAAGGTAGGGGAAGCAAGTCAGTAACCAGCATTTCTCCATGGCTTCTGCAGCCCCATCTGCCTCCAAGTTCCTACCCTGTGTGAGTTCCAGTCCTGACTTCCTTTGAGGATGAACAGCAATGTGGAAGTGTAAGCTTAATAAACTTTCCTTGGTCATGGTGTTTTGTGCAGGAATAGAAACCCTGACTAAGACAATTGACAAGACATAGAAATATAAATTGAATTATACATCTTGGTCCCCAGTTTTTTCCTTCTTTTAAAAGCTTTCCTGAAAATAGCACCTGTGAATTCTGGTGTGTGCTCTAAGCTGTAAGTTTTAAAAACAGTCATTCTATGGTTCTGAGGAAGTTTGTGGCTAAGAGGTCTATGCCTTGAAAAGAAAACACAACTGTGGGTTGGCAATGGGAATCCCAGGCCTTCTATATCCTATGATGTACTGCTTATCTGCATTCAACTTGTGTTTTGATTTCCCTCTGCTTGAATATTTTTTCTCTCTCTTAATTGTTTTTCAAATTCAGGAGAATTATACTCATGTTTATCTTACTCCTCCAACCCACAAACAATGATATAATTTAAGCAAATATATGAATAAGTTATAGTGTATGGCCACTCTCAGGAGTGTATTCCTCAACATAAATCTTCAAAGTAGACTCTATATTAATTTTTTAAATGCTCTAGAGCTTGCAAAATTTTCTAGAATAAAAGACATCACCAATTAAATGGCTAGAAGTTGCAGAATCCTTAATGCATTTCTTTAAGTTTTAATGTAAGTTAATCGGTAGTAATTCCTAGGAGGAAGTTTTAATGCTATAATCCCTCTTTGTATTTATGAAGGAGCTTCTGTAAGAGAGAAATCCCAGTCTTAGTCCTGGCCCACACAGTCCTTTTTTAGTTCCTCTAGAGATTGCTGTTTGGAGGGAGAGCACGGGAGCACAGTCTAGCCTTCCAATAACGTCTTTATGAGGTGCAAGGCTTGCATACTAATCTGGTTATTTCATTATTATTATTAGTTATTATTTATATTATTAGTAGAAGTATACTTGTGATTATGTGTATTTCTGAGCACATGTGCATAGATTATGTTTGTACATGTGTCACAGTGCATATGTGAAGGTCAGAGGACAATTTGAGGAAACTGGTCTCAGGGACTAAACTCAGTTTATCAGGCTTGTCAACAAGTGACGCTACCTGCTGAGCCACCTCACTGTTCTCTAGTTTTTCTTAACAGAGAGTGTTTGGAAGTGGTGACTCTTGCCTTTCTAGCACTTGCTTGCACCATGTAGATGATTAAGACTGCTTAAGTCGTGGTACAATACATCACAAAGTCTAACATTTCACATGGGTATGTGTGTGTGGAATGCAAATTTGGATGTAAGTTTCCAAGTCTGTGGAGGCTGGAGGCTAAGATAGCATGTCTTTTTCAACTGTTGTCCCTTCTATTAATTAGGGCAGTTCAAAGTCAAGTCACCAATTGGCTAGTCTATCTAAGTCAGCTTTCCTCTATGTCTCCCAAGGACGGGTATTACAGGTGAGCTGCCATACCCACCCAGTTTTTGTGTGGGTGCTGGTGATCAAAATTTATTTCTCATCATTTGCTATCAATGTATTACTCCACTCTCCTCAGAGGTGCTTCTTGCATTAGATGATAATTAACAGAGACACACGTGGGACAGTGTGCAAAGATTAAAAACATTAGAACACTCAGTCATCAGATCCTTTCCATTAAGACTCAGGGATAGGGTTACCTCATTAAGGACAATATTTTCAAGTTCTGACCATTTGCCTAGGAATTTCGTGAATTCATTGTTTTTAATTGCAGAGTAGTATTCCATTGTGTAAATATACCACATCTTCTGAATCCATTCCTCCGTTGAGGGACATCTGGGTTCTTTCCAGCTTCTGGCTATTATAAATAAGGCTGCTATGAACATAGTGGAGCATGTGTCCTTATTGCATGCAGGTAAAGCCTCTGGGTATATGCCCAGGAGTGGTATAGCCGGATCCTCCGGGAGTGTCATGCCCAGTTTTCTGAGGAACCACCAGACTGCTTTCCAGAGTGGTTGTACCAGCTTGCAATCCCACCAGCAGTGGAGGAGTGTTCCCAATCACAAAAGAACACACATAGTACACAGTCACTGATAAGGGGATATTAACCCAGAATCTCGGAATACCCTAGACACAATACGCATATCAATAGATTTCCAAGAAGATGGAAGGAGAGATCCCTGGTCCTGGAAAGTCTGGATGTAGGGGAATGCCAAGACAGAGAACCGAGAGGGGTTGAATGGGGAAAAGAGGGAGGGAAGGGGGCTTATGAGACTTTCGGGGAGAGAGGAAACGGGAAAGGGGAAATGATTTTGAATGTAAATAAAAATATAAAAAATAAAATATAATATAATATATAATTTATTATATTTTATTTATAAAATAATATATACATATATATGTATGTATATATATATATATATATATATATATATATATATATATATATATACATAAAAAAAAGGGCTCAGGGATATATCCAAGGAAGAAAGAAGAAAGAGCATAAGAGCCCGAAATTATGAATAACTCCAAGAAAGCACTCTCTTCCATCACAACAGGGCTGATGTTCACATTATCTCAAACAGACTGTGGCAGCATGCACAAGATCTGAACCGGTTCAAACCGACCTGATTCAAGCACTAAGAGACATACGTGAACAAAGGATCACAATCCTAACCAAGACATTACTTTCTTTTTTTTTTCCTCTTTTCTTTTGTATTAGATATTTTCTTTATTTGCATTTCTTTTTTTAATTTTTTATTAGGTATATTCTTTATTTACATTTCAAATGATTTCTCTCTTACTGGTTCCCCCCCTCCCCAAAAGTCCCATATGCCCTCTTCCCTCCCCCTGCTCCCCAACCAACAAACTCCCACCTCCCCTTCCTGGTATTCCCCTACATTGCCACATTGAGCCCTTCCAGGACCAGGTGCCTCTCCTTCCTTCTTCTTGGTATCCTTGGATATGTGAATTGTTCCTTGGGTATTCCAAGATTCTGAGCTAATATTCGCTTATCAGTGAGTGCATATCATGTGTGATTTTTTGTGAATGGGTCACCTCACTCAGGATGACATTTTCCAGTTCCACCCACTTGCCTAAGAATTTCATGAATTCATTGTTTTTAATAGCATAGTAGTATTCCATAGTGTAAATATACCACATCTTCTGAATCCATTCCTCTGAGGAGGAACTTCTGGGTTCTTTCCAGCTTTTGGCTATTATAAATAGGGCTGCTATGAACATAGTGGAGCATGTGTCCTTATTACATGCTGGGGAATCCTCTGGGTATATGCCCAGGAGTGATATAAAGGGTCCTCTGGTAGTATCATACCCAGTTTTCTGAGGAACCGCCAGACTGCTTTCCAGGGTGGTTGTACCACCTTGCAATCCCACCAGCAGTGGAGGAGTGTTACTCTTTCTCCACATATTTGCCAGCATCTGCTGACTCCTGAGTAATTCTGACTGGTGTGAGGTGAAATCTCAGGATTGTTTTGATTTGCATTTCCCTGATGACTAAGGATGTTGAATATTTCTCAACCATTCGATATTCCTCAGGTGAAAATTCTTTGTTTAGCTCTGTACTTCATATTTTAATAGGGTTATTTGTCTCTCTGGAGTCTAACTTCTTGAGTTCTTTGTATATATTGGATATTAGCCCTCTGTCAGATGTAGGGTTGGTAAAGATCTTTTCCCAATTTGTTGGTTGCTGTTTTGTCCTATTGACATTGTCCTTTGCCTTACAGTAACTTTGTAATTTTATGAGGTTACATTTGCCAATTCTTGATTTTAGAGCATAAGCTATTGGTGATCTGTTTAGGTAATGCCATGTGCTCAAGGATTTTCTCCAGTTTCTTTTCTGTTAGTTTCAGTGTGTCTGGTTTTACTTGGAGGTCCTTGATCCGCTTGGAATTGAGCTTAGTACAAGGAAATAAGAATGGATTGATTTGCATTCTTCTGCATGCTAGCCACCAGTTGAACCAGCACCATTTGTTGAAAAGGCTATCCCTTTTCCACTGGATGGTTTTAGCTCCTTTGTCAAAGATCAAGTGACCATAAGTGTGTGGGTTCATTTCTGGGTCTTCAATTCTATTCCACTGTTCTACCTGTCACTGTACCAATATCATGCAGTTTTTAACACTATTGCTCTGTAGTACAGCTTGAGTTCTGGGATGCTGATTGCCCCCAGAAGTTCTTTTACTCTTGCGAATAGTTTTAGCTATCCTGGGTTTTTTGTTATTCCACATGAATTTGAGAATTGCTGTTTCTAACTCTATGAAGAATTGAGTTGGAATTTTGTTAGGGATAGCATTGAATCTGTGGATTGCTTTTGGCAAGATGGCAATCTTTACTATATTAATTCTGCCAATCCACAAGCATAGGAGATCTTTTCATCTTCTGAGGTCTTTGATTTCTTTCTTTAGCGACTTGAAGTTCTTGTCATACAGATCTTTCACTTATTTGGTTAGAGTCATACCAAGATACTTTATATTGTTTGTGACTATTGTGAAGGGTGTCATTTCCTTAATTTCTTTCTCAGCCTATTTATCCTTTGAGTATAGGTAGGCTACTGATTTGTTTGAGTTAATTTTATAACCAGTCACTTTGCTGTACTTGTTTATCAGCTGTAGGAGTTCTCTGGTGAAGTTCTTTGGATCACTTAAGTATACTATCGTATCATCGGCAAATAGTGATAGCTTGACTTCTTGCTTTCCAATTTGTATCCCTTTGACCTCCTTTTGTTGTCTAATTTCTCTAGCTAGAGCTTCAATTTCTATATTGAATAAATATGAAGCGAGAGAGGGCAGCCTTGTCTAGTCCCTGATTTTAGTGGGATTGCTTCAAGTTTCTCTCCATTTAGTTTGATGTTAGCTACTGGTTTGCTGTCTATTGCTTTTTACTATGTTTATATATGCCCTTGAATTCCTGATCTTTCCAGGAATTTTAACATGAAAGAATGCTGAATTTTGTCAAATGCTTTCTCAGCATCTAATGAAATGACCTTGTCATTTTTCTTTGAGTTTGTTTATGTAGTGGATTACATTGATGGATTTCTGTATATTGAACCATTCCTGCATCCCTGGGATGAAGCATACTTGATCGTGGTGCATGATTGTTTTGATGTGTTCTTGGATTCGGTTGGCAAGAATTTTATTGAGTATTTTTGCATCGATATTCATAAGGTCTGAAGTTCTCTTTCTTTATTGGATCTTTGTGTGGTTTTGGTATCAGCATAATTGTAGCTTCATAGAATGAGTTGTGTATTGTTCCTTCTGTTACCATTTTGTGGAATAGTTTGAAGAGTATTGGTGTTAGGTCTTCTTTGAAGGTCTGATAGAATTCTGCACTAAAACCATCTGGTCCTGTGCTTTTTTGGGTTGGGACTCAATGACTAGGTCTATTTTTTCTGGCTCTTCATTATGTTTGTCAACTCTCTGTTATTAAACAGAGTACACAAAACAAATAATTAAAGTCAGCTACAGTAAGAAGGTAAACTCCCTGAATAAGAAAGAAGTATCTAGTTTCAGATTATTTTAATCCTTTAAGAATATTTATAATCTTCTTTCATTGAGTTTTAAAGTATCAAATGTTTCATATATCTATAGAAAAGCATCACAATTAGGATACACAAATTAGCTTCTTGATTTATGTCATAATTGGAATCATAATTGAATTATACTTAATGAATTTACTGTTTTAGTAACATATTTCTTGTGTCCTCTTATAAACTGGAGATTCTGATTGTTGGTCACCCATGCAACCACAGTGTCCCTTGAACCTGTAGTGGCTTCTACAAATCTGAAACATGAAGGCTGGACTAGACTTCCAAAAGCAAGGGACAGTTCACACTTGCCAAACACAACTAGATCCATGACTGAAGAACTGTATAAATAAGATATTGCTAAATTTGATATTTGTTGTCGTGCAGAACCATGATGTTTGCAGAAAATCATATTAGTTGTATGGTCAGGGTTGAATAATTAAGTTTAATAAAATTCCTCCTAATGACACTCTGACTGCAAGAAGGAGAAAGGAAGTCAAAGTCTGAAAATCTAACTGCATAAAAGGAGTGGCATATGAGAGATGGAATTCACTTATCCAACCAGCAGACCTTTTACAAAGAGAACCCTCTGGAGTCTTCCAATGTAGCATCCCAAGGGAATATGATCATCTAAGGCCAGGTAAAATCACCTTTAGACTCTGAAACCTAAGTCTGAGTTCAGTCTGTTACCAGTCTTCTATTCCCGAACCTCATAAAATGAGACTAAAGTGAAAACATAAATTTCATCTCCCAGCCAGAAACCCTGACCCTCTTCAAATGTGCTTCCTATGTGCTATTGAATCAATTATTCTATATCATCTTCTGGTTCCCTTGACTTTCCCTTTTCTTATAAACTTAACTGGAGTCAGGGAACAGGAGTGGATAAGTAGGTAGTGGCCATTATACCTTCACACCTTACAACTGAAGGATCCTCACCCAGGAGGGCCACATGCTGTCACTTTGGTGTCTGAACACCTAACAGGAAACTAGAGGAAGAAACTACACAGGCAGCAAATTTAACTTTCTATTCACTACTCCAACAGGCAAACTATGGCAGAGTCACCAGGAATCCTTGACCTTGAATGCCACGCTGACCATAGTTAAAGAGTCCAAATGTGACGCTAAATAGGTCTAAGATTACATGAGGTTTGGAATGCAGAATGGGAAGTATCATCTCCGTCACCTGATAATTTTTCTAGAAACCCTCAGTAACAGTCTTAATTTCCCTGCCTTTTCCTTGCAAAATGCCAGTATACTCAATCAGTAGACAGCATCTTTGCAAGTAGTCTATCATAGAAAATAACATCATTTCATACACCACTGCTACTGGAAGCAGGGCAAAGCATGCCATTACCCTAAATGAGTAGCTACATTTTGAAACAACCCACTAAGATTGAAAGCTTAGAAATAAAATCCCTTCTATGAAGCTCTTTGCCTACTACACTTAAAATTACACATTAATCCAATTTGCAGAGCTAGTAATCTGATAAAAATAAACAAAGCTTGTATTTAGATATGAACTAAATTCCTCCATCTGCCAGAAGCAGTTACCATTTATTCTGCTTTCCCAGTTAATGTGCCTATTTCAGGTGTTGTAACCACTAACATGCTTGAACATAACATGAAAAAGCCTAAAATTTCACATAAGATAACCTTTCCTCAGCCGTCAAAATACTTTGCAATGTGATCCTCTTATTAGTTTTTTTTTTTTAAAAAAAAACAGGCTTTGGTTTACATCAGAAGTAGTATTTTAAAAATGAAATTGCTAAATGGTAAGTTTGGAAACACATCAGAACAGGAACAGGGAAATTGGTGTAGGCTTGCCCTATGCAGGCTGTTTCAATCCTGTTCCAGTGTGGAGCCTCTTTATTCAATAGTTCAGTGCAAGGAGACTGCAGACAGCCCCAATTCTTCTGCTGCTGTGAAGCCTCTCTTTATCATACAATAAACATAACTAAAATACATTAGACATTCATTATATTAATTCATTAGTAATGGACTTAACTCTTAAATTGCCCATGAGGCAAAGGTTCTACCACTCACACCTTAAAGATAAGTAAGCTAAGAAGATCCATGATCATAGAGGCATGGTTTCCAGCAGTCTATACTATACAATAGCCAGACATTAAAAGCATCAAAAACATCCCTTCCTAGATAACTGGATTTAAAGAGTGATATATGTATGAAACAGAACATTGTTTAGCTTTAAAAATTAAGCAAACACTGACATATACTGCAATATGGGTGAATATGACTGACAATATACTAAAATGAACAGGCCACTTAAACACACACATGTTCACACACACAGAGACAGAAACAGAGAGAGCACTGTATGTTTCCACTAACAGACTGCATCTAATGTCATCCCTAAGAACAGAAACTAGAAGAGTAAAGTGATGCTTTCTGAGGCTGGAAAAGGTAAGAAAGAAGAAATTATTATTTAAATGAATAAAGTGTTTCAGTGTTTCAAGAAGAAAAGAGTTCAGAAATTTCTCTACACAATACTGTATAGATACTTGATTCTACTTGAAAGTGTGCTTACCAATGGCAATTCTTTTTATACACATTGAGGAAGAAATAGGATCTCCATGTAGGATGCATCAACCTTTCAAACACCTATTCAATAATCTGGTTCTGCAAAGTCATACAACCTCTTTCCTCGATGCACAACATCTAGCCAGTCACTCCTTAGGATCAATACAAGCAGTAAGAAATTTCTCATTTCTGTTTCTGACTACCTTATTATCATTGTCTCTGCTTTATGAAGGCTGGCATATTTGCAACTGTCACATTTTTCTGTGACTTATTCTAGAAGAATTTCATCAATTACAAGTCTGAAATATTTACATGACAAACTCCACTGAGTGAACCTTAAATGTTTTCCCATGGCATGCAATAGCCTGAAGAGTACTTACATGCCTTACCTCCTTTCCTGTCACTGTATCTTCCCCAACCTAAGTTCCAAACACAGCTGCTCTCCAGAGATCTCAAATAAGCCATGTGCCTACTAGCCTCGTCTCTCTGAATATGCTACTCTGTTTATAAGTAATTCTTCCCTGGTCTTCTCCACTGAAAATACTGTTATGTCCCATTGAAGAATTATTTAATAAATGTATGATCTTGGAAATGTTTGATCTTCATGTGAAAGAACCCAAAAAGATTTTCTTAAAATGAGTGAGTAGTACTAGGGAAATATATTGTTAAGTATTTGTTTATTGAACCCACAAGTGTGTTGCCTCATACTTCTGATCCAAATGTTTTTGTCTGTCATTTTTAATGCCATCCAGCATAGGAACAACCATACAGAATTGTTCAATGACTGAGACAAAAGGAATGATTGATGGACTAATGCTTCCTTAGCATGATGCCCAGAATTATAGTGACCAAGAGCACCACAGCTTCCTACTTGTAGGTGAATTGTCAATTGTGGGCACTAATACATGGCTGCAGAAGAAATTAAATTCATTTGAATAACTCTATATTTTTATTAAAGAAGCCATAAAATTGCTAGTCAGCATGGAAGAATTATTTAGCTTTAGAAAAATGAAAAACATTCTAGGAGGAAGACAATTCATAATTTCAGATGTTGACCGATGGGAAAAGGTAGTTTGTTATAAGCTATACACGGTTCAGAAGAATATAGCACCTCTGAGATCCTTTCCACACAGGTGACATGTAGTTCCTTTATAAGAGAATGAAAAGCACCCAGTTTTTCAAATGATTGTAAAAGAATGTTGAACATCTGAAAATTGAAAGTCATTATTGATCATAGATGAGATGAACATTAGCAGCATTCCTGCTTAGAAATGACAGTGAATTGAGAATTGTTGGGGGCTGGAGAGATGACTCAGTGGTTAAGTGCTCTGACTACTCTTACAGAGGTCCTGAGTTTAATTCCCAGCAACACATGGTGGCTCACAACCATCTCTAATGGGATCTGATACCTTCTTCTGGTGCGTCTGAAGACAGCCACAATGTACTCATATACATAAAATAAAGAACTCAAGAGGAGGAGGAGGAGAGGAAGAAGAAGAAGAGGAAGAAGATGAAGAAGAAGAAGAAGAGGAGGAGGAGGAGGAGGAGGAGGAGGAGGGAGAAGAAGAAGAAGAAGAAGAAGAAGAAGAAGAAGAAGAAGAAGAAGAAGAAGAAGAAGAAGAAGAAGAAGAAGAAGAAGAAGAAGAAGAATTGTTGATTGTTGGACTAAGAGGGACAGCTATGTGTCTGAACCAGCACCAGAGCTGTGAATGAAAGTTGATCATTAACTATCAAGCTTAATGATTACTATCAATTATTTGTGATGTTGAACTAGCATCAGTAGTATTAATTGAAAAGAAGTGGATGAATTTATAATGACTATAGTGCTTTCATTGGCAAACCTAGAGTAGTTTGGGAGCATTTCTAGTATTTTCTTTCCTTTAAGTTGAAGGTCATTAGTCTAGAAATGAACTGGGATCACATCAGAGAGCAAGAATTCTAGCAGACTTGGAATTTTCCCAATAAACAATTAGGAGTTGCTGAAGTTGCTTGCAATGGGAAGTAGATTTGCATTCTAACATTTAAATTACTTGCATGTACATTGAATTTATGGAATTAATTACGACATAAAGATCTCCAAAATTTGCTAAAATTAAACACTTTATGGGACATTAAAGATAAAGTGGCAATAACCTTGCTAAGCTTTACTGAACCTTGGGATTATTGGAAAAATTCCATAATACACTATATATCACTTCTTTATTGTTTAATCCATAATGCCTAAGGCTACTAGTGAATATACATCTACATCAAATTCCTGGCAGGATCAAAACAGGAAGAGGCAATATGATATTGTTCATATATAGAGTCAGCACAAGTCTTTAACCCACTGGTACTACTAATAATAGTGTGAAAATAGCAATATAATTATATGTGATGATGTACATATACCTATATCTGCCATTTCTGAATTATATCCATAGGAAAAAAATGGGTATGGATTCTCCAATTTGGAAGATATGTTAAAAATCATACATAAATTTTTCTTTAGTGATTCTCAGCTTGGTAATATCATATAACAAAATGTTTTTGTCCCCCAACTGGAAAGGATAAATCATTCTTATGAAAATACTCTGGGCATTAAGAAAAATGAATTTCGCCGGGCGGTGGTGGCGCACGCCTTTAATCCCAGCACTTGGGAGGCAGAGGCAGGAGGATTTCTGAGTTCGAGGCCAGCCTGGTCTGCAAAGTGAGTTCCAGGACAGCCAGGGCTACACAGAGAAACCCTGTCTCGAAAAACCAAAAAAAAAAAAAAAAGAAAAGAAAAATGAATTTCTATTTCTAATAGAAACTCTCAATATATTTATCAATTACCCCATAAAATCTAGTTGAATTGCTTCAAACAACTTTATATATTCTGACCAAGAATTATGAAAGTAGAGATGTTTCCTTTTTAAACTAATGTTAAGTATTCAATACACTGGATCCAGAAAGGATGGTCATTGCAGAATCTCTAAAATTGTCAGCATTTCAAAACCATTGTCCACTAATGCCAAGAGACTGAATATCAAGTTAGTTACTGGAAAAGAAGTAACACTATCCTGATATTTATCACAGTGGTGACTCACATGCATATAGAACTTGCTATAAGTCAGGGAGTTTGCTAATGGGATGATAGGTGAATCACATGTTTTACAAAAACAGTTTCCTCACACCCTATCTTCTGTGTACCTATCAGAGTTTACAAAAGAGAAAAGAGGCAAAATGACATTAAATGATATAGGCAGCATTATACAGGAAGGAAATGACAACATGTAGGCTTAGAACCAAGCAATCTAGCTCTATATTCCACTCCCAGGAAGCAGCCTTAGGGCTGCTTTAATCCAGCTGTTTTCTCCTTTGCATATTTCTACAGCTATCCCTTCATGCTTGAGTCATGGTAAAGCTACATAAGCACACATAACTATGTTATATATGTATATCATGTGTTCAACATGTTTTAGTTGAGGTTTCTATTGCTGCAACCAAACACTATAACCAAAGACAAATTAGGGAAAAAAGGGTTTATTTGGCTTACACTTCCATAGCACTGTATATTGGTGGAGGAAGTCAGGATAGGAATTCAAACAGAGCACACAGATCTGGAGGCAGGAGCTGATGCAGAAGCTATGAAGTGGTGCTGTTTACTAGCTTTTTTGACTTGCTTTCTTATAAACCTGGGACCACCAGACCAGGAATGGCATCACCCACAATGGGTAAGGTCCTCCTCCATTGATCACTGATTAAGAAAATGTCCCACATCTAGATTTTGTGAAGTTATTTTCTCAACTGAGGTTCCCTGCTTTCAGATGACTGCTGCTAGTGTCAAATTGACATAAAATTATCCAGGACACTTATATATACTGTAATATGTAGAGTAATATAACCTTAACATGTCTGTGAGACTTGTATAAATAGGAAGGGATGCTAATCTATACCCGTAATTCCTAGCAC
This sequence comes from Tokudaia tokunoshimensis, assembly GCA_036184795.1. Lineage (NCBI taxonomy): Eukaryota > Metazoa > Chordata > Mammalia > Rodentia > Muridae > Tokudaia > Tokudaia tokunoshimensis. The sequence goes on from BTHU01000012.1 coordinate 49,536,013, forward strand.
AGTGGCTTAGCATGTGATATGGATGTGCTGATGGAAACCTACTGATTGCCTGTCTACATGATTATTGAGATGTCTTGCCATTCAGCTGCATTTCTAATTTTTAGGGCAGTTGTCTTTCATCTTCAACTTCTGACTCCTGATTATCAATCAGAACATTGCACCATATCGCAATAATAATCATACATCACCAAATAATATCAAAACTAGTTAAGTAAACCCTGAAAAGAACTAATACTTGAGCATCAACTAGGATTTCAATCTTTGTTACTTGGGGCTTTCATAGTGGTCTGTCTTAGTAAAACAGAGATTTTGCTAAGGTGAGTCTATACAGATCCTACACAACTGTCCAGAGAAGTAATTTATCAAGGAAATGTTTATTCAGTAAAGTATTCAGAGAAGGAACACCTGAAAAAAACGAGTCTTTGGTCTTTAAGAATTTATACAAGTTTTATGTAATCAAACAGCTGGGTATTTTGTTTCCCCATCATAGAATATCAGCTGTTGCCAGAGAATTCATTAAGTTGTAGGAAAAATCCCACTGGTTAGAATTTTAGCTAACATTTCAGCATACCCTCCTGTGGAATGCAATTAGGAGCAGTAATAATGACTCACAATTTATCTCAATATAATGACTTCTGGCTCTTATAAAAAAAATCCAGCTATTAAAGAGTGAGAACAAACGCTTTCTTCTTCACAATTAATATTTACTAAGTCTCCAGGGCTGAAATGACCTCAGCCTTGTTCTTCAAGCCTACACCCACAGCTGCAGTTTTTTCCCATTACTATAGCAACCACAGGAATGCAAGCATTGTATTTCCTTGTCTGTCTAAAACACATAAAAATGGACAAAGTAGCAACAACCAGCAGGAGACAGATAAATACCCTAAAAATGATCGTAATTAAGAATTTACATTTATGCAAGTATTTTGAAAGCACATCTGACTTCAGAGTGCTCAGATCACTCAACTATGACAAAATGCACATTCATTCAAGCTTACTGAATCAAGATTCATTAGTTTCACTTACAGAGACTTTCTACAAAGAAATCTGAAATTTACTAGCTTTGTCTCATTGTCTAAACAAATGGTTGAAAATAGATCTCCTCATTTAGGCTATAGAGAACCATACTGCATAAAATAATATCTTATTTATCCCCAAAGGGAACTAGAAAATGACCAAAATATAACAAGTTAATGGCTTGATTCCAAATTTTGTTATTTATACTTCAAAACTGTAGTAATAACAAAGACATTCCATCATGATTATGTCTAAATCTTTAGTCCAAGTTCATTATAAAGTAACACTAGCACAGAATTTAGTAAAGAACTCAGTGAATCTTTCTAAATTCTGAGTCCTATCCTATATGTCTGTAGTTAGATGAACTCAGAGTCCTGGCCCTGATGTAGCTACACTAAAGTACAATTTCAAGTGAACTATCTGCAGAAATCTTCATTGTAAGTTCAATGGTGTTTTGTTGGGGCAGAGGATGTCAATAGTGTTGTTTGATATATTATGTGTATTTGGAGAAGGGGAGTTTTGAGTATCACTCTCAATAATCCTTACAGACTTTTCCTACATGGAATTAGTATACAGTAAAATGATTGAAGGATGGGCGACAGATGCATAAATACATAGATTAAGCTCTGGCCTAATAAATCAAGGTTTCTGTTGCAACTTGTTAGTATTTTATACTTCAAAATGAAATTACTATTGCACGTTCTGTAGATATACATATTGAGTTCACTAGTACTTTTAAGCTCTAGAATTCTTCCTTGAAGGATGGAGCCCTACATCAATCTGTAAAATGTGTGAGAAGAGACACTAACAGCAAAATGACAGCATGAGACCACCTTTTACTAGTTTTAGAGAGCAGGAATTTTATATATATTATAAAATATATAAATATATAAAATTAAAGCACGTTTTGCTCACCAGTACAGAGAGAAGTGGTGTGAGCATCAGCTTGTCCTGGGAAGGGTCTGAAACATTGTTCCCAGGAGTCCAGATGACTGTGTGTTGCAGGAAAGCTTATCTTCAGCAAGTCAGTGACAGTTTTAAAAGAGTAACTAAGCCCAGGACTGCAGTGAGGGCACTATAAAGCACAAAGGCTGCTGCTCTGAACCAGAGAGGAGATGAAACACAGCAGTCACAGTGAGATAAAGGGGATCAATTTCAGTGACATTTAGGAGGATATGAGCAAGTAAAACAGACGATCAGAAGACGGGTATGCAACTTCTAACTGCAGAACCATGAAGGGCAAGACACACTGAGTCATATAAAAACTTCTAGATTTGTTCACAAAATCATGTGTTTATCAGCTTTTCTGCTTTGAAACACCCTCCATGCACCATGTTGTATGTTTGGCTCTGGATTAGGTTTATGGGTTCAAAAGACAGAGTTGGTGCTGATCATCTCCAGATGTTAACAGAGCACTGTTACTCAAGTAAAATTACTATTAAATAAAATTTTTAAATCTTTTGAATTTGTAAAAAAAAAAGACTTTAAATTGTTTGTAATTGTTTTTCTTTATACTTTCATCCTCAACTCCTCAAAATCTTCCTCAGCAAGAAAAAAAAAAGGTGTCTCATGATATGGAACTATCTAACAAAGCCTGCTTTGACTGTTTGACTATTAAGCAAAGGACTGCTATCCCACTACCTCATATCCTAGAGGGCAAATATTTCTCACTTCTTTTCTTCGAATAAACTCATTTAAATGTCCAGCTTCCTAAGGAAATAACTGTAATTTTGGAATATTACATAATTAATTTTGCTATAGATGTTTCAATGGAAATGTCTGGACAAGGTAATCCTTAATCTTATATCTCATTGTCACTAGTAAGAAGGCAAGAAAATTATATATTAGAAAACTAAATATATTTTATATTTTATTTCTTACTCTTTTAACCTATATTGTGTTTTCATGATTTATACACAGTATGCTTGTCTTTGGTTCCTTTGTGTCTAAATCTCATGTTATAGTCCAGAGACTGCATCCACTACATTTCTTGTATATTTTGCTTCTGGCAGAGAAACGTCAACCTCCACCAAGAATAACACTGCAAGAAATAGACTCAATTTTACTAATATTTGAAAGATGGCTTTTGAGAGCATCTGCATCATTTACACTTCCACTATCAGTAAATCAAACCAGCTTCTCTTATCTTTACCAAATCTCAGTATTACTATCTGCCTTAATATTCTCCATGTCAATTGAATGAACCAAAAATCATATTGATACTTTGAGCATCTCTTGTATTACCAGTGAATTTGAACTTCATTTTAAACGCTAAAATACTAGTTAGCTTCCTGTTGTAATAGTCTTATAATATAAATTAAAGCTACCCATGCATACAAATTACAAAGCATATTTTATGCAGATAACTGAATGTTTCAGTATTTGGCTATGTAAATGAAACACCTGCCTGCAGATAACCTTATAAAATTATTATTTTGTTCAGCTTGATGTAAGATAACAGTTATGACATTATTTACAGGTAATCTTATGTTGGAATGTTTATATATCTTGAAAACTTACATAAGATAAAAATTTAGACTGAATTACAAATCTACATAAAGAGTGATTGAAAGAGCCCCAAATTTTTCAAGTAAGAGAATGATGAAGTAAATTCTAGTAGAAGAATGTAGTAGAATATAATGCTCTCCAAAAACTATTATCTCTAAAGTTTGTAAAGGAATTCATTTCAGAAATATTAATCAAAGGCTTATGGAGTAGATAATACCAACTAGTTTTAGGCAACACAGAAAATTATGCCGTGTTCCACACAAGGAGTTCATTGCTTAGCTCATAAAATGATACACAGACAGTAATTACAGGTTATTGTCTACGGTGTGTACATACATTTATACTGTTGGGATGCAGCAATGGTAAGCTGTACTGTAGGAATAAGCACTTCTCAGGTACCACAGTGGGGTCAGGTGCAAAGACACTGCCATGTTAAAGAGCATAGCTTGCTTGAGGGAAGACCCCTTACATTTTATGGATACATCTTGAATAGGTACATTTGGATGGAGTGAGATTGAAGACGGGGGTGAGGGGATAGATACTCTGTGTGTTGGATATAATTAGGTACATAGATAATCACACCCCGAGACAGAAGCTAAGAATATCACATAAATCACAGGGACAGGCTTCGTAGAGAAGTACAAAGTAATGAACTAATGTCCAATTTTGTTTCCAATGGTTTGTCTAGATATATGTCATAAAAACATTACAAAACCATAGCAAAAACAAGCTAGTTATACTGCTATGGAAATTATCTAGTGCTCAACTAAAGAATAAAGGGTGAAGATATTTTCACAGGAAATAAAATGTATAGAAAGCCATAAAAGCATGAGGGTTAAGAGCACCTCACCATGTTAACTTCCAGATGCAGTCTCATGAATTCTTCCCATTGTCTTGCAGAATATAATAGTCCCCATTTTTACAGATTCTGAGGATCATGAGCAAGGAAAACAATAGGAGGTAGCAGAAAGGGTGTGCTCTCTAAACTCACTTGATTTGTTCACTTGTGTAATCTCCATACCAATAAACAAGTTGTATATGGCAGACACCTGCCGTTATCTGTAGGTTAAAGTCCTACCGATAACAAAAGAGAGCTTTTCTCTTTGCGTGGTGTGCATGAAGGCGGCAAATGTATGAACAGACAATGGTGAGTGTGATATGCTCTGATGGGGCAGAGCCAAGCCTGCTGGCTCAGTCAGAGCTGTGTGAAGCAGCGTAGACCCATAAGTTCAAGCCAGTATAAAAACCATTTCGACTGAAGAGTAGCAGCATGAGAATTGGTGTCTATCCTCATAAGTCACTGGATATTGTTTTCACAGCTAATTTACAACATGAGAACCTAAAGGCAGATATAGAAAGGGGAAGAAGTAGCAAACAGTGAGCATGCTCATGGCGGTCACCTCCTTGCTTCCTGCTGATGAAACTCAGAAAGAATGCACCTGGGCACATGGAAGAAAATGTGTAAAATGCAAAGACAACAATGTAGAACTTTTTTCTAATTTAAAGAGTTCAGTATTTAATAATCAATACCAGCAAGTAAACTAACAACAAAATATCAAGAAGTAGGTGAGTGGGATGACATAACATTGTTTTCTCTAAATTACAAACATATTGAATTGGACTTAATCTTCAATGATTTCTAGTTTGGCCAGCTCTATTATACTAAAAATCACTCATCTACTTCTTTGCCAAAATATATTTCAGAGTTTGTTTTGTGATATAAGAGAACATCATGCAGTAAGCAGCAAATCTAGACTGATTTTTAGAAAACACTTAACTTTATTTTTCATAATGCATGATGACATATGATTCAAAAACTGCCCAAGTCAATTTAAAAGAGTGTTAAAGATGTGTATGAAGGTTTGTGCTTTAGGGAATGGCGCTAAGGAATGGTTATAAGGACTGCTTGGTATTTTGGATTTATAGAGGGGACTACTGGATTTATAATATTTTTTCTGTATGTTTTGTCATCAACAGTATAACACACATTGATCATGAGCTCGGCCATATCTGAACCTGAGAGGAAATATCTTTTTGCCTTTGAGGAGACTGTTGATATGGGAAAAGAAGGTATCTGAAATAGAAAGTCCACATTTCCATTCTGCCCCTCCCTAACTCTGTGTGCCAGGCCATGACACATGATGACTCAGAAATCCCCAAACCTCAGAAAACTGTACATAAAGTTGTTGTAATGTTTAAGTGAGATAAAATGTACTAGCATTTGAAAAAAGATCACAATTCTATATAAATACCAGTTGTTTATTGCTGTGGGTATAATTTTGGAGAACATTATTAAATCTTATTCAAAACCAAAACCAGCGCCAAGTAAAAAAGAAGAATAAAAAAAGGAGGGGAGGAGGTGCAGGAAGAGGAGGAGTGGGGGAAGCAGCAAAAATAAGGAAGAAGAAGAAGAAGAAGAAGAAGAAGAAGAAGAAGAAGAAGAAGAAGGAGGAGGAGGAGGAGGAGGAGGAGGAGGAGGAGGAGGAGGAGGAGGAGGAGGAGGAGGAGGGGGGGAGGGGGAAAGGGGGAGGAGGAGAAGAAGAAGAGAAAGAAGAAGAAGAAGAAGATCTTGACAACAAGCAGACTTACCTGCTTTCATTACCATATCACCTCATAATATGCATTTTGAAACCCTTGAGATGTAGAATTGTAGTTGAGAGATTCCAACAGAATACAGTCCTGGATCTTGACACAAACAAAAATTTACATGTTTTCAAATAGTACTAAAATATGTAGTCATTAAAGAATACATATTTTTTATGTTCATGCTTACAATCCCCAAATCACTTCTCTGTCTCTTCTTGATTTGGGTAAAGAATTCCATCCTCTTTTTAAAAGGCAAAGATGAGCACATCCATGGCTGATACAGCTCAGACTGGAAGCCCCGATGAGGAAGTGCACACATAGATAAGTGTTAATACTGTACTTGCAAGGATGATACAGAGAATCTTTGAAGTTCTTTCTTATGAGTTCTAAGGTAAGACTATTTCAGGAAGAAATAGATTTCCTTTTTATTAATTTTTCAGTCATCATGAAAAATAATAGGTATCTTTATGAGGTTTTCATACATATGTCATGGTACCCTGTTCTTATACACATTCTCACCTGTGAATCCTTTCCTTTTTCCACAAATAGTTTGCCTTTCACACACACACACACACACACACACACACACACACATGAGAGGGAGAGAGAGAGATGGAAAGAGAGAGATAGACTATACTACTATTCAACTCTGATGCCAATTATGTGCATATATACATACATGAACATACATCTCACTTGTCAGAGAGAGCATAATGTGTATCTTCAAGAATCTGTCTCATTTTTATTAAAACAATGATCTCCATCAAAGTTAGGAATAAATGGCATATTATTTTCTTTGTGACTGATTAAAACTTCATTGTTTTGTATACTACATTAAGATAAAAACCACTTTATCTAATGTTTTTTATCAGTCTAGCTTGTATAGTATAAAATATGAATACAATGATATCAGCAACACCTATACATAATATTTACTCTATACCATTGTGATATCCTGCATCTTTTATATATTAACGCATAGTACCTATACAGTCAGGTTCAAAAATAATACCTGACTTTTTATCCCACTGTTAACTAACTTCAGGTAAACACTATAAAAAGTTAGAAACACCTTCTCTACACACACTCAACATCTCATCTTCTTAGCAAAACTAGTACTTAGGAGAAAGATGAAGAAATTGTAATTGTTTCTAGTACAGCTCAGTGGATCTAACAGCAAGATATGCTGTGCAACAAACATTTGTGAATTAGATAAAAGACAAATTGCCTCCTAGGTGATACACAAATTAATATTGGGGTTTGGAGAAAACAAGCCAGTACTGAACCCAGAATCTCATACATGGCAAGTGGTCGACCACAGAGATGCATCTTCAACCTAAATGTGCCTGTGTATCTTTCCTCTGCCAAAACGGAAAGAAGTCAACCAAATCACACTTGCCCCTGATACAAAAGACCTTTCCTAACAACTCTATTCATGCTGTTAGCGGAATCAATCCCAATGAAAGAAACATCTGTTTTCCAAAATTTGCACTTACTTGTGACATAGGAAATAGGGAGAGAAATAACTGGAGTCAGAAGAAGCACAGACAGGATGGCTCAATGCTGCACATGTACATTTGAGTAGCTGCTAATATAAGCATAGCCCTCTACAATGAGAATGAGACATCAGTTCAAACATAGAGCACATACAGGTCTAAGCTGTAGGGAGCAGTGAAGACTCCGACCACTATGGGGGTCAAGGGGAATCTCAAGTGGCCAGGTGCTTCACCAATATGTTAAATGAGCAAGAAACAAACAAGAATGCTTACCTGTTTTACTTTGTTTTTAACTTAATAACCAAGTTTCACTGCCCATGATTAATTGCAGTCATATTATGCAGTATTCTTAAGCCTCTCATCAAATCTATAAGGTGTTCCATCATATTTTGTCTTCAGGAATTGCTAAGGTAAAGAGTTTTCCAAGCAGTAATAATTAACCAAGATTATGGGTACTATTTCCAGAGTCCCAAAATGGGTAAAGCCAGTTTAAAACAGGTCATTACACCAGCACATACTTCTTTACATTCTAAGCACAGCACAGAAAGGGAGTGTGTTATGCCTACCTACTAGCACTTCTCTAAAAAATACTCACCTATCACAAGATAAAAACAGAGGTCTATTCTAATTCTGAAGTGAATTTAATGTTTAAACATGTATAGACTAGAGCAATAATACCCAACTTTAATAGTATTACAACTTTCCAGCACGGTTGTACCAGCTTGCAATCCTACCAACAGTGGAGGAGTGTTCATCTTTCTCCACATCCTAGCCAACAACTGCTGTCTCCTGTGTTTTTGATCTTAGCCATTCTGACTGGTGTGAGGTGGAATCTCAGCGTTGTTTTGATTTGTCTTTCCCTAATGACTAAGGATGTTGAACATTTCTTTAGGTGTTTCTCAGCCATTAGATATTCTTCAGGTGAGAACTCTTTCTTTAGCTCTGTACCCCATGTTTTAATAGGGTTATTTGGCTCTCTGGAGTCTAACTTCTTGAGTTCTTTGTATATATTGGATATTAGCCCTCTGTCAGATGTAGGGTTGGTAAAGATCATTTCCCAGTTTGTTGGTTGCGCTTTGTCCTTTTGACAGTGTCCTTTGCCTTACAGAAACTTTGTAATTTTCTGAGGTCCCATTTGTCAATTCTTAATCTTAGAGCATAAGCTATTGGTGTTCTGTTCAGGAAATTTTTCCCTATGCCCATATGTTCAAGGTTCTTCCCTAGTTTCCTTTCTATTAGTTTCAGTGTGTCTGGTTTTATGAACACTCCTCCACTGCTGGTGGGATTGCAAGCTGGTACAACCACTCTGGAAAGCAGTCTGGTGGTTCCTCAGAAAACTGGGCATGACACTCCCGGAGGATCCGGCTATACCACTCCTGGGCATATACCCAGAGGCTTCCCCTGCATGCAACAAGGACACATGCTCCACTATGTTCATAGCAGCTTTATTTATAATAGCCAGAAGCTGGGAAGAACCCAGATGTCCCTCAACGGAGGAATGGATTCAGAAGATGTGGTATATTTACACAGTGGAAACTACTCTGCAATTAAAAACAATGAATTCACAAAATTCCTAGGCAAATGGTCAGAACTGGAAAATATCATCTTTAGTGAGGTAACCCAATCACAAAAGAACACACATGGTATGCAGTCACTGATAAGGGGATATTAACCCAGAATCTTGGAATACCTAAGACACAATTCACATATCAATAGATTTCCAAGAAGATGGAAGGAGAGACCCCTGGTCCTGGAAAGACTGGATGTAGGGGAATACCAGGACAGAGAAGCAAGAGGGGGTTGAATGGGGAACAGGGAGAGGGAAGAGGGCTTATGGGACTTTTGGGGAGGGAGGAAACAGGAAAGGGGAAATCATTTGGAATGTAAATAGAAAAAAATATAGAAAATTAAAAAAATAGTATTACAACTTGTAAAAGGAATTACAAATTCTTGCTAACCCATATAAAAGACACACAATCTAGGTAGTTTATTTACAAACTGTAAGCCTAGATTGGGCAGATTTTGGAGCTATTTTAACTTAGCTTATTTTAGCCATAGGTCCCTTGTTACTTGCTCTTCTCCTGGCTACCTGCTCATGGTTCATCTCCTCTCCTGATGGCTTCTTCCTCCTTTCTTCTCCTCTACCTGGTAACCCCCAACCAGATAACTGAAAATCTGCCTAACTTTTATCTACTGCTCAGTCACAGGCTTTAGTCTTTTATTAGCCAATTAATTTGGGTAGCATTGTTACATAGTATCATTTGGGTAAGTGGGGATCTCTTCATCAGGGGTCAACCAGATCTTGGGGTTTAGCTGTACCAGACCAACCCCCTACAACAACTTCACTTCTTTTTTTATTCCTTACTGTTATGTTAACATTAGAATGAAAGAGATACAAGTTTGTCAATTGAACTAACTAAATAGGAAAAAATGAAAATGAGTTAAATAGTAATTATGATGCATCTCTAGTCGCTAATGACTATCTGAATAAATGACTCCATAAATTCAGGTACTTATTTCATTAAATATCTACTTCATAAAGCAAAACGCAGGTGAAGCACATTATTGTTGTAGGGTAAAACGAGATGAAATGTTAAGCTCCTTGGAGAATAGGAAGGTGCAGAGCCAGATTTTCATACTTAACAACTCAATATGACTGTTTCTATAGACTAAGTATCTGGCTGAAGTTGTGTAATCATTTTAAAGGTCCCCAAGTTTCCGTCCTGGCTCCCTTCTCACCTCTCAAATGTTAAAAACACATTTCCTGACCCAGCTGTGATGTGTGCCAGCTCCCTGTCAGTGAAGAGTAGAAATGAGAACTTTGACACCATGGCCATCAACAATTCCCCATGGACCACTACTGTTTGGGGCCTGTAACTCTAGGAGGAAGCATCTTGTTGGTCCACTGCTTCTGTGGTTGATTCTACATCATTTTCCAGCAATAGACTCTTTGTGGGAATTTAAAAGACTTTGACTAAACTATGAAATTTGTCTGTACTCTTGGTGAAACTTAGTTTTGAAACAAAAAAAAAGATTTACTAAGATCATTAATCACAAAGCCATCAAATAATTGAATTGGAAAAAAGAAATTTAGCATCCAGTGAAATACTCTCATCTGAAAGAAAGATTCTTAGTGGAATCTTAAAAATGAAAGTATACTCACTAGGAAAAATAAGATTAAAGTAATGTTAGCAATGAAAATAAATGAATAATTTTAACTTTAACCTTATTTAGCTATTATAAATAAGGCTGCTGTGAACATAGTGGAGCATGTGTCCTTATTGCATGCAGGGGAAGCTTCTGGGTATATGCCCAGGAGTGGTATAACAGTATCCTCTGGGAATGTCATGTAACCCAGAAACTCGGAATACCCAAGACACAATTCACATATCAATAGATTTCCAAGAAGATGGAAGGAGAGACCCCTGGTCCTGAAAAGACTGGATGTAGGGGAATGCCAAGACAGAGAAGCAAGAGGGGGTTGAATGGGGAAAAGAGGGAGGGAAGGGGGCTTATGGGACTTTTGGGGAGGGAGGAAACGGGAAAGGGGAAATGATTTTGAATGTAAATAAAAAAAACTTAGAAAATAAAATAAAATTTAAAAAACCTTATTTAGCAAAATTAGTGTTCACTTTTTATAGTAACTATTCAATAAGTACTTGATATTACCCTTCATATTAGTGGTTGGACATCTGTATAGCTATAAACACCTATGAAAGCAAAGGAAAAGATATATCATGTATTTTATATATATTCATTTTCTCTGTAATCTTGTTGTTATAATCATTGTATGTGTGTATATATGTGTGATTTTAACTTAAAAATAAAATATTCAGAGCAGACATTAACTCTTAGACATTGCTTGGAAAAAGACTAGGTCAAAAATAATTTCATGAAAAAAATTCTGACTGTTTGTTCACTGGTGAAATCTAAAATAGCAATATCTATGAAAGATACTATAAAACAAATTATTGAAGAATGAAGGAATTCATGAAAGTTGAATGGGATCAATCATAATATAACTCCCCTGTGGAAATAACAACATATAAATGTTCAAGTGCCCACTACAAAGAAACCACCTTCAGCTAGGGTTTAAGCATGTAAGTGATATAGAACATTTTGTCCCAGCAGAAAAGTTATTACTATTTAAAAGAATCTATCTATTGGGGAAGGTGAGGCCCATATCTAAACATAGTAAAAGCAATTTACAGCAAACCAGTAGCCAGAATCAATCTAAATGGAAAGAAAGTTAAAGCAATCACACTAAAATCAGGGACTAGACAAGGCTTCCCTCTCTCTCCATATCTTTTCAATATAGTACTTGAAGTTCTAGCTAGAGCAATTAGACAACAAAAGGAGGTCAGAGGGATACAAATTGGAAAGGAAGAAGTCAAACTATCACTATTTGCAGACGATATGATAGTATATTTAAGCGACCCAAAGAACTCCACCAGAGAACTCCTACAGCTGATAAACAACTTCAGCAAAGTGGCCGGATATAAAATCACCTCAAGCAAATCAGTAGCCTTCCTATACTCAAAGGATAAGCAGGCTGAGAAAGAAATGAGAGAAATGATACCCTTCACGATAGCCACAAACCATATAAAGTATCTTGGTGTGACTCTAACCAAACAAGTGAAAGATCTGTATGACAAGAACTTCAAGTCTCTGAAGAAAGAAATTGAAGAAGACCTCAGAAGATGGAAAAATCTGCCATGCTCATGGATTGGCAGGATTAATATAGTAAAAATGATCATCTTGCCAAAAGTAATATACAGATTCAATGCAATCCCCATCAAAATCCAACGCAATTCTTCATAGAGTTAGAAAGAGCAATTCAAAAATTCATCTGGAATAACAAAAAACCCAGGATAGCTAAAACCATTCTCAAGAGTAAAAGAACTTCTAGGGGAATCAATATCCTGGACCTCAAGCTGTACTACAGAGCAATAGTGTTAAAAACTGCATAGCATTGGTACAGTGACAGGCATGTAGATCAATGGGACAGAATTGAAGACCCAGAAATGAACCCACACTCCTATGGTCACGGCAAGGAGTCGTGCTATGGTCATGGCAAAGGAGCTAAAACCATCCAGTGGAAAAAAGATAGCCTTTTCAACAAATGGTGCTGGTTCAACTGGACGTCAACATGCAGAAGAATGCAAATTGATCCATGCTTATCGCCTTGCACTAAACTCAATTTCAAGTGGATCAAGGACCTCCACATAAAACCAGACACACTGAAACTAATAGAAAGGTAACTAGGGGAAAACCTTGAACATATGAGCACAGGGGAGAATTTCCTGAATAGAACTCCAATAGCTTATGCTCTAAGATCAAGAATTGACAAATGGGACCTCAGAAAATTACAAAGTTTCTGTAAGGCAAAGGACACTGTCAAAAGGACAAAGCGCCAACCAACAAACTGGGAAATGATCTTTACCAACCCTACATCCTACAGAGGGCTAATATCCAATATATACAAAGAACTGAAGAAGTTAGACTCCAGAGAGCCAAGTAACCCTATTAAAAATGGGGTACAGAGCTAAACAAAGAGTTCTCACCTGAAGAATATCTGATGGCTGAGAAGGACCTAAAGAGATGTTCAACATCCTTAGTCATTAGGGAAATGCAAATCAAAACAACCCTGAGATTCCATCTCACACCAGTCAGAATGGCTAACATCAAAAACACAGGAGACATCAGTTGTTGGCAAGAATGTGGAGAAAGAGGAACACTCCTCCACTGCTGGTGGGATTACAAGCTGGTACAACCACTCTGGAAAGCAGTCTGGCGGTTCCTCAGAAAACTGGGCATGACACTCCTGGAGGATCCTGCTATACCACTCCTGGGCATATACCCAGAGGCTTTACCTGCATGCAATAAGGACACATGCTCCACTATGTTCATAGCAGCCTTATTTATAATAGCCAGAAGCTGGAAAGAACCCAGATGTCCCTCAATGGAGGAATGGATTCAGAAGATGTGGTATATTTACACAATGGAAACTACTCTGCAATTAAAAACAATGAATTTACAAAATTCCTAGGCAAATGGTCAGAACTGGAAAATATCATCCTTAGTTAGGTAACCTAATCACAAAAGAACGCGCATGGTATGCAGTCACTGATAAGGGTATATTAACCCAGAATCTTGGCATACCCTAGACACAATTCACATATTAGTAGATTTCCAAGAAGATGGAAGGAGACACCCCTGGTCCTGGAAAGACTGGATGTAGGGGAATGCCAGGGCAGAGAAACGAGAGGAGGTTCAATGGGGAACAGAGGGAGGGAAGGTGGCTTATGGGACTTTCGGGGAGGGATGAAATGGGAAAGGGGAAATCATTTGGAAATTAAATAAAAAAACATAGAAAATAAAAAAATAAAAAACAGAAACACATATATATGTATATATATATATATATACACATACATATATGCTGACTGTTATAGTAAATATATATAATTCTTATCTTTAAAGATATCAAGTCCATGATAATACAGATATATTTATAATTCATAATAGAAGGCTAACAAAAATACTGTATTTTAAGCTACATTAAAGTAGACACATAGATTTTATATTCTCTACTATCAGTACTGCTATAATAGTATAAAATGCTAATCATGGCTGTTGTATTCTAGTGCTATAATATATCTGATGTCAATTTTGTAACTACATGTTATGATATATACATATATATATTTTATGTTATATATATATATATATAATACATAAAAATTTTATAGAAAAATGTGAAATTTGACAAGGATGAGAGGAATCTGTTGTAATAAAACCAAATACAAAATTAAAGGTAAATAGAACCTTTTTTCGATTTTTCTCTCATCTTACATCCTGACCACAATTTGCTCTCCTTCCTCCCCTGCTAGTTGGTCTCCCCCATGGCTCTTCCCAATCCACCCCTCCTTTAAACCCTTCAGAAAAGGGAAGGCCTCCCAGTGATATCAACCAAATATGGGATATCAAGATGCCTCCCCTCATATTAAGGCTGGATTAGGCAAGCTGGTAGAAGGAAGAGTCCCTAAAAAACAGACAAATGAGTCAGAGGCAGCCCCTGTTCCCACTGTTAGGAGTCCCACAGAAGACCAAGCTGAACAACCATAACTTATATGCAGAGCGTCTAAGTCAGGTCCATGTAGGCTCCCTCTTGTTGGTTCAGGCTCTGCGAATCCCGATGAATCCAGGTTAGTTGATTCTGTGAGGTTTCTTGTCGAGTTCTTCATCATTCTGACTTCTACAATTCTTCCTTCCCCTCTTCCACAAGATTCCCCAAGCTCCACATAATTTTGAGTGTGGGTCTTTGCATCTATTTTAATAGGTTGTTGGATGAAGTCTCTCTGGTAAAGACTACACTAGGCTCTTGTCTATGAGTAGAGCAGAATATCATGAAGAATCATTTCATTGACTTATTTTTTTTCTAATGTTTGATTCGATCCTGCCTGTCTAAGCTATCTAGCTTCTGGTTCCTAGCCCTCCAGATAGTTTCAGGAATGGGCTCCCTCTCCTGGCTAGGGTTTCAAGCTGGAGGAGTCATTGTTTGGCCACTCCCACATTTCTTTGCCACATTACCCCAGCATATCTTATAGGCAGGGCAAATTATAGGACAAAAGTTTTGTGGCTGGGTTGGTGTCCCAATCCCTCTACAGGAGATGGTCAGTTCAGGCTCCATATCCCCCCCACTATTAGAAGTCTTAGCTAGGGTTAGCATCTTAGATTCCTGGGAGTTTCTATTGCACTAGGTTTCTTGCTCATCCCCAAAACATCTCCTCATTGCAGTTGTCTCTCCCAGTACTCTCTCCCTCCATCATCCCTGCACCTGATCCCTCCTGTTCCTGTCCCCACTTGTCTCTAGTCACCCACGATATCTACTGTATGTCCACCTCAAAGGAGATTCTTACACTGCCAGTCAAGCTCTCATTGTACCTAGCCTCTCTGGGTCTGTGGATTGTAGCATGATTATCCTTTACAGCTAATAACCACTTATAAATGAGCACATACCATGTTTGTCTGTCTTTATCTGTGTTAGCTCACTCAGGAAGACTTTTTTCTAGTTCCATTCATTTGCCTCAAATTTTCATGATGTTATCTTTTAACAGCTGAGTAATACTCAATAGTGTAAATGTACCACATTTTCCTTATCTATTCTTCAGTTGAGAGGCACCTAGGTTGTTTCCAGTTTCTGGCTATTACAAATAAAGCTGCTATGAATGTAGTTGGTCATGGTTGTAATAGGATGGAGTATCCTTTGGATATATGCCCAGAAGTGATGAAACTGGATCTTTAGGTAGGTCAATTCCAAATTTTCTGAAAAACCACCATATTGATTTCCAATTGGCTGCACAAGTTTGCATACCTACCAGCAATAGAAGAGTGATCTCTTGATCCACATCCTCATCAGCATGAGCTGTCACTTGTGTTTTTTTTTATCTTAGCCATTCTGACAGGTGTAAGATGGAATCTCAGAGTTCTTTTGATTTGCATTTTCCTGATGGCTAAGCATGTTGAACATTTTTTTAAATTTAATTTTTTTAATTACTTTGATATTCTTCTGTTGATAATTCTTTGTTTAGACCTGAACTCCATAATTTTTTATCGGTTTTTGAGACTGGGTTTCTCTGTATAGCCCTAGCTGTCCCAGAACTCACTCTGTGGACCAGCCTGGCCTTGAACACAAGAAATCCACCTGCCTCTGCCTCCCAAGTGCTGGGATTAAAGGCGTGTGCCACCACTGTCTAGCTGAACTCCATTTTAAAATTAATTACTTGGTTTGTTGATGTCTAGTTTCTTGAGTTCTTTATATATATTTATATATTATCCCTCTCTTGTTTGTGGAGTTGATGAAAATATATTTTCCATTCTGCATATTGCCATTTTGTCCTATTGATGGTGTCCTTTGCCTTACAGAAGCTTTTCAGTTCTGAGGTCCCATTATTATTTGTTAATCTTAGTGCCTGCACTATTGGAGAACAAACATTAAAAAAATCATTGTATGAGGTTATAATATATCCAATATTTGAAAGTAAATTAAAATTTTTATTTTTTTCTCTGAATATTTTCTCAATATTTTACCAAAACAAAATAGCTTATACATTGTTTGAATGGATATGTTCTCAAATTTAAAAAATTTATCTTACTCTTGACTCTGTAGGAACAAACATCAATTAATACTGATCTCTATTTTCATGATGATAAGAAATAGGATTACTTTTTGGTTTTTATTTATTTTATACACAATACTGTTCTAAATCCAATTCAGAATTTTTCATAGTCTCAATAGTACTCAGATATTGGTACAGGATTGTTATCATGATATAAATGTACTTAGAAAACAGCATGACCGTTTTCAAATTTTCTCATCCTCCCTAGAAAACAAATCCAAGAATAAGATGTAGTTTACACAAAGTAGATAGTATGGGTCCACAGATAATCTCTATATAAAATGTATAGATAAATTAAATAAAAATCCTTATTATTTCTACCAGCATCATCAATTATACATATCATTGCCATAGAGTCCTGAATTACAAGCAGGTGTTATTATTAAGTTGTGTGGGCTATATGAATTCTACCTCGTCTCTGTAATCATATTTGGGGGCTCAGAGCCAACAAAAGCAGTTAATTTACAATCCTTAGGAAATATATTTGGCCACAGTATTTTGGCCACCACATGCTATTTATAACACCTTGACTGGTTAAGAATTTTAAGAGGAAAATAAGAGAAACAAGATTCCTAGGAAAATTGGGAACAATATGGACAAACTTATTCCCATGTATTTGTTTTATATATAATTTCAGACACATATTTCAAACTCCTAAGAGAAAGACACTTTTCTATTTCATCCAGTAAACTTTCAGGCCAGGCTCTGAATGAAGGGTCTATTTCCCTGAGACTGTTTTTGCCATTGAGCACTCTGTCTTCTTCAGACATTTACCACATGAAGCATTAGCAGTAGCTACAAGGATCACATTGTTTCACGCCAAACTTCCTCTACACTTTGATTCATATATCACACATACACTCTGTTTCTTACATTTATGTCTTCACACCCACTACTTAAGTGCAAAGGGATTTGAAGACAAGCAGCAAGGTCCCTTAACTTTCCACTGCTCTGGTTGTATTGATGTGGAAGTTATGCGACATGTAGAAAATAGAATCAAGATTAAGCAGATCGTATTTCTGTTTTACTTCCAGTGATAATGTGAACTTCCCTGGGTAACAATTACTGTGAAAACTCATTCTAGGGCATTCAGCTTTACTGAAAATCCTTTAAACTGGCAGATAAATGAAAGAAAGGATTGCTCTAAGGAGGAGTGAGTCAAAGGTAAAACTTCATAGACCACAGACAAAGCACCAGTAAGGGAGTTCCACTGTGACAGAAATCAGTGATCATTTCTCCAAGTTGTGAGAAATTCTAGATGAGTTCAGTTGTAATGACACTAGAAATATTTATTACTAATAAATTTTCAGAGACATAAAATTAACATTTAGCTATAATATATGTTTGTATGGTTTTCTTTGTGGAATTTTAAAACATATTCACAGTCCAATACTGAATTCTAAAATATTTTCTAGTGATTGAGGATTATTAAATATGAATTTAAGAGATAATGTTATTGAGTCCTGTCTCATCCTATTAGTTTGTGTTTTATAAATGAACTAAAGTAACTCCTGATCCAGTAGAAGAGTAAATAGGCAACAGATGTTCAGCTCCCTGTCTAGAGAGCTGCTTTTGAAATAATAGAATTAATTTTGCAATGGAGGGTACTCTATGACATATACCAAACCATTTTATTTAGAAATGAGGTAAAGCTGGAAAACATTATACATGTTATTTTAGTACTACATAGGACTAACACTTCCAATTCTGTAGCTCAGAAATTCTGATCCAAGTCTACACCTTTGTCGCTCTTGTTAAAGGGCCCTAATCTACAATGATGTACTTTTCCTTCTTTTTTTACTTTCTTTTTTTATATTTTCTATATTTTTTCTATTTACATTCCAAATGATTTCCCCCTTTCCGTTTCCTCCCTCCCCGAAAGTCCCATAAGCCCCCTTCCCTCCCTCTTTTCTCCATCCAACCCCCTCTCGTTTCTCTGTCCTGGCGTTCCCCTACATCCAGTCTTTCCAGGACCAGGGGTCTCTCCTTCCATCTTCTTAGAAATCTATTGATATGCGGATTGTGTCTAGGGTATTCCGAGATTCTGGGTCAATATCCCCTTATCAGTGACTGCATACCATGTGTGATCTTTTGTGATTGGGTTACCTCACTAAGGATGATATTTTCAAGTTCTGACCATTTGCCTAGGAATTTCGTGAATTCATTGTTTTTAATTGCAGAGTAGTATTCCATTGTGTAAATATACCATATCTTCTGAATCCTGTCCTCCGTTGAGGGACATCTGGGTTCTTTCCAGCTTCTGGCTATTATAAATAAGGCTGCTATGAACATAGTGGAGCATGTGTCCTTATTGCATGCAAGTAAAGCCTCTGGGTATATGCCCAGGAGTGGTATAGCCGGATCCTCCGGGAGTGTCATGCCCAGTTTTCTGAGGAACTGCCAGACTGTTTTCCAGAGTGGTTGTACCAGCTTACAAAAAAATGGGGTACAGAGCTAAACAAAGAATTCTCACCTGAAGAATATCTAATGGCTGAGAAGCACCTAAAGAAATGTTCAACATCCTTAGTCATTAGGGAAATGCAAATCAAAACAACCCTGAGATTCCACCTCACACCAGTCAGAGTGGCTAAGATCAAAAACACAGGAGACAGCAGTTGTTGGCGAGGATATGGAGAAAGAGGAACATTCCTGTCCTTTTCCTTCTATACCTCTCTCCTAGGCAGATCTCCAACCCCCTTCTAAAAAAAAAAGATGTTTTTTTTCTTTAAAAGAGATCTTAGTTCCTTTTATTGTACCATAGCCCAACAGCCTTATGCCTAAATTTTTTAGTAGCTACCATGGAGCCTATGAAGGAATCAGTAATAACTGGACCTTGACAGTGCTGCAGAGGGAGACAAGAAACACATTATGGAAGATGGCAAGGTGACAAAGCCATAACCCAGGTCACATTTGGGTTATGAGAAAGAAAAAGTGAAGGTGATTATTGATGCCAGGGCGGCATCATGTCTAAAACATGGGAAACACATAGTAAGTAGATGAATTAAGAAGCTGCAACAAGGTAAATATGTAGATTCTCAACCACCCCCTTTCATCTTCCCACCCTGATTCACACTTCTTCAACAATACTTCCCATCCACTAATCCTGACCTGTCCATCATGCTGCTCTGCTCTGGTGAAACACAGCTCAGAGTGCCTGCCTTTATTCAACTACATTCATGAGTTTTAAAAATGTTTTATTGTTTACATGCATGTGTATAACATACTTTGACTAAATCCACCCTTCTGCATTTCTTCTCGAGTTCCTTTCCTATACCCATCCACAAGTTTCCCTCCTAACATTATTATCAGTTTTTAACCTCACTGAATCTACTTGGTGATGCATGAGTGTAGAATCATCTCCTGGATGATCTGAAGTCTCTCTGGCATCACTTTCCTGAAGAGAACTGACTCTCAGTATACCAGTAACCATTAATTGTCAGTAGTTTCCCAGCTTGGGGTGGGTTTTCAGGAGTCCTCTACTACCCAGGTTAAAATTTCAGCTGACTTGATGTTGGGCAGGTATTGAGCATGTACACAGCTGTTTCTTAAAAGTATCTTTAAACTCTATCAAAAGTCTAAGGAGTCTAATAGAAAGACTATTAAAATGGAAACTTTATCTTTAAAATTATTGTTTTATAGATGGGATATAATGGTTAAAAAATGTTGCCTTTAACAGAATATAAGTTCTAGAAACTAATCAAAATCTTCACAAAGTAAGTCTATGCCCTTGGTGGTTTGACTCATAGAATCCTTAAAACATTTTCTAGACACCATAATTAAAGACATTCCAAGGTGCTTTCAAACACAGGTGACTACCATTTGACATAGCAACAAGATCAACACTCCTTAAACAGTAAAAACCTGACTGTAAACAGAAGCACATTGAGAGCTTTAAGGAGGCAGTAAAGGTTATGCCTAGAAGAATATCATAATCTCAGGGCTACTTGATTCAAAGAAGCAATGCTGTCTCTTGTATAACTAAAACAAAATCCTAAAGAAGAATTTCTACCTTACTGAGAAAGATCAGGTATAGCATGCTGTCTGTTGACATGTAACTTCAAGGAAACTCAGAATTCAGAATAGCCTCTGTAGCTGCACAAAAGGAGCAACAGAATGATTTGTGAGTAAGTAATGTCAAACAGGTTTTTCAATACCAGGGTCTCCGGATAATTTCACCTTTAGAAGAAATGGATATATTCTACTATCTACATTTGGTTTAGTGAATAGTGACTAGAGAATCTGTGCATATCTGGAGCCTTTGTAGCCACTTCAGGTTTACTTTTTTAATTAAAAAAAGGAAGTCTAATTTTCTTGTGTTATTTGTATTAATTTAAATGAATCTTTTTATAGTTATATGTGTGGGACAATGAAAGAAATAAGGAAAAGAATAATGGTACATTTACTAAAGTGCTATAATTTGCACTGACATTCTGCTAAACATATTTGTTATTAACCTGCCCAGGTTCCTCTCTTCAGGCCCATTAGATTAGCACCTCTCCCTTTCCTCCTCAAAGAAACTTCTCTTTATAGGTGGAGAAGCAGTTGTGATGAGGATCATTTCATATGATACAGGAAATATGCAGATCAGTCCTAATCTTAGATATTAAACACTAATTAAAGGTACAAGCTGCTATTCATGAGCCTGACCACATTAAAAAGACAACGCCTAACATGTTATAATAAGCCCTACTCCTTGGTATGATAATCTAAATAGTTAGAAATATACAATTATGCTGTATCAAAAAGCCGTATATATTCAAAGAAATTTCACTCCTGTCACTTGCCTAAAGCTAAAATAACTTAGTAAGAGATACACATTTTCTTTATATAGAATGCATATAACATTGTTAAGTGATAAAAGAATATATTCCATGTGCAAACATCTTCACATATTTAAAACAAAAGAGCATAATTTTTACTCTAAAATAATTTAAACATAGGATGGCAAAATAATCTAATTAGAAACTATAATGTATAGAATTCCAATGATTTTTCACAAAAAAAAATTTCACTGTTTGAACACCTAACAGGCATCATTGCAAACCTTGTATCACAGGGTTCCAAACTGGGTTTTGTATAGTCTCACAAGTATGAAGACTTTCTGTAAACAGATACAGAAAGACATCTGAATTTTAGATAAAAATATCAAACATATATTTGACATACATGCTCTTCTTAGTGAATGAACAGCTCTGACGTACATAATTCCCAATGGAAGACCAATAATTTAAACCATATTTCTATGCAGAAATATATAAAATCAAAAAACCTATAACATTCATTGCCTTAGAAACTATTATGATGTAAGTAAGCATTGGGTGTGATGCTTACCTGAACAGCACAGCACAAATATCTGAGATCAATCCAATGGAAGGACAAATCACTTTGGTTCACAGTTCCCAGGCATTTGGTGAATTTGCCTACTGTTCCTGGACTGTGATAAGGCACTACCTCATAGCAAGGAGTTACCCAAGAATCTAAGAAAGAGAAAAGACACAGTGGCATGAGAATTTCTAACACACCATTCCTTCAAC